>JACEFZ010023025.1:327500-387500 GCA_014155875.1 Cepaea nemoralis | reverse complement strand
AGATCTACTTACACTCCATACTGACATACAAGGAACATTAAAACCCTAGACAACGACCATGTCACTTAGTTATGATAAAGAACAAAGTGACAAAGAAGAAGAAGAAGAAGAAGAAGAAGAAGAAGAAGAAGAAGAAGAAGAAGAAGAAGAAGAAGAAGAAGAAGAAGAAGAAGAAGAAGAAAAAGAAGAAGAAGAAGAAGAAGGAGAAGAAGAAGAAGAAGAATTGAAGTCAGACGTTTATAAACTAACGTAATCTATTCAGTCTGCATAGAATAAGCAGAAATTTAAACCATTCTTGAATATTTTCTCATACGTTGAAGGGGCCAACTTCTAAAGACTGATGGGCGAGGGACACCGTTAACTAGGAAAGCTAATCCACACGCAAAAATCAGTCCAGTGCACTAGAAATAGTAGCACGTGATTGGAGTGCGCTTGAATTCAAAGTGATCGAACACAAAAGAAAAAACAAAACAAACAAACAATTGGCATGGAAGCAGTTTTATGCCATGGTTCTGTAATGTAATAACATCATCATATTCTGTAGACCGAGGGCAAGGAGGAATCGGTGACCAATCTTTCAGTGAATTTGGCAAGCGACGAACCCATGCGTCGAATGCGTGTCCGATCGTACTCAAGACATTACCAGTGCAGCTCGATATCAACTTCGCTAGCCCGCCCTCCTTAGCGTGTGTTACAGACAGCGTTAATTATCAAATGGCCAACACAACAGGAAAACCTCTGCAAACGGTTGCTATGCCAATGATACACAAACCACTAGGTTGGCGGTTAGACAAATTACCCGTGAGTGTCAAGGCTGCATGCATCAGTGGAGACCCGAGTTGTAACCCAGAAAATGAAAACGCGCTTATCGATAATAATAACACTGTAGGAAATAATAAAAAACGTAGGATCATTATCTGTTTTCTTTCTTTTTGGTTTGTCTTGACAAAGAATGTGATACATGCATGTTGGTAATGTTAACTTCACGGAGCATTTTTTTACGATCTCCAAAGTAGATCTGTATAGTGTTAGCAATCTTGAATGAGGATCAGTCTTTAATCTTTAGTCACGGTTCCAAATTCACGACAAAGGGTCACCTCATAATGCTCCGTCCATGTGTCAGTAAATATCATATGAAATGCTCCTCACTGTCACATGTGAAAATTGGAATAGACACAGTCCCAACAAACCAAAATTACACACAGAGATACATGCGTAAGGCCGCTGCCGAATGCCTACATAACAGTTCGCTACTAAAATTAGTCACAAGAAAACCAGCAGTTGCACACACGTTACTAAATAAGGGAAACCAGCTAGTTCAGCAAAAGGCCGTTCGCCATTTTTGTGAACATGAAGTTCACAATACAAAACACCGCGGACATATATGAAAGCATTTCACATGAAATTCTTAGCTCACAGTGCCGCGCCACGCACTTAATTCTGTAGATGGGTGACGAAACCTAGTAGTATCAGCCCATATGAGGAAAATGCGTAAATAAATCGTAGCCAGAAGTAAAAATACTTCAGATATCTTAAGAGTTCAATAGTCTATCCGCCACACTGGGCCGGAAGTTCGAATGAGGATCAATATAGTTTTAGCAATCTCCGAAGGAACATGAACAGTTTTAGAAATCTCCAAAGAAGATCAATACAGTTTTAACTATGTCTGAAAAAAAGATCAATATAATGTTAGCAATATGGGAAGGAACATGAATATAATTTTAGCGATCTTCAAGAGATTATCAATATTGTGTCAGCGATTTTCGAAATGATAGTAATATAGTTTTGTCAATCTGCGAAGGAACATAACTAGTGTTTTAGCAATATCAAAATCTGGAGTAACAGTAATAGTGTTTTAGCAATCTCCGAAAGAACATCAGTATAGCTTTAGCCATCTCTGATGGATATTAATTTAATATTATCAATGTTCAGCAATATCCCTGAAAACACCAGTATATTACTAGCAGTTGTCAAAAAAACATTAATATTGTTTTGTTAGTTTCCTAAGGAGCACCAATATAATTTTATTCATCTCCGAAGGAATATCAGTACAATTTTGGGCAAACAAACGCTACGAAATAACTAACGAGAGGGCTTCAGTAGCGTATGAATCAATCTCTCAATCACGGAAATAGATGGGGGGGGGGGGGGCATAAAAAGAGACACAGAGAGCTGCAGAGACAAAAATAGACACAGAGACACAGAAAGGGATGCATACAGAAAGACATAGAGGGAGACAGAAAAACAGTGAGCGAGAGAGGGAGTGAGAGATAAGGAGAGCAAAATACAGACAGATTAGATAGTCAGACATATAATCAGAAAGACATATATATATATATATATATATATATATATATATATATATATATATATATATATATATATATATATATATATATATATATATATATATATATATATATATATATATATGGACAGACAGACAGACAGACAGACAGACAGATATTGAAAATTTTCACGCATTTGTTCATTAGTGTCACTGTGTGATGACATCAAAATAAATATTACACCTAACTCAATAATCTGCGAATGCACCAGTTTTAGCCACACGTATTTAATGTAGCATATGAGTTATCTTATCGCACCTAGCAAGAAGCGTCCTGCGGATTACCTACATCTGTTGTGCAATCTGGGTTACTAGGTCAATGTACCACCTCAGGTATCACTTTATTCAAACATAAACAGTAGCAATCGTAGGTCAGCTGATACTCTCACGTTTCAGATTATTGTGGTTAAAAGAATTGGCTGGCAACCATGGACGACATGGAGATAATATATAGCACAAGATACATTAGACATCAACAAGCAAGCAAGCTGAAGGCTTCAAACATACCGATTGTAACATTTTCGACGAGTTGCGGAGGAGCCGCCGTAGTGCAGCGGTTAGCATGCTAGATTATGGTGGTCATGTGTTCCATTCCATGGATAGATAGACAGAACGAACAAACGAATGAATATTATTTTCAAAGGGACCCAAATAGGCCACGCAGTCCCGGCTTACAGTCAGTCTTTCCAGCCACTGGTCTTTAGAACATCAATGATATACTGTGCTTGTTATATTCACATATAACACACATCGCAAAACGAATATTGTGAACATAAATAATGCACAATACCATGTTATGAGACAGACAGGCAGAAACACACACACACACACACACACACACACACGAACACACACACACACACACACACACACACACACACACACACACGGACACACGTATGCAGAGATACATAATAAATACCGAAAAAAACACAAATTCATACATACTTTGCATCATTTACACAAACACACACGGAAAGTTCACTAATTTGATAATTAAGGGACGATCAATGTTTACTTGTGGAAAAGCCCAGAGACGATGAACATTACAACGGAGGAGATGTTTATCTGAACCCAATATACTCACCCAATGCCATTTAAACACAACCTTTCCAGTATACACATATCCACTCACAATCATAAACACACTTACAAACATTCACTTATACATATCTACTTTATATCTGGCTAATTGTGACATTTTGCATTTTTACCACCAAAGCGAATGTTCACATTGCAGCTTGAGAGTTAACGCTGTGACAGGTTGGCCCACCTCTCAGATAGTTTTTTTTTAGATGGAGATAGCCCTCAGTAAACCCCTCTATGTATCCTGTATTATTTTTTATTTTTTTATCTATATTTTCAAATATTAGATAAAATCGTCTTTGGTTAGTGTATTTATATACATAAAACTATAGAGAGAGTTAAATACTATTTCTTCTTATAGTCAGAAGTAGATGTAGGGTAGAGTTCGTTTACAAGCCAAGAAATCAAGTCAGGCTGAAGTTTATATTCAGGTTTGGCTGTGAATAATAATTTGGCCACAGGAAGGGAACTCTCCTGGATGAGAAGTTAACTTCCGGTAGCACCCTAACCTCTGCCATTTTCTGACAGCAGGCTGGAAGGAGAAGGAGCTATCACATCAATTGGCTAAAATTGAACACCTGTCTGTGTTTAAACATATTTTATTGCTGGATTTTGTTAAGCCGAAAAACCCTCTAAAACATAGAAAAGCCAATGATAGTCTCCACTCCCGATAGGCCAGTCAAAATCTAGTTGCAGGGTGAGTTAATAATAATTTTGTTAAATATTTTTCTGTGTGTCAATCTGCCGGAAATCTAAAGGCCATGCCGATCGATAATAGATACTATTAATTAAAACTAGTGTTAGTTAACTAATATTAGAATTAGGACCATGTTTGTGCCATGTGGCTTGCCGACAAGGGTAAAACGCAAAGCTCGTCACATGTGGCATTAAAAACATGGATAAATTACATTACGTGAATCTCGAAATTAGGTATCCGCCTGCGGAAGGACACCTGAGTTAGTCAGTAGACGATTAGAGTTAAGATAATTTAATTATGTGCTTAAACTTCGGAACTAGCGTATTTCTCTAGATAATATACTTATTAGTTGAAGGAATTAGTTCAGAGAGTGAATAAGTTACAATTAATTATTCTTTATTAATCTCTATCTTGCCCATAGTCAGATTACTACCATGTGGTCCAAGATGGCCCACTTAACAAAGTTCAAACCTTGGGGGAATTCTCCAACCCTAATATTGTTCTTGTGTATAGTGAAAATAATCTTAAACCTAGCTAAGAAATCTTCTAGATAATTAATTATGTTTTAATTACTATAAGGAAGACTTGCTAGTAGTACAACTCATAACTCTTTAAGTGAACTTGGGGTGTTTCATTGATTTTAATGGTTCACTCGTGTACATCGTGAAGTGATAGTTGTTGTGTGTGATTTCATTTCATTCTATGGAATTCATCAATATGTGATGTTAATTCATCGTGTGGAGTGTAGTTTGTGTGTTTCCATACTTGGAAAATGATGTGTGGTGTTTCATCGATTTAATGGTTTGTTAATGTATATGTGACGTCGGAGTTGTGGCGTCTGAGTTTCATTCCATTGAAGTCATCCTATATGTACTGTTAAGTCATTATGTGAATTGTGGTTCATGTTTCCATGAGTAATCATGACTTAGAATATATATTTGGAATGTGGTCTTTGAAGTAGAGCATTGTGATTGTACATGTTTGATCTAAATGTCAGCAGAGAGAATAGGATATCATTTGTGTGCTGTTTCCATTAGATCAGTGTGCTGTTGTAGATTTCAGATAAGGAATCAAAATGTGTAAATTGAGATAATACATGCTATGGAAATTTATGAGACAAGCATGCCATGCAGGACAATGACAGGGCCAAAAGAATTTACAATTCTGTCTTGAAGGATTATTCACTCCTTCTCACTGTCATTCACAGAGCCTGGACCCTGATCATCTGTAGCCGTAGTCACGACCGGTGATTGAGCTACGAACCACTCACTTGATGCAGCAGAGAGTGGAGTCCATACCACGATCCAGTCAGCACTGCCAGCTTACCATCCAGGAGGCTAAGGATTATCAGATGAGTGGCTACCCACCCGTTTGCCACTGCACAGCAATCACACAATTTGTCCGCTAGTGGCTAAGAGTCTATGATTATATCCTCTAGCTGAACATTATCTTGTAGAAATTTCAGGGATCTGCGTATCTCTTATGTGTCAGTGAGTTCCCAGTGGGGCTCACATAGTGTTCTTTAGGATTAAACGTTATGTTATATTTGTACTTTTAACAACTGCGTCTGTCATTATAGAATTAGAATTGGCATCATCAGATTGTGTGACGAGTGAAAGGACTACATCTATACGTATCATTCTGTCTTATCTCCTGTTGTGTGAGAATACATTAGGCAGTGGGGGCTCATTATTCATCCAGGCACGTTAGCAGGAATAACTTGACATACTGTCTTCGTGTGTTAGTACAGTTAGTCGTCATAACTTTCCGCCTGGCACTGTTTAGAAGTAGTGATCCATTCTGGGACTTTGATAATCATTCTTCTAGAACTGCGAGCCATTTGATCGCTTCTTCAGCAGAGGTTAGATTCTCTATTCGTAGAAGTCTATTTAGTATCTACTTGGATCCAATTCCATCCTAGTAGAATACGTTACGCGACACTGGTGGCTCGGTCCGGGCATGACAATCCTATAGATTGTTGGGTTCAGTCGAGTATCCAACTTCATAGATATTTCTAACTTTCAGTCACTAAAAATAGATAGCTACTAATCATACTAGTTAATATATATATATATATATATATATATATATATATATATATATATATATATATATATATATATATATATATATATATATATATATATATATATATTCTTCTTCTTCAGCATTCCGAGCCATTGAGGTTCTTTGCTGCAAATACAATCTGTCTCCATTCGTCTCTCTGGTGGACCTTCTCTTGCCAGTCGTTGATTCCATTATAATTCCTATATAAATATAGGATAATATACTAACTATGATTATAATATAACACATACGTAGGATTAGTATAAGATAACATAAGTTAGGGCAAAGGTGAATTGCTGGCAAACGGGCAAGTATTGTGTCAATGTGTAACATTTTTTATGCTTGTCATTGAAGATAATATTTGTGAATCTTTGCGACAAACACATTCTTGATTAAGTGAGTGAGTTATCCAGGTGTATCAACAGATATCATCTTATTTACATAACTAACATGTCTTCTGAAAAGCCACCTACTAAGGAGGAACTGCGAGAACAAGGAACATTGTTAGGTTATGAGGGTTCAGAGTTGGAAAAATATGTAATAGAAGAAGGAAGAACTTGGCGCCGAGAACAAAGGGACATCATCAAAGAGAAGGAAGAACGAGAGGAAAGAATTAAATTACAAATCCAGATGGCGGAAATTGAATCCAGACAGAAGATGCGACAAGCTGAATTGGACAACCAGTTGAAACAAGCTGAATTGGACAACCAGGTGAAACAAGCTGAATTGGACAACCAGTTGAAGCAAGCAGAACTGGACAAGGAGTTGAAATTAGCTGAGCAGTTAAGACAGCACGAGTTAGAACTGAGGAGATTGGAACTACAAAGTCCTGATGCCTCCAGATTTAGCAGTGCCAGCTCCCCAACTGACAGCCAAGACATTTCCTCAGGACCACATATTACTCCAGGATCAATGAGTTTTCCACTGGCCCACTTCGACCCGAAGGAGGATCAGATGGATGAATATCTTGACAAATTTGTGTTAATGTGTGAAGCCTACAATCTGCCTAAGGATAAATTTAATATTAAACTCTCCCAAGCACTTCGCGGTCCAGCGTATGACGTGTTTGCAAAACTCCCTCCAGGTCTTGAGAAGGACTTTGTTACACTCAAAAATGCTCTCTTGAAACGATATCATTTAACTTCCAGTGCTTACAGGTTGAAGTTCCGTACAGCCAAACGGTCACAAGGAGAATCATTTCCTCAGTTCGCCTCACGGTTACACTCTTATTTTAACAAGTGGGTAGAACTGAGTGATTTGGATGCTACTTATGACGGGCTGGCGGAAGTAATACTTGTTGAGCAATTTAAAGATGTTCTTCCAAAACAGCTACAAAACTTTATTGCAGAGAATGGTGGTGCTCGGCTAGAGGAGGTTACCTCACTAGCCGAACGATGTTTAACTGCCCATGGCGAAGTAGCTGCCACTAAATCTAGTAATTCTTCTACTGCTCAAAATACTCCTGCAACACAGAATAAGGGTATTCAGCAGAACAACTCTTACGGTAAAGACACCAGAGGGCACACTGGGGGTCCGCACCAAAATCCTGGTTTCCAAAAACGAAAACCACCAGCAAACAATAGTGGATGGGGTAAACCTTATTGCAAGAATTGCAAAAATAATGATCACCACACGAGCGTGTGCAAGAATAAACCCCCAACCCAGTATGCTGCGTGTATGATTATGGGGGCGAGTACCCAACAGAACGTAGGTTCAAGTAAGGTAACTAGGCCACCCACAGTTGAAACTATCTTGGTTGAGGGTAGCCCAGTGGAGTGCCTCTATGACACCGGACTACAATATGACGCCATCATAGCTAGTCAGTTAGTGAAACCCTCACAGTTAACTGAACAAACTGTGGCAGTTAGGGGTGCTACCAGGAGCTCCCAAACAATAACTGCTAAGATAGCCAAAGTAAATGTGACATCAAAGTATGTCACTGGACTCATTTCAGCGGCAGTGATTGATGATCCTGTATACCCTTTCATGCTAGGGTGTAAGTATGTATATTTAGGAGAACCATCATCACCCATGATAATGGCAGCTGTGGAGACCCGGAGTCAGGTTGTACATTCACATGAACCTGTACTCCCAATCAACCCTCTACCTCGGGAGATTAGGGCTGCACAAAATGAATGTCCAACTTTAGCACCTTGTTTTGGCAAACTGCCAAAAGCTAGGACTCCCCCCTGTGGTGGGAAATTTCTATGTAAAAGACAAGTTATTGTACCGTAGGGCGGGAACTACAGGTACCGAACATGGGCAACTTGTCGTGCCTAAAACATATCGTGACCGAATATTACATATGGGTCATACCATATCGTTCAGTGGACATATGGGGGTAGGGGCCACTACCCAACGTATTTCGTGCCACTATTTCTGGCCGGGAATGACGGCTGATATACAAAGATATGTCAAGTCATGTCCGGAGTGTCAACGCGTGGCACCAAAACATTGGACTGTCCCCGTTACCTTAGGGGAGATGCCCATTCTGAGTACACCGTTTGAGCGGGTAGCCGTGGACATTGTAGGTCCTCTGCCTCGTTCTAAGAGGAGGAATGCGTATATTCTAACTCTTGTGGACACTTGTACTATGTGGTCGGAAGCCATACCGTTACCTGGTATAGACTCCAAGAGGGTAGCTGATGCCCCGGTACACATCTTTACTAGATTAGGTTTTCCCAATCAAATCTTAACTGACAATGGGTCACAGTTCCGGGGAAAACTTATGGAAGAGGTTTTCAACTTATTCCGGACGCGCCATATTCATACCAGCCCGTACCACCCCCAGTCCAATGGGACAGTGGAACGGTTTAACGGGACTCTCATGTCTATCCTACGCAAGTTAGCCCAGGAAAAGCCTGAACGATGGGACGAATACATTCCGGCAGCATTGTTTGCTTACCGGGAAGTCCCCCATGCTTCCACCGGCCTTCCACCTGCTACGTTGTTGTTCGGGAGGCCTATAAAGGGACCGTTAGAGGCAGTAATGAGGACATGGACAGAGGAGGGAGTGGATGAAACAGTCCTCACTGCTTCGCAGTATGTAGGAGAGCTAAAACAGAAACTGGAAACCGGATGGAAATTGGCAAATTCCAACCTCCGGCATGCCAGAAAGAAACATGCATCCTATTACAACAAGATAACGAAAGATAGGGCGCTTGAGGTAGGCGACAAGGTTTTATTATTGTTACCCCAAGGAAATAACAAACTTGAAATAGGCTGGCAGGGTCCTTTCCCCATTTTAGAGAAATTGTCCCGCACCAATTACAAAATTTCCATTAGGGGTAAACATAAGATTTTCCACATCAATTTACTCAAAAAAATTTGTGGAAAGATTAAATGATCCACCGGTGCATCTGATGGCTCTGTCGGTGGCAACTGAGGTTGAAGAGGGAGAAAACTCAGGGGTGGAGTATCCTCTGAAGCCTCAAGAGACGGTGAACGATGTCCTCAACAACCCTGACTTGGAGACGTCCGAGTTAGAGAAGATGAAACGAGTTCTAAGGTCTCATGCCTCAGTGCTAACAGATAAGCCGGGTAGGACAAAACTGGTCGAATTTGACATGAAATTAAATACCTTGGACCCAGTCCGACAAAAACACTATCCGGTCCCATATGCTAAACAGGACGCGTTACAAGAAGAGATTAAGTATCTTCTCAAGGAAGGGATCATTTCTCACTCGGAATCTCCTTACAGCGCCAGTGTAGTGCTCCTATGGAAGCCAAGTGGTGAGCATAGGCTATGTATTGATTACCGCCAACTAAATGGAGTGACGGAATTTCAAGCTGAACCCTTACCGGATCAGGGACTGTTATTTGCCAAACTTAGTAAAGCCAAATACTTTTCCAAGGTAGATCTTAGTAAAGGATATTACCAGATACCGGTCAAGAAGGACATCCGACCATATTTAGCCTTCAGCACAGCAGATGGCCATTATGAGTTCAACGTGCTTCCTTTTGGGTTAAGTAACGCCACTGGGGTGTTCACACGCATGATGCGGTTATTACTAGATCCACTGAAGGACCCTAATATTAGCAACTTCATGGATGATATTTTAATTGCTTCAGAGACGTTCGAGGGTACCTACAGTCACTAGACAGGCTGTTGGGAAGATTGGCGGAGACGGGACTGACCGCTAGACCTGCTAAATGCCAGTTATCTTTTAGCCAGCTGGAGTTCCTGGGGCATACAGTAACGCAAGGACACATGTTCCCGGAACAGAAGAATATTGAGAAGCTGTTGAAAGCTACCAGACCCAGGACAAAGAAAGACGTGCGATCCTTTGTATCCTTGGGGGGTTTCTATCAAAATTCATTAAGAGCTTTAATGTGCTTGTAGCACCATTGACTGATGCAACAAAAAAAGCGGCACCAGAACAAGTAAAGTGGACTCCTGAATGCGAAGAAGCATACACCGCATTAAAGGACAAGCTCACTGATAGACCAGTATTACAGTTACCAGATTTGTCTCGCCCATTCACGCTGAGGACGGACGCGAGCAATGTGGGAATTGGGGCAACGTTATTACAACCCGGCCGGGAACAAGCAGAAATGTTATTCCCTGTAGCATACGCAAGCCGGAAACTCAACGGGGCTGAGAAAAACTACTCTACCATTGAGAAGGAATGCCTAGCTTTGGTCTGGGCTATTCAGAAATTTCAACCATACCTGTATGGGACGGAATTTACGGTACAAAGTGACCACCAACCCCTTATGTTTCTTGCATCATCTAAACAACTGAACACCCGGTTGATGAGGTGGTCCTTACTATTACAGCCTTGTGCATTCAGAGTAGAATATATTCCGGGCAGTCAGAATGTAGGGGCTGATTTTTTGAGTAGACATTGTGCTATTGATGAAGAGGGGGAACTGTCCAAATGACCATAAACGTCAGAGTAATGGCTGACAAAACTATATGAGAGTTCAGGCTGGAGAAAAAGTTGTTTCTCCAACTTTTTTTTGAACGGGGGGCATTTGTGACAGGTTGGCCCACCTCTCAGATAGTTTTTTTTTAGATGGAGATAGCCCTCAGTAAACCCCTCTATGTATCCTGTATTATTTTTTATTTTTTTATCTATATTTTCAAATATTAGATAAAATCGTCTTTGGTTGTGTATTTATATACATAAAACTATAGAGAGAGTTAAATACTATTTCTTCTTATAGTTAGAAGTAGATGTAGGGTAGAGTTCGTTTACAAGCCAAGAAATCAAGTCAGGCTGAAGTTTATATTCAGGTTCGGCTGTGAATAATAATTTGGCCACAGGAAGGGAACTCTCCTGGATGAGAAGTTAACTTCCGGTAGCACCCTAACCTCTGCCATTTTCTGACAGCAGGCTGGAAGGAGAAGGAGCTATCACATCAATTGGCTAAAATTGAACACCTGTCTGTGTTTAAACATATTTTATTGCTGGCTCTTGTTAAGCCGAAAAACCCTCTAAAACATAGAAAAGCCAATGATAGTCTCCACTCCCGATAGGCCAGTCAAAATCTAGTTGCAGGGTGAGTTAATAATAATTTTGTTAAATATTTTTCTGTGTGTCAATCTGCCGGAAATCTAAAGGCCATGCCGATCGATAATAGATACTATTAATTAAAACTAGTGTTAGTTAACTAATATTAGAATTAGGACCATGTTTGTGCCATGTGGCTTGCCGACAAGGGTAAAACGCAAAGCTCGTCACATGTGGCTTTAAAACATGGATAAATTACATTACGTGAATCTCGAAATTAGGTATCCGCCTGCGGAAGGACACCTGAGTTAGTCAGTAGACGATTAGAGTTAAGATAATTTAATTATGTGCTTAAACTTCGGAACTAGCGTATTTCTCTAGATAATATACTTATTAGTTGAAGGAATTAGTTCAGAGAGTGAATAAGTTACAATTAATTATTCTTTATTAATCTCTATCTTGCCCATAGTCAGATTACTACCATGTGGTCCAAGATGGCTAACTTAACAAAGTTCAAACCTTGGGGGAATTCTCCAACCCTAATATTGTTCTTGTGTATAGTGAAAATAATCTTAAACCTAGCTAAGAAATCTTCTAGATAATTAATTATGTTTTAATTAATATAAGAAAGACTTGCTAGTAGTACAACTCATAACTCCTTAAGTGAACTTGGGGTGTTTCATTGATTTTAATGGTTCACTCGTGTACATCGTGAAGTGATAGTTGTTGTGTGTGATTTCATTTCATTTTATGGAATTCATCAATATGTGATGTTAATTTATCGTGTGGAGTGTAGTTTGTGTGTTTCCATACTTGGAAAATGATGTGTGGTGTTTCATCGATTTAATGGTTTGTTAATGTATATGTGACGTCGGAGTTGTGGCGTCTGAGTTTCATTCCATTGAAGTCATCCTATATGTACTGTTAAGTCATTATGTGAATTGTGGTTCATGTTTCCATGAGTAATCATGACTTAGAATATATATTTGGAATGTGGTCTTTGAAGTAGAGCATTGTGATTGTACATGTTTGATCTAAATGTCAGCAGAGAGAATAGAATATCATTTGTGTGCTGTTTCCATTAGATCAGTGTGCTGTTGTAGATTTCAGATAAGGAATCAAAATGTGTAAATTGAGATAATACATGCTATGGAAATTTATGAGACAAGCATGCCATGCAGGACAATGACAGGGCCAAAAGAATTTACAATTCTGTCTTGAAGGATTATTCACTCCTTCTCACTGTCATTCACAGAGCCTGGACCCTGATCATCTGTAGCCGTAGTCACGACCGGTGATTGAGCTACGAACCACTCACTTGATGCAGCAGAGAGTGGAGTCCATACCACGATCCAGTCAGCACTGCCAGCTTACCATCCAGGAGGCTAAGGATTATCAGATGAGTGGCTACCCACCCGTTTGCCACTGCACAGCAATCACACAATTTGTCCGCTAATGGCTAGAATCTATGATTATATCCTCTAGCTGAACATTATCTTGTAGAAATTTCAGGGATCTGCGTATCTCTTATGTGTCAGTGAGTTCCCAGTGGGGCTCACGTAGTGTTCTTTAGGAGTAAACGTTATGTTATATTTGTAATTTTAACAACTGCGTCTGTCATTATAGAATTAGAATTAGCATCATCAGATTGTGTGACGAGTGAAAGGACTACATCTATACGTATCATTCTGTCTTATCTCCTGTTGTGTGAGAATACATTAGGCAGTGGGGGCTCATTATTCATCCAGGCACGTTAGCAGGAATAACTTGACATACTGTCTTCGTGTGTTAATACAGTTAGTCGTCATAACTTTCCGCCTGGCACTGTTTAGAAGTAGTGATCCATTCTGGGACTTTGATAATCATTCTTCTAGAACTGCGAGCCATTTGATCGCTTCTTCAGCAGTGGTTAGATTCTCTATTCGTAGAAGTCTATTTAGTATCTACTTGGATCCAATTCCATCCTAGTAGAATACGTTACGCGACAAACGCACACATACAAATACGCCGATATTATGTGTGTACAGCCCAAGCACAATCAATCAATCATGTACCATGCCGGAAAGCGTGGGGGGGGGGGGGGGGGGAAGGGGGGAGGTCATGACTCGTCATTTCACTCGATCACCAGAGTCGTGGATCATCTCAGTGTTCCTGTCTTGGACAAGCCATGTGGCCAAGCCATCCAGGTATTTACTTCTCGGTCTTCCCCTTTGTTGATTTTACCAATGCAATCAAAACAGACTACACCTAACGCAATGTGTTAGTTAGTTAGTTAGTCGCAGTTCCAATTTCACAGCACCGGTTCATCCCCATTATGCTCCGTTCCTGTGCCAGTGAATATCACACAAAACGCTCCCCACTGCTCAATGTGAAAAGTGGAAAAGACAGGAGTCTCGACAAACAACAGCCCGCACAGATACTGTGCATAATGCTGCCGCCAGAATGTCAACACAATAGTCCCCCACGAAACATCCAGTTTATCTCTGACGGAATCGGCAGTCATTTTTCCATCTGGATGTTTCCTAGATGTTCACCCACACAGTCCACGAAATACAGTTCAGTGGCAGTCAACCAAGCCACGCATTTCTGCAATGTGTGTTTCACCTCACGTAAAAGGGTTTTCCCAATGCCAAGTAAACATTGCACGGAAAGTTCACTAATTGGATAATTAAGGGACGACCACTGTTTACTTGTGGAAAATCTCAGAGACAATGAACATTACAACAGAGGAGATGTTTATCTGAACCCCTAATGTTTAGACGGAGAATTTTATTATCTCTCTGGGGAGGGGGGGGGGGGGGAATCGCCCTACGTTGTTCAAAGACGAAGACAGAAGGTATCCGATGGCATTTTACGTTTACGATGTAGTCTTCAACAGACAAAGTGTGGTGTAATTCAGTGCTACTTCAGTATATTCTTTCATATACAAATGGGCATGATATTTTATATATATATATATATATATATATATATATATATATATATATATATATATATATATATATATATATATATATATATATATATATATATATATATATATATATATAATGACCGTGTCATAATTATATGCGGCTCTCTACCTTGAGAAAAGGAAATATTACCAGGACTGGTGACAATATCATCATCGAGATGCTCCCAATAAACTAGGCTAGTGGGTCTTTGAATGCCAGAATGAGTTATACACTCAGTGCACGAAAAGGATAAGACATGTCTTACAGACTTGAAAATGGATACCTATATCAGATATTTGTGTGTGTGTGTGTAATAGGCACAACCAATCATGGGACTAATAACACACAAAATAAAGAGGTTTGGCTAACCTGTCTCTGTGTAATACTCCCGTCTCCTTTTCCCTTTCACCCCATTTTTTTATGAGGATGGGTACAGCAGGCATGAAGGCAGGCAGGCAGGCAGGCAGACAGACAGACAGACAGACAGACAGAGAGACAGACAGACAGACAGACAGACAGACAGACAGACAGACATATAGACAGACTGACAGACAGACCCATTACGGGCTGTTTCGTCCAATCCGATGTGCTTGATGAAAGCAACTACACCTTGTGTAGCTCTCGGGTCTATCCGGCCTGTCAAAGATCTACCAGAGTAAAGGCTCCCAGGCTCCCGTGTGCTACAGGGTGCAATTCGAGAAGCAAGGGATAATAACACTGTAACCTACCAAGAAGAAGAAGAAGAAGAAGAAGAAGAAGAAGAAGAAGAAGAAGAAGAAGAAGAAGAAGAAGAAGAAGAAGAAGAAGAAGAAGAAGAACAAGAAGAAGAAGGAAGAGGAGGAGGGGGAGGAGCAGCAACAGAAGCAGCAGCAGCAGCAGAAGAAGGAAGAAGAAGAAGAAGAAGAAGAAGAAGAAGAAGAAGAAGAAGAAGAAGAAGAAGAAGAAGAAGAAGAAGAAGAAGAAGAAGAAGAAGAAGAAGAAGAAGAAGAAGAAGAAGAAAAATTACCAGAGTAATCAAGATCATGTTAGCATTCCTGCCCTGGTCGGTCATGGAACAATGATATACTAACACCTTATAACCAACTTACAATAACAACCATATGTAGACCGGATTTCTTGTGCTTACTGTTCTATAATGATTACTGTCATCGCATAATATCACATTTGGAATATTCACGTGATATTTAACTTTCCAGTGCTGGTAAACTTTGGGTAAATACAGCCTTGAACTAGTAAATTGCTCAAATCTTTCCGACATTAAATTACAAATTTGTCAATATACTGTTTTACATTGTCTCAAGTGTGTCAATTGTTGAGGAGTCGGTCAGCAGTTTGTAGATGCCGACGCAGACAAAGAAATGTATATTTCTTTCTTGGTTGTTAAACCACTCGTAAGTAGGAAGCTACAAGTGGATAATGACAATTTATTGGGGTTCATTTTATACAATAACCATACGCCCAGAAGATTGGTACAGTGATTCATATGTTTTATACATCGTTCAGCGGTTCTTATCCTGTCAGACCGAGACACTTTCAAAAGTTCCTTGCTGGTTATGTTAAGCGCTGAGGTGAGATGAATTGAGATAAAACCCGACACCACTGCATTCAGGACATTCCCATACGCATTCCGTCTCCTCGTTCAACAGCCAGCGAAGAGTCATACTCTTTCATAATCGTTCCCACCGCTATCTGATTGTAAGTTCTCCTAGTCTTTCCTCACAGTGTTGAGATTCTTTCAGTACCTCTACCGATCCCCTGCAATATCATTCTATCCACATACGGGTTCTCAATCTGTTCCCCCGTCTTCTCCACCTGGTCCCACAGGCGCTGGATCATCTCTCTCTCTTGCTCATAGATAATCTACCACCAAGAGGTGCAATCCCTGTCAATCTATCAGCCTGTTCATTCCCCCGCACTCCCACATGGCCAGGACAAAAATCCACACAATATTCACAATCTGTGATAGGTGCTCCTCTAAGATGAGACCTGTTGGCAGAAGTCGAGTTGGTCGAAGGGTTTCACGTGATTAAACTTTATCTGGTGACTGCGGGGGATGTTCGTTCCACACGCCAGTCAGTTGGACTTAAATGTCGACTTCTCGTCCTTGGCTCAGGGAAGTTAATCACATCAAGTGCATCAGAAGTCGAAATGGGATATAACAGTGTCCTATAGGGGTGTTGGCTGGTGTGCAACGAGAAGATTCTAATATTCAGCAACGCATGGGTGAGCACCCTGCTGGGGGGTAGCTATGAAATGTCACGCTGTGACGTAGGGGTAGTGAACAGTTAGTTACCACCGATCGATCGTAGTGAGAGGTCACAAGGGTTGTCATCTGGAATGTGTGTTGGCGCGGACCTCTGTTGATATCTTCATTATCATCTATTGTGCTGAGGATGCCTGTAATTGTCAAGAGAGCTCAATAAAAACCACTCAAAGATAATGGAGTTGGATTGTCTCTTGATGCATTCGGCATATATTGTCTGTTGATTCCAGCTTATAACTCAATCATTACCTCCTACACTGGTATAGGGATCGAGTGATGGCGGGGACACTGGAAAGCGATCCCACATGCATATATGGGTATCTGGCACTCCCTAGTAGTAGTAGCATATCATCACCGCCATCAAGTGCCTTGCCAGCTGGCGTAGGTGTTCATATCTCGCCACAGATCTCGGTCTTTGGTGTTCAAGATCAACTTTACAGATCATATTCTTCCATGCCAACGTCTCAATCCACGCACCATAATTTCTCTTAATCTGACTATGCCTCTCTTCCTCTTGATCTTTCCACTTGTCACGATGTTATTGTCATCGCATAATCATCATCGTCATCATCATCATCATCATCATCATCATCATCATCATCATCATCATCATCATCATCATCATCATCATCATCATCATCATCATCGTCATCATCATCATCATCATGAGCCATGCCTGTAAGCGTGGGCGGTCATGTCTCGCCATCTCACTGATAACCAGACTCAGTGTTTTTTGTCTCGACCATAATATAGTTTGAATAGTCACGTGAAATTTAACTTTCCAGCGCTGGTAAACCTTGGGTAAATATAGCCTTGAACTAGTAGATTGCTCAAATCTTTCCGAAATGAAATTACGAAGTGGATAATGACAATTTAATTGGTGTTCACTTTGTACAATATACATACTGTTTATGGATTTTTTTTTGGGGGGGACAGTAACATCCCGACAAATGGAACGATTAAGGATAAGAGATGCATAGGCAGATCAAGAGAAATGATGGGACGCAGAGGTGTTTCCAAGTCACCAGGGCCGGGTTATATACTGGCCAAGACCTATTGACGCGTCCTCGTCTTCGGGGTCCTGGCTAAAGTCAGTAGGATCGCCGATTCCTCCGAAGTCGGAGAGTGTCTGCCTGTACGGCGAGGAACCACCAGTCTGCACACCAATAAGCCAGAATGGGACAACGGACACTCACGCAAACCTCAGGCCCTGTATGACATCACATTGATGTTGGACAACAGGATGCCTTCATCCGACATACAGGACTTCGCGTTGGAGCTCAAGCCAACGAACACAAGCAAGCAAGCAAGTAAGAGAATGATGTTGCGTGGATTGAGACGGTGGCGTGGAGGATTATCATCTGTAAAGTTGATCCAGAACACCAAAGACCGAGATCTGTAGCGAGATATGAACACCTACGTCATCTGTCTCTTCTCATCACATGATCGAAAGAAAGTCTTGTCTCTTTCTTATTGTATATAATGTTCTAGTTTCATTAGCATCTTTCAGGCAATCGTTGCTAGTTACTCTCGCTGTCCAAGGAAGTAGCACCCAAAAACAAAACAAAAACACACAAGCAAAAAAAAAAAAAACAGTTGCCATCTCCACAGCGAGGGTCGGTTGCAGTATATCTTCTTCTTCTTCTTTCGTTCGCCTGAACTATGTTTATAACTGCAATGTTGTCTCTTGTATGAATCTAACAGTCTTTTTTAGTTCATTCAACGGTCCATAGAGTTTATCTTCCACTGTTGTCTCTCTAGGCCAGAAGGTTCGCCTGGATATGTTGTAGTTTGGGCAATCCTGGAGTATGTGCTCTGCTGTCTGCGACGCCAAACCACATGTGCACATGGCTGAGTCACCAATCTTGAATTTTGTATACAAGTAGTTGCGTAATCTATTGTGTCCTGTTCTGAGGCGCAGAAGAATGACCTGTTCTGGTCTGTCCATAACGTGGTAGTCGTCTTGAGTAAGGTTTGGTGGCTTTCTGATTGATTTGATCATTCTTTTCTTTTGGTGGTATGTAATAGTGTGGGATGTGGATTTTAATTCCTGAGAATAATTCGTTAAAATGTCTAGGGGGTATTATTGATTCTCTGGTCACTGCTAAGAATGCAGGGTGATCAGGGAAATTTACCACAAATCCCAGGAAGAAAGAGCTCAATCCTTGAAACAATGGCATCTGTGTGTAGGTTTCCCTTCCCACTTCATCACCCTTTACATTATCTATGGTGCTAGAAGGATATTGATTGCTCACAACATATAAACAACCACTGGTTGGACACCACATTTACTTGATGTACACAACACTTTTGGACAAACAGTTCAGGTATTAACTCAAGATCTGCAGTTACATATATATAGGTGTAATAAACACTATGCATTTTCAGACAGGCATGGGAATAATGTGCAGTATTACAACATAGTACCCAGTGACCCCCAAAAAAACAACAACAAAGTTATCACAAACAACATAACAACCACAAATTGGTTCTGCTAACTTGACTCATTGTACCTAGATAAAATCACATTGGTCTAGGTGCAGAAACCCAACATATATATTTGTTTCTGACACCATGTACAATTATCATATTTAAAAATAATGAGTTGATGTCAAAATACTATTTACCTTAACCATCATTGGTTATACCTCAATAACACTCTTTATATGTCATAGAAGAAAAAAAACACACATGAAAACAGTTGATACTAATAATTAAATTAATTAATTATAGTGTTCATTTAGGCATTGCGGATGGGTATTCTTCTCCAGTGCAAAGCAGTTAATGTCCATATTTATCCGTGACAGCAATAAATACTCACAGTCATGTTTAATGTCCACTGAAGTTTGTTGCGGAACAAATTATAATCCTTATTATGAAATAAATTCACCACATATCTCCTCCGTGGAGCTGAATTCAAGAATCTTCTTTGCGAACGGCTCGGTGTCAGTGTGAAATTGAGGCCTGGGTTGGTCATACCTTCAGGAGATGCATCTTTGGTCTTGGACTAAGGTTCTTCCCTATATCACCATATCTGATGAAAAGGATGCCTACCTTTCAGCGTCTCGGCTTATAATATCCGAATCTCAATTTTGTTCCCACAGATTTTTCACCCACCTAGTCATCAGTCTATAACCTATTCCACCGTTATTGGCATTTAGGCTGACATGGGACCAGCACAGAGTTCTGATTCATTATTTACTTTCAGTGTAGACATACAATTCTGCTTGTTATTCATTTGGTTCATCTGGAATTAATTCCAGGATTCTGCTGCAGGCATGGAACTGAAGAATATTGACTACACCACATATCCAGGGTTGCAAGCCATCAGGTGATTCCTGTGGTTGCAGGCGTAGAGGCATTTACTCCGCTAGCTGCTTTCATATGGTCTTTTTTTTATGTGTTCAGGTTTGGGAACCTTGAGGTAATCTGGTGTAGGTATGGTTTTCAGTTGGCACCTTGGTTGTATTGGTTCAATGTCTTCTTCCCATTTGTTTGAGTTGGTGTTCATAGCTAGAACTTGGTGTTGCATGGCTGGAACCTTATGTTTGACTTTTGCAGCTGTGAGATGTTCTTTCGAAGACTTATCCATTGTGGATATTAACTTGGTAATCCAACCAACAGTTGAAGATTACTCACTGTTGTTAGTTTTAATAACTTGTAGAAGGATTGTCCCATAGTTTCACTGATTTTGTTGAATGATGAGGACCATAGATGATACTTCTCAAACGTATAACTGACGAGTCACTGTTGTCAGTTACTTTGTTGATCTTCATCTTTGTAGATTATTAGATCTTGAAGTCCATCCTGGATCTTCCTACGAAAATAGGACTTAATCACTCACCCAATCAGTTATCTTCAACTTTTCTGTTGCTCGCTATGGAGCTATTGAGCGCCGCAGTAAACATTGAGGTATTGCTAGATCCAGACTATGGTTTGGACATTCACTTTATGGCTGTTGACCCAGGATCCAGTGTTAGTGATATAGTCCCACCAAATTCAACCACCACCTGCTTCTCTTCTATAGAAAAGGGATGACAAGAATACAACACTAGCATTAACCTACTGTGTTATGGTAAAAGGTTTACAACACAATTACAAACACAAATACAAAACACCAAGGGGAGAAGGGGAAAGGAGTGGGTGTCCATGTTCCACTGTCCCTCATTGCTGAGTAGAGCCATTCTGACTCTTCATAGTGAGTAAGGTATTTTCTCACTTATATTTTGTTCTGTTGTTACTGGGACTATTGGATGGGTGAAGTCATTCTGTCCATCCAACATGTTGATATTGTCTCTCTCATTACTTGAAGAGAATAGCCTATACAGAATCCCTGTGGTTTCTAATGCCGCGTCTTCATTTCGGCACTATAATCATCACTAGGTCAAGACTATTCACCATTGGCTTCTTAAGTACTGACATACATATGTATTCTTACATCAACATCCTCTAATCCCACGGTGCAACATTAAAATGTATATTCCCACAGTAAAAAGTAACAATCAGAACAAAGAAAATTCTCATACCAGAAAAAGACATACATGTACATTTCTCTGATATTAAGTACATGATACTCATACATAATAATTAATCATAATGCTGATGCAGGGAGCCTTTGTTTTTGGGTTTTCTCAGGGGTTAATCCATAACTTAAAACATACATTGTTTTCCCCCCACTGCGTACAGCAGATGAGGATAGTAGTCGCTGTGATATATTTTGTCAAGGACTGCTATTATTCAAGCAATTTATTCACATCAATCTTCGCTTCTGTTCCTACTACAGTGAGGTGATGCGGAGTGAATCCTATCCGAACATGCATTTACATCACGCGTTTAATTGTTCATGAATTTATATTCAAACATGGCCTGTCCCTAACACTATTTTATGAAATGATTATATGTTCACCCTCATATGGAGTGGTTACTAATCTGTTAACAAAAGAATGGTACTAAAATTTAGCACTATATTTCCAAGTTACAGATTATAATGTGGCAAAATATTTTATCCCCTGACTAAGTAAGAGTCAGGAATATGCGTAATCATTTGTATGTCCCCGCATGGATAAAACAAGTTCAGAGACATCCTTACCAGTGCATTTACACTACATAGGATATTTGAAAGTGGCAGACACCAGTTCTCTACTTGTGCAGTATGAAATCAAGAGTCTGCTCCTACATTGAGAAAATGTTTCTTTAAAGTCCAATCTCTACAGTACATAAATTATTTGCAGATTTCTAAGCATCGATAGGGATATATAGTTCCATTGCATAGAAGTTATTTTTCATAGGACTATGAAATTGGCAGAAACGAGTTTTCTTCTCTGAAGTATGAATCAGGAGTCTTTCCTAAATTGAAAAGAGTTTCTGACATGAGAGTTGATACTCTGTGTACTACAGTACACATACTATTCATAGGTTATAAACACTATTTAGTTAGATATAAGTTCATAATGCCTATAAAAGATATTAACATACGAATTTGAAATGGTAAGACCTAGGAAAATTTACAGCGTGGCGCCCACATGTGTTTCTTTGGTAAACATCATCCAGCCTGGTTTAAGAGAATTGTAACTAATTCTTAATTAAACATACTGGTCTATGTAATACATAAATATATCTTAATAATGTAGATAACATACCAATAGCTTGAATAGAATCATGTTTTTAAGGCAAACTACCTTCTCCCCGAAGGGAAAGGTCGACTTTCTTGTGTGTTCTCTTGACTAGAAATGGCCGCTTCAGTCTTTGTTTTCCCCCTCGCCAGGATTGGCCAGATACGGGAGAGAAAACAAGCCAAAATAAATTTAGCTGTGCCACGGTCAGTCTATCGCTGTTTTATTTTCTCCTGCATTAAGTAAGTTACTTAAACAGTAATTGTAAGGGTTTGTTTATTTTTAAGGGAGTCCATAAATAGGAAAGGGTAAGGACGTTTTATTATACCACACGCCTCCCCAATTTAAGACATTTATTTCTTTCAGAAATTAAATGGTCGAGTAGTACTCTACAATTTCCGTCTTTACATTGACTCCCCTAGTATCCATCCCTTATTACTTTACTACTACCTTTCTTTCCTATATTAATATAATCAGAGCCACGTCCATTTTCTTCTAGTCACGACAACTGGCATAACCCTAATGGATTATTTCTCTTTTAGTGAAAGAGTGTAGCACCCTCTTCACTGTTGTCAGCTATTGTTTGAAATATGAGTGGTTATCTGATAATTTGTTACTTTCAAGTACTAGTTTGTCTGCATCAAACCGACTTTTTGAAGCAATTGAGATATCATCATTAAGCTTGATTTCTCTCTCATTAGATTATCAATCTTGAGATTATGTTAAAACCGACGGTTAATTCTGCGTCTACTGATAGCATATTAAACTCGCCCGTCTCCCTGTAAGTTAGACGTTTGTTTTAACTATAGATCTGATATTTAAAGGAAGCTAAAGATGGTCAATGTTGAATACATTTTCATCCAACACATCATGTGTTTGGGTTATTAGTCGAGTTATGGGATTTTCCGATCAGTTTTAATAACTACTGATTAGAGTGGTGTCCCTTTCTCTTGCGGGTTTTCCCGGAGAATCTCGTCTAACATGTAAACAAGGTCCAACTTTTCTAGATTTCCGCTCTGAACCGAATATTACGGGGAACATGAATCTATCAGAAATGAAGTAATTCTTAGCTTACTCTCTGCTTTTCCTTCTAACCTAGATCTATTTTACGCTAGAATCCTTATTAGTAATTCTAACTGATGTGTTTGAGTTTCACTCTGTATTTGTTGCTTTGGTGTTGAATTACGAGCAATTTTGCGTCGCTTGGCGTACATTGATCGTCGTCTGCCTCCCTCCAGGTTTTAGACTATTTTCAACTTAGCAACATACATTGTTATGTAGGTTCAGACGTATTGTCTCCTACCATATATAATCAGTTCAGTGAGAAGTTAAAAGCCCCTTTTTGTGATTCCTTTGATAGTCTTCCAGACAATCAAGTTGCTGGTTCACTTTCCAGTTATGGATGTGGATTACTAGTTTTTGTAAAATTACTATTACATCTGTATATCCCTCTAATACTGGCGTCTCCTGAGTTGTGTCCTCAAGATAACAGGTAAGGTACTCTTAATGTTTCTCTCCAGTTTTGTTTTCATCCGTTTAATACGTGGAAACTCTGGATTTATTTAGATTGACTAAGGTCTATCTTTGAACTGTTATATAATTTACTAGCTGGATTCCTGATTGAAATTCCTACTCTAGTAAATATCAAGCAATTCTTCAGCTATCTGCTCCAATTTGCTTGGTTTTTACACAGCTATATTCCATTTTTCTAGCATGGGTTCACTGTATAAGTTTTAGGCGTTTCCCCTGTCTTCACGTCAAGGAGTTCGTCCTATTTATAAACAGCATCTATTTCAAGAGTTGTTTATTTAATTGTTGCTTTTACTGATTCGTATCAGTTATTTAAGCTAATCTCTGTTAGTCTGGATCTGCTTTCACATATTTAATGCTGGCATATAATCCTAAGTCAGAACTGAGATGTAGAAATCTGTTTCGTCTTGCGATTGATTTCTGATTCACCTACTTATTAGTAGGCTTCGAGCATTATCTAGAATTTCGTTACTCGGTTAGTTTAAAGAAAATACAATTGAGTCGCGCGCCTCTATTGTACCCTTTATTGCCCTTTTTAACTCTTCCCTTATGAGAATATTAATGTTAGTTAGGCAATTATTGAAATAACTTTACGTAAGCTAATCGCTAACTACAAAGTTGTTTCACTCCTCTTTTTGATGAGGACTTCTCATTGTGAACATTTCACTTAGTGAGGTTAAACTGTAAATTTCAAAGTTAAGGAGCCAATATCTGAAATGTTCAGTCTCTTACTAGAGATTGGCACAGATTTTTTCCGGTATCTCCTGAAGTTTATTTGAAATTCCAATTTCTTAAGTTAATTCTTTAATTATACCTTTTACATACCTATACGGTCTGTTTCCTCTACCATTAATAATGGAATCGGGGTGGATAATTTAAAGAAATACCTTATATTCTGTTGGATCAGTAAGTGAGTTGATCAGTTTCACTTACATCACCAGGTGAATATTTTGGTTTTGACCCTATTTATTAACATATGGGCCATCTGAGTTAGTTAATACTACTACTCATATCACCGGTGGAGTAGAATAAGTGTCGGTATGGCTTTTCTTCCTAAGTATCCATCAGTTATTCACTTTACTTTACTACCGGTGTTGTAGAACATGTTATGTCCTATGAAAAAAAAAGGATTAAATTAGGGTGCCCCTAAATACTGCAAATTCTTACAATATTCCTTCCCTTCCATTAACTATGTCTACATTTTTGCAAGTGGTGGTTTAGGCCTTAACCTTAGTTCATTTACTTTAGTTACTGCTATTTTCCCCTGGTTTAATTCATCTCTCAGGTATTATTTACTTTCCTACTGAATCATCATTTGTTGATTAAATTTTTCCCTTAAAAAAAATTTATTGGATTTTTAACTTATCTGTCCTAATTATCTATAAAATTGTCTATCACTCTCTGCTGCCTTGGTAACTTTTCAATATTACATGAATTATACAAGCAGATCAAGCATGAAAATACAATGATAATCAATGACAAAATAATTAATTAACACATGATTCATATGTAGGAACATAAACCTTATGGATACATAATATAGTAGTGTGTTCATGAGTACACCACTTTTAAACCATTTAAAGAGAATACCAGAGTAGCAGAACCATACCTCAAACATCAAATGGGAATGACTATGAATTCTAAACATTCACTGAATTACCTATCTTATGTGAGTTTACCATCCCAGAGACCTTACTACTGGAGGTTCATTACTGAGCTTCCCATCAATAAGATATAAAATATGAGTTTTAAAAAAATCTCATATCCAACAACCAACTACCTGATGCATCTGCCAGAATCAAGATATTACCTGTGAACAGTTTTGTACCAAAAAAAACCTATATTTATCTGAGCCATTATGGGTTCATATAACACTTGACTCAGCTCATACTAATGAGTGATTAGGTCTGTTACTAACACTATAACATTCTGAAGTGACTTGGTTTACCTGCGAGAGGTTTTCCCTGAATTCATCTACCCACAATAATACACCATTTGTGATGTTTACCATGAGTTTTAAATTCACGGACGTTGCCCACACATGTGGGATGTGGATTTTAATTCCTGAGAATAATTCGTTAAAATGTCTAGGGGGTATTATTGATTCTCTGGTCACTGGTAAGAATGCAGGGTGATCAGGGATATTTACCACAAATCCCAGGAAGAAAGAGCTCAATCCTTGAAACAATGGCATCTGTGTGTAGGTTTCCCTTCCCACTTCATCACCCTTTACATTATCTATGGTGCTAGAAGGATATTGATTGCTCACAACATATAAACAACCACTTGTTGGACACCACATTTACTTGATGTACACAACACTTTTGGACAAACAGTTCAGGTATTAACTCAAGATCTGCAGTTACATATATATAGGTGTAATAAACACTATGCATTTTCAGACAGGCATGGGAATAATGTGCAGTATTACAACATAGTACCCAGTGACCCCCAAAAAACAACAACAATGTTATCACAAACAACATAACAACCACAAATTGGTTCTGCTAACTTGACTCATTGTACCTAGATAAAATCACATTGGTCTAGGTGCAGAAACCCAACATATATATTTGTTTCTGACACCATGTACAATTATCATATTTAAAAATAATGAGTTGATGTCAAAATACTATTTACCTTAACCATCATTGGTTATACCTCAATAACACTCTTTATATGTCATAGAAGAAAAAAAACACACATGAAAACAGTTGATACTAATAATTAAATTAATTAATTATAGTGTTCATTTAGGCATTGCGGATGGGTATTCTTCTCCAGTGCAAAGCAGTTAATGTCCATATTTATCCGTGACAGCAATAAATACTCAGTCATGTTTAATGTCCACTGAAGTTTGTTGTGGAACAAATTATAATCCTTATTATGAAATAAATTCACCACATATCTCCTCCGTGGAGCTGAATTCAAGAATCTTCTTTGCGAACGGCTCGGTGTCAGTGTGAAATTGAGGCCTGGGTTGGTCATACCTTCAGGAGATGCATCTTTGGTCTTGGACTAAGGTTCTTCCCTATATCACCATATCTGATGAAAAGGATGCCTACCTTTCAGCGTCTCGGCTTATAATATCCGAATCTCAATTTTGTTCCCACAGATTTTTCACCCACCTAGTCATCAGTCTATAACCTATTCCACCGTTATTGGCATTTAGGCTGACATGGGACCAGCACAGAGTTCTGATTCATTATTTACTTTCAGTGTAGACATACAATTCTGCTTGTTATTCATTTGGTTCATCTGGAATTAATTCCAGGATTCTGCTGCAGGCATGGAACTGAAGAATATTGACTACACCACATATCCAGGGTTGCAAGCCATCAGGTGATTCCTGTGGTTGCAGGCGTAGAGGCATTTACTCCGCTAGCTGCTTTCATATGGTCTTTTTTTATGTGTTCAGGTTTGGGAACCTTGAGGTAATCTGGTGTAGGTATGGTTTTCAGTTGGCACCTTGGTTGTATTGGTTCAATGTCTTCTTCCCATTTGTTTGAGTTGGTGTTCATAGCTAGAACTTGGTGTTGCATGGCTGGAACCTTATGTTTGACTTTTGCAGCTGTGAGATGTTCTTTCGAAGACTTATCCATTGTGGATATTAACTTGGTAATCCAACCAACAGTTGAAGATTACTCACTGTTGTTAGTTTTAATAACTTGTAGAAGGATTGTCCCATAGTTTCACTGATTTTGTTGAATGATGAGGCCATAGATGATACTTCTCAAACGTATAACTGACGAGTCACTGTTGTCAGTTACTTTGTTGATCTTCATCTTTGTAGATTATTAGATCTTGAAGTCCATCCTGGATCTTCCTACGAAAATAGGACTTAATCACTCACCCAATCAGTTATCTTCAACTTTTCTGTTGCTCGCTATGGAGCTATTGAGCGCCGCAGTAAACATTGAGGTATTGCTAGATCCAGACTATGGTTTGGACATTCACTTTATGGCTGTTGACCCAGGATCCAGTGTTAGTGATATAGTCCCACCAAATTCAACCACCACCTGCTTCTCTTCTATAGAAAAGGAATGACAAGAATACAACACTAGCATTAACCTACTGTGTTATGGTAAAAGGTTTACAACACAATTACAAACACAAATACAAAACACCAAGGGGAGAAGGGGAAAGGAGTGGGTGTCCATGTTCCACTGTCCCTCATTGCTGAGTAGAGCCATTCTGACTCTTCATAGTGAGTAAGGTATTTTCTCACTTATATTTTGTTCTGTTGTTACTGGGACTATTGGATGGGTGAAGTCATTCTGTCCATCCAACATGTTGATATTGTCTCTCTCATTACTTGAAGAGAATAGCCTATACAGAATCCCTGTGGTTTCTAATGCCGCGTCTTCATTTCGGCACTATAATCATCACTAGGTCAAGACTATTCACCATTGGCTTCTTAAGTACTGACATACATATGTATTCTTACATCAACATCCTCTAATCCCACGGTGCAACATTAAAATGTATATTCCCACAGTAAAAAGTAACAATCAGAACAAAGAAAATTCTCATACCAGAAAAAGACATACATGTACATTTCTCTGATATTAAGTACATGATACTCATACATAATAATTAATCATAATGCTGATGCAGGGAGCCTTTGTTTTTGGGTTTTCTCAGGGGTTAATCCATAACTTAAAACATACATTGTTTTCCCCCACTGCGTACAGCAGATGAGGATAGTAGTCGCTGTGATATATTTTGTCAAGGACTGCTATTATTCAAGCAATTTATTCACATCAATCTTCGCTTCTGTTCCTACTACAGTGAGGTGATGCGGAGTGAATCCTATCCGAACATGCATTTACATCACGCGTTTAATTGTTCATGAATTTATATTCAAACATGGCCTGTCCCTAACACTATTTTATGAAATGATTATATGTTCACCCTCATATGGAGTGGTTACTAATCTGTTAACAAAAGAATGGTACTAAAATTTAGCACTATATTTCCAAGTTACAGATTATAATGTGGCAAAATATTTTATCCCCTGACTAAGTAAGAGTCAGGAATATGCGTAATCATTTGTATGTCCCCGCATGGATAAAACAAGTTCAGAGACATCCTTACCAATGCATTTACACTACATAGGATATTTGAAAGTGGCAGACACCAGTTCTCTACTTGTGCAGTATGAAATCAAGAGTCTGCTCCTACATTGAGAAAATGTTTCTTTAAAGTCCAATCTCTACAGTACATAAATTATTTGCAGATTTCTAAGCATCGATAGGGATATATAGTTCCATTGCATAGAAGTTATTTTTCATAGGACTATGAAATTGGCAGAAACGAGTTTTCTTCTCTGAAGTATGAATCAGGAGTCTTTCCTAAATTGAAAAGAGTTTCTGACATGAGAGTTGATACTCTGTGTACTACAGTACACATACTATTCATAGGTTATAAACACTATTTAGTTAGATATAAGTTCATAATGCCTATAAAAGATATTAACATACGAATTTGAAATGGTAAGACCTAGGAAAATTTACAGCGTGGCGCCCACATGTGTTTCTTTGGTAAACATCATCCAGCCTGGTTTAAGAGAATTGTAACTAATTCTTAATTAAACATACTGGTCTATGTAATACATAAATATATCTTAATAATGTAGATAACATACCAATAGCTTGAATAGAATCATGTTTTTAAGGCAAACTACCTTCTCCCCGAAGGGAAAGGTCGACTTTCTTGTGTGTTCTCTTGACTAGAAATGGCCGCTTCAGTCTTTGTTTTCCCCCTCGCCAGGATTGGCCAGATACGGGAGAGAAAACAAGCCAAAATAAATTTAGCTGTGCCACGGTCAGTCTATCGCTGTTTTATTTTCTCCTGCATTAAGTAAGTTACTTAAACAGTAATTGTAAGGGTTTGTTTATTTTTAAGGGAGTCCATAAATAGGAAAGGGTAAGGACGTTTTATTATACCACAAATAGGTACATCAGGGTGTTCTTCTTTTGCTCCTTCCTTAGCCAATCAATCAGCTCTGTCGTTTCCGGGGACTCCACAGTTGGATGGTATCCACTGTATGGTGATCTTACGCTGACTGCTAAGTTCAGAAAGTAGTGTCCAGACAGGAGCGCCTCTATTACGGATTTTGCATCTGTCAATATCGCTGCAGGTTGTGTACCATGGCTGGTATTTTGTAATTTCTCTGTGGCTATCTTGATTGCCTCAATTTCAGCATCATAGTTATGGCAGTACTTTCCTGTTGGAATTCTGGCCGTGTCTCTAGTATTATTTGGGTATTCTATGTACACTCCCGCTCCTCCATTTCGAACAGCATTTTGTGCTGACCCATCTGTGTAGACTCGGATCCAGAGGTCCTGTGGGTATTCGTCATCAAGGAAGCTGAGAGTGGCTGTTCTGCGCTGTACACTGTTCTGTTCTTCCTTGTCCAATATTCCTCTCACTTTTGACTGGATTTGTAGCGATATTCTATGTTCATCTTTCCACGGGGTTCACTCTGGAATAGTTGTCAGTATATCTATAGTACTCTCTGTTTCCAACAATCTCTTTCCAGTTGTTATTCAACCATCAAGATTGGACTTTAAGTATCAAGGACACACACGTTAAAGCTGAAGACATAGAAAATGGGATATGTTCTCCTGTCTATTTACGACACAGCAATGACATTGTTGCTACTGACACCAGTGCGCTTGGCTCCCGTCAAACCCACCACCACCACCACCACCACCACTACCAACACCACCACCACCATCATTATCATCATCATCATCATCATCACCATCATCATTCAATCAATCCATCCATCATGTGCCATGCCGGAAAGCATGGGCGGTCATGACTCGCCATTTCACTCGATCACCAGAGTCGTGGATCAACTCAGTGTTTCTGTCTCGACCATGCCATGTGGCCAAGCCATCCAAGTATTTACTTCTCGGTCTTCCTCTTGGTCTGTTCCCTTCAATCTTGCTAGTTGTCACCAAGTTCTCCAATTCATTTCTTCTCATTACATGTCCAAAAAATGTTGACTGTCTACGTCTAATTTCTCTAATCATCTTACGATTTTTATTTGTCTCCTGCAGTACTTGGTCATTGGTTTTTCTGTCTGTCCATGGTATTCTTTACATTCTCCTCAGAAACCACATTTCTGCAGCCATCAGATGTTTTTCAGCTTGACTGCTCACTGTCTAAGTTTCACATCCATACAACAGAACAGGCTCTATGTAGCACCTCAATACTCTTTTTCTCGTTTTAATTGACATCTTTTTATTGGTCAGTATGTTTTTCATCTTGCTAAAGGCTATTTTCGCCTTGGCGATTCATGTTATACTCTCTTCAAGACATTGCCCATCAGAAGTTATGACTGTTCCAAAATAATTGTAACGATTCACTTGTTCAAGAATATTCCCATTTACTTGTATATTACATTGTGGTATTTCGTTCTTCCTAGTGACATCCATAATTTGTGTCTGTTTACAATTTAATTCTAACCCCAGTTGTTCACTGTGTGCAACAACCGCATCTACTAATTGTTGCATATCCTGCTCATTGTCTGCAATCAATACTGTATCATCTGCATATCTAATGTTATTGATGTTTCGTCCTCCAATGCTGATTCCTTTTATATCTTCTACATTTCTGAAAATATTTTCACTGTATATGGAAAAAAGATCTGGAGACATTACACATCCCTGCCTAACACCTCTCTTAATAGGCTGATATTGTCCCACTTCTTTATCAATCCTTATGGTAGCTTGTTGTTTCCAATATATGTTTTTTATAAGTCTAATGTCTTTCCCATCAATTTGTAGGTCTGCAAGCATATCTACCATGTTGACATGTCTAACTCTATCAAAAGCCTTTGTATAGTCAATAAAGTAAAGATGTATATCCTTGTTTACTTCTATAGAACGTTCAATAACTGTTCGCAGCATATACACGCAATTTACTGTACTCTTTCTACAAACCCACATTGTTCTTCCCCTATTTCAGGTTGTACTTTCTTCCTCACTCTTTGCATGATAACATCTTTGTGATGTGACTCATTATACTAATTGTTCTATGATGATCACATTCCAAGGCTCCTGATTTCTTTGGGATTGCAATGAATATAGAATTACATAATTCAAAAGGTATTTCTCTGCTATCATATAATGTGTTAAGCAGTCTGGTGATTTGATTTATTCCATATTTTAAAGCTTTAATAAAAATGTGCCTCCTTCCTTCCACTAGCCTACGGGACACTCTTGGGCAAGGTGGAGTACCCGTTCAGCCCCCCGATTAGGGTTGCGTGAAGCCATGGGTGCAGGTGGTGGATGAAGTTGAAGAGCAGCCGACAGATAGTTGTAGGTTATGGTCTCCAGCTTCACGACGGTAGGCAGAGGCTCTCTTTTTTTGGGAGACAATGGATACGGTCATCGACCAGTATGGTCGCTGCTAAGAAGGAAAGCAATGGCAAACTACCTTCTTTACAGATGCCAAGAATAGCATGTACTGCAGTCTTATCGATAATCAAAGAAACGGTGTAAATGGGTGCTCCATAGGAGCAGCCTCGCCCGGTAGGGATAGTCATGTGCACCAGATGACTCCAGACCGTCATCAGGCGACTGAGTGCAAAATAATATCAACATTAATAGTAGGAACTTGAAATGTAAGAACTATGAGTGGGGATGGACAATTTGATAACATTAAGACTGAAATGAGAAGATTAAATATTAATCTGTTAGGTATATGTGAGACCAGATGGACAGGAATGGGCATTATAACATCTGAGGAATATAGAATAATCTATTCTGGTGGAGAGAAACAACAGCGAGGAGTAGCAATTATAATGGATAAAGAGAGAGCAAAATCGATCAAAGGATATTGGACTGTATCAGACAGAGTGTCTGGTGAAGTTGAGTGGAAGACCTTTTGATGTCAACGTCATACAAGTTTATGCACCAACAGCAGACAGTAGTGATGACAGCATTGATGAATTTTATAATGATTTAGAGAAAGCCTTCAAGAAATGCAAGAATTCTGAAGTAAATATCATAATGGGTGACTTGAATGCCAAAGTTGGAAATCAACAGGACGGATGCATAGTAGGCAAGTATGGACTAGGGGAACAGAATGAAAGAGGTTGCAGACTTGTACAGTGGGCTAAAGAGCATGATTTGATTATTGAAAACACCTGGTATCAACAGCACCCAAGGAGATTATGGACATGGAGGAGTCCTGATCATAAGATCAGAAATCAGATTGATTATATTCTCATCAACAGAAGATGTAGAAATGCCTTAAAAGTCGCAAAAACTATACCAAGCGCAGACTGCTACAGCGACCATAGATTAATCTTAAGCAATTTACATATAAAATTAAAGAAAGTCAAATATTCACCACAAGAAACACAAAATTTGATCTACAGGCACTGAAGAGTGAGGAATTAAAAGATAAATTCAGCGTAGAGGTAAAGAACAGATTCGATGCATTGTCCGATATGGAAATATTATTTCAAGACGTCAGTGACCAATGGGAAATATTAAAGAAATCAGTCAACCAAGCTGCAGAAACAACCATCCCAAAAATAAAGATAATAGGACGCAAGAAATGGATGACGGAAGACATCTTAAAACTCATGGAAGTAAGAAGAAATAACAAAATAACAAGGAAAAATATGAAGAGATTCACAGGAAAATTAGGAAGCTATGCAAAGAGGCAAAAGAAACATAGCTTGAGGGAAATCGCAAGGAAATTGAAAACCAACACAACATCGGAATACCAAATTAATGCACAAAAGAATTAATGACATCACTAACAAAAGAAAATACATATCAACGGGTTACCTAAAAACCAAAGATGGCAAAATCATAATAGAAAAAGATCAGATTTTACATGCGTGGTCAGATTATGTGAAAGACCTTTATGATGATACAAGAGAAGAACAACATGATCATCGGAATAATAATGAAGGACCATCAATTTTGAAGATGGAAGTTCAGAATGCTCTTAACCATATGAAAACTGGCAAGACCCCGGGTACAGATAACATCACAATAGAAATGATCAATGCCTTAGAAGAATATGGAATAGACCAAGTCACCAGACTGCTGAACACAATATACGATACTGGAGATATACCTCCTGAATTATGTAATTCTGTATTTACTGCAGTCCCGAAGATATCAGAAGCCTTGGAATGCGATCAACATCGAACAATTAGTATAGTGAGCCACATCACGAAGATTCTGCTGAGAATTATCATGCAAAGAGTCAGGAAGAAAATACAACCCGAAATAGGAGAAGAACAATGTGGGTTTGTAGAAGGCAAGGGCACAGTAAATGCTGTGTGTATACTGAGAACAGTAATTGCACGTTCTATAGAAGTAAACACATATCTATATGTTTGCTTTATTGACTATACAAAGGCCTTCAATAAAGTGAGACACGTGGACATGATAAGGATGCTTGAAGATCTACAAATTGATGGAAAAGACCTTAGACTTGTAAAAAAACATATATTGGAAACAACAAGCTGCCATCAGAATTGATAACAATGTAGGTCAATATCAGCCTATTAAAAGAGGTGTGAGACAGGGATGTGTAATGTCTCCAGATCTTTTTTCCCTGTACAGTGAAAATATTTTCAGAAATATAGAAGATATGGAAGGAATCAACATTGGGGGACGATACATCAATAATATTAGATATGCAGATGATACAGTCTTGATTGCAGACAATGAACAGGACCTGCAAAATTTAGTAGATGCGGTTGTTGCACACAGTGAACAACTAGGGTTAGAACTGAATATTAAGAAGACACAGATTATGGTCGTCACTGGGAAGAAGGAAATACCACAATGTGATATACGAGTAAATGGGCATATTCTTAAGCAAGTGAATCGATACAGTTATCTCTGCACAGTCATAACATCTGATGGGAGATGCCTTGATGAGATTAGAACAAAAATTGCCATTGCGAAGGTAGCCTTTTTTAAGATGAAAAACATACTGACCAATCAAAAGGTATCAAGTGAAACGAGAAAAAGGGTGCTGAAGTGCTACATAGAACCTATACTTTTGTATGGATGTGAAGCGTGGACAATAAGCAGTCAAGCTGAAAAACAGCTGATGGCTGTGGAAAAGTGGTTTCTGAGGAAAATGCAAAGACTACAATGGACGGACAGAAAAACCAATGAATAAGTCCTTCAAGAAACAAATGAAGATCGTAAACTGATTAGAGACCATAGACGTAGACAGTCAACATTTATTGGGCATGGTATGAGAAGAAATGAATTGGAGAACTTGGTGACGACTGGCAAGATCGAAGGGAAGAGGCCAAGGGGAAGACCGAGAAGTAAATACCTGGATGGCTTGGCCACGTGGCATGGTCGAGACAGGAACACAGAGCTGATCCACGACTCTGGTGATCGAGTGACATGGCAGTACATTACCGCCCACGCATATCGGCATGGCACATGATGGATGGATTTCTTTGTTTATTTAATGACTGCCTCTTTCTTTTTGAATATTATCCACCCATCGTGTTCTTTGCATTTTCCTCAGAAATCACATTTGCTCTGTCATTAGATATTTCTAGCTTGTCTGCATTTTTACGAGCATATAACAAGTTCTATGTAGCACTTTAACGTACTTTTTCTAATTGCACTTACAGTCATTGGGGTGGGGTGGGGGTGGGGGGTGGGGGTGGGCATAGCATCAGTAATATAAGATTATAAGATATGCAGGTGATGCAGTATTTATTGGAGGAAACGAACATAATTTGCAACATTTAGAACATGCTATTATTGTACATAGTTGCACAACTGGGATTATAATTAAATTGTAAGAAGACAGAGATCATCATCTAGTGATCGCGTGTGATTATGGGGCCTCTAAGAAGAAAGAAATACCACAATGTAACATACGGATAAGTTGGAATATTCTTGAACACGTAAACTGGTACAGTTACCTCGGATCAGTCATAACATCTACTGGGAGGTGCCTTGAAGAGATTAGAACAAGAATCGCTATAGCAATGGTAGCCTTTTGCAAGATGGAAAACAATAATAAAAAGACAAATAAAAAGATGTCAATTGCAACTAAAAATAGTGTTGAAGTGTTACCTGTACTTTTGTATGTACTATATAAAACGTAGACAATGAGCTAACAAGCTGAAAAACATCCAGACTTACGGACATTCATTGCGGCGGGGAAGGGGCGGAGGTGGATGGGGAGGGGGTCAGAGGAAAATGCAAAGTATACCTCGGACAGACCAAAAAAAAAAAAAAACAATGCGCAAGTCCTAGAAATAAAAACAAATGATAACCGTAAACTGATAAGAGAAATTTGTGTAGTCAAGATCTTTAGGGCACGTTATGAGAAGAAATAAACTAGAAAACGTGGTGACAACCGGCAAGATTGAGGGGAAAACATCAAGGGGAAAGCAGAGAAGTACATACTTGGATAGCTTGGCCACGTAGCATGGTGGAGACAAGAACACAGAGCTGATCCACGACTCTGGCGATCGTGTGAAATGGCGAAACATGACCGCCCCACTCTTATCGGCATGGCACATGATGATGATGAGTCCGCCCTCGGTAGGTGATGTGGTCAGTTGCCCGCCGGTCGCCTTTACTACCTAAGACATTTTCTGGTGCCCATTTAAGGCAGGTTGACCTGGCAGTTACTAAGAAAGCACTTTACAACACAATCTTCCTACCAACTCTATGCTACCAATGCCAAACCCGGACAGTGACAGAAAAAAGGAAAAGAAAAATCACAACAACAGAAATCAAATTCCTTAGGAGATTACTCGATGTATCACGAAAAGATAAGATCAGAAATTAAGAAATCAGGACTAAAGTGGGGGTTATAGCAGCACTAGATTTTATTAGAAGGCAGCAAGTCAAATGGTTTGGCCATGCAATTAGGTTACCAACTAACAGTATACCGCAACAAGAAATGATGTACAGACCAGATGAAAGCAGATGAACAGGCCGACCACGTAAACGATGGACGGAGGGAATGGCTGAGTCCATGGGAAAATCGATACATGAAGCCCATAAGCGGGCACTCTCCCGATGTTCATACTTCACCTCGACACCGCAAGGTACAAGGAGAACATGTTGAGATGATATGAGACCTTGGAGCTCGGGTCATTTTAAAAAAAAAATACTCACATCCTCCCCCAATCGAACCCATGGCCCGCCGAGTGCAGGCAAACGTGTATGCACTAAGCTTCCGCAGATCTTACATGACGATGATAATGACGATACCACATCAAAATACCGATACTAATCAAGAACCTCTTGCCACCTCTGTCGCTCTTGCCATCTCTTCTCTTCCTCTCTATCTCTCATAAGTGGTTCTTATAACACAAACCTACAGCAAGAGCGGGTATGGGAAAGTATCTACTTGTTTCTAACCTTGGGAAAGAAATCATTAGCAATTAGCCCTTTCATTCCTGTAATTGCGTGTTGATTTGTTCTTGTGTAACCCTGTCAATATCTGTCTGCAGTAGGAAGGCAAGTGGAACAGTTGATCAAACCACAAATTATAGTGTGGGTTCAGGTGGCTGTTTGCCAGAACTGGGTCATTTGTACGCTCAGCTAACCGCTGATATACAGATGTAGGCAATTGATAAATCGCGAAAGTAGGTTACTCACGAGAGCGGTTGTTGTGATAATCTGTAATATCTGGTTCTGTATCTCTGGTGTTCTATCATTCTCGTTGGTGATTATACATACGTGTATGCTTGCGTGTCTTGGTTGCCCCATTACTGACACCGAGATAGAGGTAATGAATACATAGACAGTATCATTTGTGTCAAGGTTTTCAGTCTTTCTCTCCCTCATTCTTTGCTTCTCTCAATGTTTCTCTTTCTTTCTTTCTTTCTTTCTTTCTTTCTTTCTTTCTTTCTTTCTTTCTTTCTTTCTTTCTTTCTTTCTTTCTTTCTTTCTTTCTTTCTTTCTTTCTTTCTTTCTTTCTTTCTTTCTTTCTTTCTTTCTTTCTTTCTATATATCTCTGTTTTCTCTCTTCTTTTCTCTCTCTGTGTTTCTATCTAGATTTCTCTCTCTCTCTCTCTCTCTCTCTCTCTCTCTCTCTTTTCCCCGTTTCCGGTGTACTCTCTCTTTCTCTCGCTCTCTTTCTCTCTCTTTCTCTCTCTCTCACTTTTCGCCGTTTCCGGTGTACTCTCTCTTTCTCTCGCTCTCTTTCTCTCTCTTTTTTTTCTCTTTCTCTTTCTATATTACTTTCTGTTTCTCTTTGTGCGTCTCTCTCTCTCTATCTCTCTCTCTCTCGCTTTCTATGTTTCTCTCTCTCTCGCTTTCTCTGTTTCTCTCTCTCTCTCTCTCTCTCTCTCTCTCTCTCTCTCGCTTTCTCTGTTTCTCTCTCTCTCGCTTTCTCTGTTTCTCTCTCTCTCTCGCTTTCTCTGTTTCTCTCTCTCTCTCTCTCTCTCTCTCTCTCTCTCTCTCTCTCTCTCGCTTTCTGTTTCTCTCTCTCTCTCTCTCGCTTTCTCTGTTTCTCTCTCTCTCTCTCTCGCTTTCTCTGTTTCTCTCTCTCGCTTTCTCTGTTTATCTCTCTCTCTCACTTTCTCTGTTTCTCTCTCCCTCTCGCTTTCTCTGTTTCTCTCTCTCTCTCTCTCTCTCTCTCGCATTCTCCGTTTCTCTCTCTCTCTTTCTATCTCTCTCTCTCTCTCGCTTTCTCTGTTTCTCTCTCTCTCTCTCTCTCGCTTTCTCTGTTTATCTCTCTATCTTTCGCTTTCTCTGTTTCTCTCTCTCTCACTTCCTCTGTTTCTCTCTCTCTCTCGCTTTGTCTGTTTCTCTCTCTCTCTCTCTCGCTTTCTCTGTTTCTCTCTCTCTCTCTCTCCATTTCTCTCTCTCTCTCTCGCTATCTCTGTTTCTCTCTCTCTCTCCATTTCTCTCTCTCTCTCTCGCTATCTCTGTTTCTCTCTCTCTCTCTCTCGTTTTCTATGTGTTTTCTCTCTCTCTCTCTCTCTCGATTTCTCTGTTTCTCTCTCTCTCGCTTTCTCTGTTTCTCTCTCGCTTTCTCTGTTTCTCTGTCTGTCTGTCTCTCTCTCTCGCTATCTCTGTTTCTCTCTCTCTCTCGTTTTCTCTGTGTTTTCTCTCTCTATCTCTCTCTCTCGATTTCTCTGTTTCTCTCTCTCTCGCTTTCTCTGTTTCTCTCTCTCTCTCGCTTTCTCTGTTTCTCTGTCTGTCTGTCTGTCTCTCTCGCTTTCTCTGTTTCTTTCTCTCTCTCTCTCGCTTTCTCTGTTTCTCTCTCACACTCTCTCTCTCTCTCGCTTTTTCTGTTTCTCTCTCTCTCTCTCTCTCTCTCGCTTTCTCTGTTTCTCTCTCTCGCTTTCTCTGTTTCTCTCTCTCTCTCTCGCTTTCTCTGTTTCTCTCTCTCTCTTTCTCTCTCTCGCTTTCTCTGTTTCTCTCTCTCTCGCTTTCTCTGTTTCTCTCTCTCTCTCTCTCTCTCTCTCTCTCTCTCTCTCTCTCTCTCTCTCTCTCTTTCTCGCTTTCTCTGTTTCTCCCCCTCTCTCTCTCGCTTTCTCTGTTTCTCTCTCTCTCTCGCTTTCTCTGTTTCTATTGTCACAGTGTGAACAGAGTTTAACAAGCCAGTGATCAAGTAAAAGTGGTTTATTCTTTCATTGATGACAAATGGTTGATCTTCTCAAGGGTCTGCTGTTCACTCCTCTCTAAGGCCGGATCTCAACTGCCCATACCAACCCAATACGTCACGATTGAGCATCTCTCCCCCTTTCAGTCTCAATGCTCAATCGTGCTGTATCTGTGTTTCCCACTAGATCCTAATAATACCCAATACTGTTACACCTCCCCATGTTAATTAAAGAATTTTCCTTTTAAAGGAAAAATCTTTACTCTAAATCCCCATACTCTATTCCCTCTTTGTCTTCTAATCTTCCTAAAATCAACTCTAACTTAAATGAATATTCAATTTCTTTACTTTTTCCCTTTTTATATAGTCAACCCACTTCTTCTTCGTTTCCGGCCCTTCAACCAACCATAACATATTTACATATCTTTAATAACATTTCAATTTCAACTATATACAATAACATCATAACACGTCTTCTTAAATACTCCTTCCTCATAAGCAATCTGCTTAAAATTTCAAACTCAACTCTAACCAACTCCTTATTTTATCACCAACGCTACAAATCCCCCACTTTCAACTAAGCTGAAATTACTTTCACACGATAGGAAGACAAAGAATCGGTGGCCACCGGAATTTAAAAGAAGAAATAAAACTCTTTCAAAAAAAACAACATTCACCTAAATCACACACCCCTTTACACCCCTTTGTTCTTTGAGACTTTATGTAATAAAGTCTATTATATCTCCCACAGTACCACTCATTATGGTAACAGTTTACGCTGCTATCTACAGCATCAAATATCAACCATCATCCAAAAATTTTCTTCACTTCTAAGTGTCTATATAACAGATACTACCTTACCTCAACCTCACATTGTAATGTAAACCACAAAACACATCCCGAAGACACAATTAAAAATCTATTATCCCTTAAGACCTCCTCCAACATTATACATAACACCTCACCTAACCTCATCATCTCGTATACTTAATCTTCTCCAATATCTCAGGTTCCCTTTTAATGTCCATTTCTTATGGGCATATCTACTAAACTGCTCCACTTATGCCGTTATCAACAGCAACCTAGTAATCTTGAAATCTCCCCTTAAATATTAACCATCAAACACAACATCTGACCCACTTATAAACATTTACATCCTGCCTAGGCCATGTGACCCAATGTCTCTCTAAAATCTTCCACCTCTCAATTCATAATTCATGCCGTAATCTACAGCAGCAAAAATAACCAGTCATGTCTGTGACTGCTTGTAATCAACTTTAATCTCAGTCCCTTTATTACGGATCCACAAACACCCTATGTCACCATGTCTCCCCTATGTTCATTAACACAGTTACACCCCTTGTACTTATTGTACTGTTATCCACAGTGTCTAGTCAAACATGGATCCAATTCATGTTTACTCCTCATCTGGGGTAATTTTCTTATTCTTCTATAACCCAGCAATCTCGTGTATATCATGGCTCTTCTGACTCCCCCCGGAAACTATGTTCAAAACTTTTCTCAGCTTTACCCCACTAATCTTTTCTTCTCCCATGTGGCTTCCAATCCCATATTTTTCTAATAATTCTGACTTTACCATAACCATTCTACTTGTGTAGTAACCCCGTCTACAGTTCATAGCCATCTCAACCCTTCTACGCTGACCACCACAGCATCAAAATATCCATGAACTTCTTCTTCACAAAGAGAATGTGTCTCTCTATTAGTTCTCCGTAGTTTTATTAACTCTTTTCTGAACGAAGGGTCATAATTAAAGCCCCCTGTATTTTCTTTATTTCTAGACAAAAAAACCTTGTAAATTAAACATAACTACTGTTTAACACACAAAACAGCGAAATAAAATCACAACAGGACATCAAATCCCCCCCCAAATTTTTGTAACAATCATTTATGTTTCCCCGCAACTCAACTAAAAGGATGATGATGATAGTGATGATGATGGTGACGATGATTAAAATAATATAACATACATCCTAATCTATTTTTACCTAGTACTACTGGTCTCTTTTACGGACCAGCAGTTTACACATAAAAGTCTAAGCACACAATAACCCTATTCTAAATCAATTAATCAAACAACAACAACCATTTTTCAAGACCAAATCAAGCAAAACAAAATTTTACATATGAGGCATTGAAAGCTCAATTTCAATAAATATAACTGTCTTCTCGCTAAAGAGAAGGTTTTCAAAAAAAAATATAATTCACTTAGAATTAACCACTTAAAGTGACCCAGCAACATTGGCCTCCTTTTCTAACCAATGTAACACCTATCTATTTAGGCAAGTCATGTATAACAAAACAACTCCATACCAAGCATTAATGCCAAAATACGTATATACATATATACAAATATCCCTCTGTTATCTACAGATTATCTTAATGCGGAACCATACTTGTTCCCCTCAACCAAAACCATTACTCAACAAGTGACCGTTCTTTTTTCTGGAAGTCAAACATTGATTATCTCCCCTCACAATTTTCTATCTTTTTCCATCCTAACTCCTAATACATCATAACATCCAAAATATCCTCATAAGCAAGCACTGTAAACTACAGTTATTCCAATATCATCTCAATGTACCAGCCACCATCTACTTATCAATTAACCTGTGGCTCGGCACACCAACTGTCTCCCATGGCCTTGTACTAACCATCACCACCACTTCCCAATCCTTACCGTTAACCACAGTATCTCTACCCTCCTACATCCAACAAAACTTTGTCTATTTACTATAGACCTTTCACCAAAACAACTAATTCTATTTCCACCTTCTCGTCTACCCGACGCAATTAATTTTTCATTCTACTGCATCAGTACGTCTCACCAGCACTACTTCAAATCTCTCCTACCCTTTTCATATCGTGACTATAATCAAACCAATCACTCTTATCGGAACACCTTTTCTAACATTCATTTACCTCCTCTTGTTTACCTTCGCATCTTTCATTCTTCTTGTTATTTCTCGGAACTTTTTCAGAACTGCAACCCACGCCACCTACAAGCAACAGCAGACCCACTCCTTCCTCGTTTCTCAGTCTTAGGCACCCTTGTTTCGCCATTTTCCTGTCAAGCATACTAAACATTCATAATGTTAATTCAGCATATAACTTCCACAATTTCCTTCCAAGTTCAGATATTCTACGAAAAGACATTACAATTTTCTTTCTATCTCTCGATTTTCGCATACTCTATGTTCCACGATTTATCAACGTTACTTATCAACCGCTCTTCTCATATTCACACGGACAATGATACACAACCTCGCTCTCATCTCACGCCTACTCTCGTATCGCGACAACCTAACGTCTCCATACTATTACTACAACAAAATACTTTAGACGCCACCTCAACATTCCAGCAATCATTTACCACATATCTACACGTATTGATCTCCTCTACACACATTGACACAAGACATATCAACGCCACTCTTACATTCTATCTACGTATTTCACTTAGGCGACTTCATCACACCTCTCTCCTACTTCCTTCATCACGCCGAACACCTGTCTGACTACAGTTCTATTTACGTATGAACAACGCATAACCAGACAATTAATCCAGAGGACTTTCTCAATTCACTGCTCTCTTATATCTCTACTCCTATACGAAGGTCAAACCCTATACATGACAATCTTACAACTTATATTGTTTTCACAGCACTATCTACTATTTCTTCAAAACAAACCTCATTCCAACAGACCCCTAATCTCGTAACTATCATTCTATACTTCTCCACACACAACACTTTCTTCTTTCTCCGCAAGCACGACGTAACTACTACAGTCTTAATTGTCACATTCAACTGTCTACTTTACACACAGGATATTCAGTACTTCCTCAATCTATATCTCCTTACCAGCCAGTCTCGGTTCACCTATCAACAATACTATTCTTTCTTCCCAAACCAACAAACAAAACTATCTCGGACATCACGTCATAGCTCTGAGTCAAACTATTTCTAACCCGAAGATTCATACTTAATTTATCTCTCACCCTCTACTAATTCTATCCTGAATCTACCCTATTTTACTTAATATACTCTCCTTACATCGTAACCAAATAGAAGATATGATATCCTGTATTACGTAATCCACGTGGAATATCATTTGCCGTACTTCTTTATCTTCAACACCACTATCACCTACCCTGTACCACGCTACCGCAAAAAATTCATCTGTCTATTTTGGACAGCTCATACACCTATACTCTCAAACCGGAGTTCTTCTCATAAGCCAAAACTATTTCATTTTCCTTCTTCACCCAAGGAATTTTAACCGTTATATAGTGTGTCCAAATTAAACACTTCACTGTCTTTCAATACACTAACCTGTCTTTCACTTATAATGTCATCATCACTATCTGTTGTCAACCTGTTAAAGTATTCAGGTCTTAAGGTCCTAAGGTCTTCTATTTTACTTAAGTCACTTTCTGTCGTTGAATAAATACCCGCTAACTGTCTACCACTATTCTTTTTCTTAAAGGCGTTCTTTCTATTTCCTCTATTTGCGTCAGTCTGTTCACTGTTTCCTGTATACCTTACGTAACGTTTATACCTTCCCATCTCGTCTTCAGACGACACACTAATTATAGTTCCTTCATCAGACTCATTATAGTTTACTGCAAACACGTCGGCCCTATTCCCATAGTCATCTTTAAAACGTCTGCCTTTCTTTCTCTTTCTCAGTCTTCGTCCCTTAGCCTTCCCTACATAGTCACTAACCAAAACTCTGTCTGTCTGTCCACCAGTCACTATTCCGTATGAGGGAACAACACTCTTCGATTCTGGATCTGCTCGTAGTGCAGCTCTCTCATCCTCCGAATCATCGGTAATAATATCTGTTTCAGCATCACTATTATATTCTCCGTAACTTGAACTCTGATAGCTAATATTCCTACACCATTTGGGAACTAGTTTCTTGTCTATAGCTGAAGAACTTGACATGGCACTACCTCTATTTACAATCATACTAAGACTTTCGTCAATACTTCTCCTCTTTATCTTTCTGTCGTTCTTGGTCCTCGTCTGTCCATCTTTCCTAACTTCAACCTTGTCTCTCTAACGTGCCGCTAGTATTTTTATTGTTTAGTTCTTGAACTTCTCCGCGATGTTATTCGTCCTGACTTCGCATTGTTTTTCTCATGTGACTATCTTCAGATTCGTATCCTGGTCACATGCTCCATAAACGATCCTGTCACAGTGTGAACAGAGTTTAACAAGCCAGTGATCAAGTAAAAGTGGTTTATTCTTTCATTGATGACAAATGGTTGATCTTCTCAAGGGTCTGCTGTTCACTCCTCTCTAAGGCCGGATCTCAACTGCCCATACCAACCCAATACGTCACGATTGAGCATCTCTCCCCCTTTCAGTCTCAATGCTCAATCGTGCTGTATCTGTGTTTCCCACTAGATCCTAATAATACCCAATACTGTTACACTATCTCTCTCTCTCCCTCTCTCCCTCGCTTTCTCTGTTTCTCTCTCTCTCTCTCTCTCTCTCTCTCTCTCTCTCTCTCTCTCTCTCTCGCTTTCTCTGTCTCTCTCTCTCGCTTTCTCTGTTTCTCTCTCTCTCTCTCGCTTTCTCTGTTTTTCTCTCTCTCTCTCTCGCTTTCTCTGTCTCTCTCTCTATCTCTCTCCCTCTATCTCTCTCTCTCGCTTTCTCTGTTTCTCTCTCTCTCTCTCGCTTTCTCTGTCTGTCTCTCTCTCTCGCTTTCTCTGTTTCTCTCTATTTCTCTCTCTCTCGCTTTCTCTGTTATTTTCTCTCTCTCGCTTTCTCTGTCTCTCTCTCTCGCTTTCTCTGTTTCTCTCTCTCTCGCTTTCTCTGTTTCTCTCTCTCTCTCTCTCTCTCTCGCTTTCTCTGTCTCTCTCTCTATCTCTCTCCCTCTATCTCTCTCTCTCTCGCTTTCTCTGTTTCTCTCTCTCTCTCTCTCGCTTTCTCTGTCTCTCTCTCTCGCTTTCTCTGATTCTCTCTCTCTCTCTCGCTTTCTCTGTTTTTCTCTCTCTCTCTCGCTTTCTCTCTCTCTCTCTCTCGCTTTCTCTGTTTCTCTCTCTCTCTCTCTTTTTTCTCTGTTTCTCTCTTTCTTTCTCTGTTTCTCTCTCTCTCTCTCTTTCTCTGTTTCTCTCTCTCTCCCTCTCTCTCTCGCTTTCTCTGTTTCTCTCTCTCTCGCTTTCTCTGTCTCTCTCTCTCTCGCTTTCTCTGTGTCTCTCTCTCGCTTTCTCTGTTTTTTTCTCTCTCTCTCTCTCTCTCGCTTTCTCTGTCTCTCTCTCTCTCTATCTCTCCCTCTATCTCTCTCTCTCTCTCGCTTTCTCTGTTTCTCTCTCTCTCTCTCGCTGTCTCTGTCTCTGTCTCTCTCGCTTTCTCTGTTTCTCTCTCTCTCTCTCGCTTTCTCTGTTTTCTCTCTCTCTCGCTTTCTCTCTCTCTCTCTCTCTCTCTCTCTCTCTCTCGCTTTCTCTGTTTCTCTCTCTCTCTCGCTTTCTCTCTCTCTCGCTTTCTCTGTTTCTCTCTCTCTCTCTCGCTTTCTCTGTTTCTCTCTCTCTCGCTTTCTATGTTTCTCTCTCTCTCTCTCTCTCTCTCTCTCTCTTTTTTTCTCTGTTTCTCTCTTTCTTTCTCTGTTTCTCTCTCTCTCTCTCTCTCTCTCTCTCTCTCTCTCTCTCTCGCTTTCTCTGTTTCTCTCTCTCTCTCTCCCTCTCTCTCTCTCGCTTTCTCTGTTTCTCTCTCTCTCTCGCTTTCTCTGTCTCTCTCTCTCTCGCTTTCTCTGTGTCTCTCTCTCTCGCTTTCTCTGTTTCTCTCTCTCTCTCTCTCTCTCGCTTTCTCTGTCTCTCTCTCTATCTCTCCCTCTATCTCTCTCTCTCGCTTTCTCTGTTTCTCTCTCTCTCTCTCTTTCTCTCGCTGTCTCTGTCTCTCTCTCTCTCGCTTTCTCTGTTTCTCTCTCTCTCTCTCTCTCTCTCGCTTTCTCTGTTTTCTCTCTCTCTCTCGCTTTCTCTCTCTCTCTCTCTCTCTCTCTCGCTTTCTCTGTTTCTCTCTCTCTCACTTTCTCTGTTTCTCTCTCTCGCTTTCTCTGTTTCTCTCTCTCTCTCTCTCTCTTTCTTTCTCTGTTTCTCTCTTTCTTTCTCTGTTTCTCTCTTTCTTTCTCTGTTTCTCTCTCTCTCTCTCTCTCTCTCTCTCTCTCTCTCTCTCTCTCTCTCTCCGGTATGTACCGGTCTTTATCTCTTTCTACCATGTAAGAAGCTGAAGTAGTGCTGTGACCAGCACGCCCACTTATCGAGTCGGCTCCAACTTCAGCCCCCCCCCCCCCCCCCGAGATGATGGGTGGATGGAGATGTGTGGGTGGATGGGGCATGTGTGGGTGGATTAGGAGATGTGTGTGTGTGTGTGTGTGTGTGTGTGTGTGTGTGGATGGGGGAAGTTTGTGCGTGTAGGGGATGTGTGTGTGTGGGTGGGGAGATGTGTCTGTGGATGGGGAGATGCGTGTGTAGGTGGAGAGATGTGTTTGTGAGTGGGGATATGTGTGTTTGTGAGGGATGTGTACGTGTGGATGGGGGGGGGGGCGGAATGAGTGGGTATGGTATGGGTGTGTGGGTAGGGATGTGTGGGTGGGTGCGGGATGTGTGGGTTGTTGGGGGATGTGTTTGTGGTTGGGGGATGTGTGGTTGGGGGATGTGTGTTTGGCTGGGTGGTGGGGATGTGTGGGTTGATGGATGTGTGTGTGTATGGGTGGGGAGATGTGTGCGGGTGGGAGATGTGTGTGGGTGGGAGATGTGTGTGTGTGGGTGGGAGATGTGTGTGGGGGGGGGTGGGTGTGGGGCATGAATGTGTGCCTGTCGGCGTGTGTGTGGGTGTGGGTGGGTGGTGGATGTGCGTGTGGGTGGGGGATATGTCTCATAACATGGTAACATGCATTGTTTATGTTTGACAATGTTTTTGTCCTATGTGAATGTATCATGCTCTATTGATGAACGAAAGATGAGTGATTGGAAGGGCCGAATGTAAGACGAGCCTGTGTGCCGAATTTGTGATCCTTTGAAGTTAAAGTTCAATCAATCAATCAATCAATCAATCAATCAATCAATCAATCGGCCGCTCCATCCGTCCGTCTTTCTATTTGTCTAACCTGTGCGTCCAGTTTGTTGCTCTTTGATAATTAAGTAAGTTCGTCCGTTCGTTCGTTCTGTCTGCCTATCTCTATCTTTCTGTCTGTCCTTCTGCTTGAATGCCTGCATAGCTTGTTCGCATGATGTCTGTAGGATTGGCTGTCTTCCTGACTGCCTACTTGTCAGGCTCACCGGCTTACCGTTTATTTGTCTGTCCGTCTGTCGGACATAACAGTGTGACTAAATTATATGATAGAATCATTAATGTAGAGCTCATGGAAAGAAACAATAGATGTATGACTCTTCGCTGGCTGTTAAACGAGGGGACGGAGCCCATAAGGGAATGTCCGGAGTGCAGTAATGTTGATTCTTAACTCAACTCAACTCATGGAAAGAAATAAACCGATTCCAATTAATCAAGAGGTGCGGAAAAGTCCGTTGAGAAAACTTGAGTATAGTATAACTAGACACTCCATTATCTGGAATACACAGGGTGCAGGACGTAGGGGAACAACTAAACATACACGCAGAAGAGAATTTTATAAATAGTAATGAATAATATGGAGAAATCACTGACGGAGCAGTCAAGCTGAAAATATCTGATGGCTGTAGAAATGTGGTTTCTGAGGAAAATGCAAAGAATACCATGAACAGACAGAAAAACCAATGAACAAGTCCTTCAAGAAACAAATGAAGATCGTAAACTGATTAGAGTCATTAGACTCTAAAAAAATGTTTGGGCATGTTATGAGAAGAAATAACTTGGAGAGAACTTGGTGACAATTGGCAAGATCGAAGGGAGGAGACCAAGGGGAAGACCAAGAAGTAAATACCTGGATGGCTTGGCCACGTGGCATGGTCGAGACAGGAACACGGAGCTGATCCAAGACTCTGGTGATCGATTGAGATGGCAGAACATGACCGCCCACGCTTATCGGCATGGCACATGATGGATGGATTGACTGACGGAGCAGCGGGAAACAGGAAAAGATAGCTTGGCTTGGGTGAGTTGGTTGAGGAGTTAAGTCCCAGTGGGAGGTAAAGAACGAAAGAATAAAAATGATTGTATGTGTATGTGTGTCTACGTGTCCATGTTTAATTGCATACTTACTGGCATACAAATACGAAGAAAGAAGAAACGTAATTAAGTGACGAGAATTTCATTACAAAGTGCATTGAATAATATGGACACGAGAAAAATCTTATTTCAAGACACAAGCTGGCTCTTAAGCAATACACCATATAGGGATCGTTAGGATCGAGTAGTACAATGATACATCTGAAAGAAACTTAGCCAGAAGAACTCCTCTTAATATTATTTTTATATCTTTGTGTCTGACTGGCAGGCTATTTGTCTGTCTAAGCATACGTATAAATAGTTGCTTGTGTCTGTGTGCAACCATATATCGTATATCGTGGGAAATCTCAAAGAGATAGAGGCAAACTAGGATTCCTCTTTCCCAAGGTGACCCTCGCCCATTATAGTTTTAGTAGCCTTCGATGGCTCAATTATTTGAGGCTATCAATGGAGTCTTAGAGAGCCAAGGAAGTCCCCAAGGTCAACAAGGAACCGATTTCCTTGAATAATAATACACTTGTGGAGTTTCCTTGCCACTCTGCTCTCAGATAAATAATTAATATCTAGGGGTGAATTACTAGGTAACAGACATTCATGAACACTCTACGAATTAATGGAACACTCAGAGTGAAAATTGAAATATCTATTAAACATAATGACAAACAAACTGGGGATAGGTTTGGGCCATTCTGATGACAAAATAATCACCCATTTCACAGGGCATGGTATGTATTCATTAATACAATAATCATTCACCTTTTTAGAACAAAAAACACAACCCGTATTTCCCCAGTGGATTGAATCATACCCATATATCTGTTGGGTTATAATTATTGCTTGCTTGCTTGTGTCCGTTGGCTTGAGCTCCAACGCGAAGTCCTGTATGTCGGATGAAGGCATCCTGTTGTCCAACATCAGTGTGATGTCATACAGGACCAGAGGTTTGCGTGAGTTTCCGTTGTCCCATTTCTGGCTTATTGGTGTGCAGACTGGTGGTTCCTCGCCGTACAGGCAGACACTCTCGGACTTCGGAGGAATCGGCGATTCTACTGACTTTAGCCAGGACCCCAAAGGGACCTGTTGCCCAGGACGCTCGACGAGGACGCGTCAATAGGTCTTGGCCAGTATATAACCCGGCCCTGGTGCCTTGGAAACACCTCTGCGTCCCGGTTATAATTATAATTCTCTATCTTAAGCTTAATCCTCTCCACTACATGTTGGGTTTTTGGACCCTAAATGTTCAAATGTTCTATGAGACTAAATAAATTGGGTCCATAGTAAGTTTGTTGTTCTGGTTCAGGTAGGCTGATCGTCGAAGCTGCTTCTCTAATCACAGATGCAGGCTAAAAGTCCCCTGGTTGATTCATAGTGATACTGGGTTACCTGCTCTACGTGGTTGGATGGAACTCTCGCCTGTAAGTTCTTCCAAAATAGGATTCGTCATCTCTCCAGCCAGGAGCTCCCATCAAGAGTCATATCTGGTTCTGGATGGATTTATCCACTACCTGAAATTCCAGTATCAAAACATATATCTACTGGTACCATAAATGCACCTATATGATCATTGGAAATGGAAGAAAGGTAAAACCCCAAGGAAAATGGAAAGTAAACAAAGGGGATTTTTACCCCAGGGAAAAAATAAACAAAGGGGGAAGAAGGCCTTAGTGTACCCCAGAAGTTATCAACCCTATATCTGGCTCCTCTCCATCCAATACCCACTACAGAGCTCTCAAGGTTTAGGATACAAAATAAGCCGTGTCATCTTCGCACATGCCTGTCACATATAGTCTCAAATCTGAGCAATACCTTGATCGATTCGGAATTTGATAACCATGTTCACTATTCCCCGTTTTACATAATTGTTTTCCCTAGTTATCCTTCCATTCAAAAGAAAAGCCCCCCCACATTAAGTATCTTAATTCATTCACGAAATGCAATGAGTATACAACTTATAAACAATATTATTCCATTCTGGCACCAGCTCGTGCAAGACATTCAGGTGTTTGACTCCAATCCAAATCAAATGCTTTAAGGAGGAACATCATCTCTCCCCATCAACATTTATGTATATGCCTTTACCTTAATAATTTATAAGATTCATCATCATCATAACATCAAGACAACATTCCACAATTCAGGAAACAGAACCAAAAGTATTTGTAGCATAAGTGATGTAGAATAAAGTGTGGCGCCGTACGTAGAGGCACACTAAATTATCAAATAGTGCTTGTTTACCACTATCATCTTCTCCTCTGATAGAAATGTCAGTATGCATCACATTGCCTACTATCAGGTGATTGAGTAATTGATCATAATCTTCCTCGGTACTTCACTTCTCTTCACCTAATCTACAATCATTTATTGTAAATAAAAAAAAAAATGTTTGCATAGATGATGAACATGCATCATTATGTGACTCACAATTAATAAGTTAAAAGATAAATTCATACACTGAACACCGATGAAGTCACAATTGAGTCACCACATGAATGTTTCAATAGAACACCCGGGATTTCATGATAACATATATGGAACTATTTAACATTGAATGTGCCCATTTACTGTTTCCAGGACGAATTATACTAATTCCGCCTAACTAGTGAATGCACAATTAAGATAGTTTCTTGCTACTGAACTATGAATTCTATCCACCTAAATTATAAAGGAGATAAATAACTCCTGAATTAATACTGAATTAGCTTAACTGCTTACGGTGTGAAATGTACAACCTAGGCATCAACAAAGGCATATTGCTTATTCGTACATAGAAGCTGCATAACTAGAAAACTCTTCACTGGGGGTTAACCTATTGCACAGACCATCTACAAACTACGACATCTAAATATAGTGCTTAGTCTCTCCTGAAATAATTTCTTAAGGACTAACTACAGATTTACCCTGCACCAACTTACGACTTTCTGGGAAAGGACTTCTGGGCATAAACTAACTTAATCTTACAGTGTGCTTACCTTCAACATAGCTGAATTTCCTCTTAAAGCATAGCGTCGTCAGGTTTCAGGCTCCAGGCTATGTTTTTGCTTTTCTAGTTCGCTGGCTGATATGTAGGCCGTCGCTTCTCTCTTGTTTCCTCCTATGGAGTTTTCCAGAATACAGAGAGATAGTTGAGCAGAAGACACCAGACCATCAGTTCCAGTGGACCATCGCCTTTTGATCGCTTGCTTGCCAGAGGTTAATTTTTACCACACACGCTGAACGTCTTTCTGTCCTGAGGCCATTTTCAAACTCTCCCTGTTGTTTTTGCACTGTTGCCATATCCAGACCTGGCTCTGACGTTATGCCGGGTCATGTCCAATGGCTGAGCTCCATTTCTGTTATATTTAGAATATCGCCGTTCCGTTCCAAAATAGCGATGTTTTTCAAATTCCGATGATGTAGATTTTATCTTTCTTTATGAACTGTAGGCGCTAATTCTTTTAGTTTTAAATTTGAATTTACTTCTATTGGTGGTGGTTGTTGGCGCTATTGCTAACTGGAGGGTAGTGCGGGGACATTAAAACAGCAATGTGGCGGTTTGCGAGATGTATGCTACACCATACCATCCAGATCAGGATTAAATGTAGCGCTTCCGACATAAACATACAGCGGTACTATAAAATGTAGAATTAACTGCAGCGCTAATGGCATAACAATATAGTTGTTGTACAGGGTGTATTTTTAATGACTGCAGTTTTTTTTTTAAATATTGCCGATCCAAGCTTTGTATTTACCTATTATGTTGCATTGTGTTGCATGAACCCCACAGTAGGTAAATACTAACCTTGTAACGGCAATATTTTCAAAAACTGCACAGTCATTAAAAATACACCATATACTACTAAATATAAGATAACTGCAAAGTTACTCACATAAAAATATAGCGGTACTACTAAATATAGGATTAACTTGACCCCGTGAAGCGAAGGAGTTTCGGACGCAGTTTATGATTCCCCATACCACGTTGGAAACACCGCAGTAGTAAAACACCGCAATTTGGCAGTAGACCGTCTTGCGTTGCTTTTTTATGAAATGCTATGGGTGCCGGTCGCTCAGAAAGTAATGGCAAACTACTGAACGTAAAATTGGCAAGAGATCACAAAGAGTTTAAAAAATTTCTGGGGTGACTGCGACGTCCTGTAAAAGGATATGCAACTAACTACTGACATAAAAATATAGCAGTACTGCTAAATGTAGGATTATTTGCATGGCTACTGACATAAAAAATATAGCGGTACTACTAAATGTAGGTCACACATAATAGATTTCGGTACTCTTAATACCTCTTTATGTCTGCATCTGTGCAAATGTGTATGCTTCTATGTGAATATGTGTGAGCTCACGGCCTAGTTTCACGGCACCACCACGGGAATAAAGATGTAGTGAGTGATAACCCTAAAAGCAGGTCAGCAAAGTTATACTGTGCTCTTTATATGATAAGCAAAAAACAGAGCGGGCTTTGAGAGTGCATTGGAAAACACTGAAATAAGTAAGTTAAAAAATTAGTTGCATATCCTTTACAGGACTTTGCAATCAATCCCAGCATTTTTTGTTTTTGTTTTTGTTTGTTTGTTGTTGCTTTTTTTTTTTTTTGCTGTTTGTGATCTCTTGGCAAGTTTACATTCAGTAGTCTACCATTGCTCTCTGAACGACCGGCGCCCATACCATTTCATTAAAAAAAAACAATGCAAGGCAGTCAGCTGCCAAATCTCCCGTATCTGTGTTTCGAACGCGGTATGTGGGATTACGAACTGCGTCCGTAATACCTTCGCAACGGAGCCGGCAAGTAAGTAAGTAAATATGAAAGTAAGGAAGTAAGTAAATAAGTAAATATGAAAGTAAGGAAGTAAGTAAGTAAACAAAGGACCCTTTTATACGCGTTAGGTGCATTGGGCATATGGTGGCAGACGCACATTTTACAGGACAAACAGGCACGCGGTGAGTCACGTGGACAGTACCACGCTGACCGCCTCTACTTCCCACGTCATTTCCTGGTACCGAGATTAGGCTGGGTTACAATTTGAGCCCAAGTCAAAAATTTTAAATTTGGAATTCGCCTCGATGAGGATCGAAACCTTGACAACCGGACTGACAGTCGAGCATCTAGCCAATATGCTACCGCTTCTCCCTAATTAAGTAAAGAGGTGCAGCTAGTTAGAGTCCATGATAACAACAGAAGGGTGCTGCGGAAGCCTGCCGGCCAAGTAGTCGTAAGTTCGAGTCTCAATCGAGGCGGCGTTTTAGATTTGACCTGGGCTAGAAGGTTAATCCAGCCTAAAATGGGCACCAGGACATGTCTTGGGAAGGGCAGGCGGCTTGTGTCATATCAACCACATCACACCTGGAGCGCCGATTGGTCTATATAAATAGACATAACACCTTATGGGAGGCATGGTAGCGTAGTGGCTAGACGTTCGTCTGCCGTAATCAAAGGTGCTAATCTGCATAGAGTAGGATTTTTTTCATTGGCTTGGGCTCCGTGACATGTCCCGGGAACTAAAGGAGACCAGTGATTTTTTCTGTACCAGCACCCAGCGAGTACCGTTTGGTCTATTGAAATATGGGTCTTGCACCACATAACCAATGCATGTTAAGGTGCGTAAAGGGACTCTTTGCTTGTTACATAATCTCTAAAACATTGGATCTTACATTACCTAGTACACGACAAACAGCTAATAAATGCTGGGATTGGTTGCAGCGTCCCGTAAAGGAGATACAACAAACTTTTAACGTAATAACTGAAGTATTGCCCAATGCAGTAAAGTCGATCATCTCACCTTTAACCTTCTTTTTAAAATAAAATCTCGAATACGTAACAATAACGAGGAACAAGTTATTTACCCATGTCAACAAAACACCCCATCTTTCCGTTTACTAATATTACAGCGACAACCCGTTTGAAGTATCACCTAATGCAGTAAAGTCGACATCTCGCCTGTAACCTTCTTTTTTACAATAAAATTTCAAATACGCGACAGTGGCGTGGAACAAGTTACTGTATTTACCAATGTCGACAAAACACCCCATCTTTCCGCTTACTAAAATGATTGAGACAACTAGTTTTTCATGGGCGTGACAGGGACGCAGAGCTGTTTCCAAGGCACCAGGGCCAGGTTCTATACTGGCCAAGACCTACTAACACGTCCTAGTCGTGCGTCCTGGGCAACAGGTCCCCTCGGGGTCCTGGCTAACGTAGTAGGATCGCTGATTCTTCCGAAGTCGGAGAGTATCTGCCTGCACGGCGAGGTACCACAAGTCTGCACACCAATAAGCTAGACATGGGGCAACGGATACTCACACAAACCTCAGGTCCTGTATGACATCACATTGATGTTGGACAACAGGATGTCTTCATCCGACATACATGACTTCACGCTGGAATTCACAGCCAGCGAACGCAAGCAAGGGCGTGACACAAAGTGAGCTCATTCTGAAAATATTCGCTAGGTGTTTCCCCCCAGAAAACTGTTTCACAAAAAGTCGTTTGATGAGCAATGCATGACTGAGCCACCAGCTGACGTTGTCTCGCCAGACGCGTGTTTTGTTGTTCACTCGTAGCTGAAATTTGAATGGTTAGTTACGTGTCTGCGGTCTTACAATGTTGTGAATACGGATTCTCGTTAAATGGGCAAAGTCAAGGCGTAAATAACAGGTAAGCCAGAAGTCGGATTCGCCTGATGGCCGGGGGCATTGGTAATAGGGAAATTTAATCTACATGCAAACATCAGTCCCGTGCGACAACTAGTACAGGGTGTTTGTAAAGTCTCACTACACTTTGCTTGTAGAAGAAATTTGAAAAATGAAATACACGATGTCATTAAAAAAAATGTACTCCACAGTCCATCGTGAAACAATATGCAGCGAATGGCTGTCGACTACTGGAATATTTTTTTGTTTCACTCCAAACAGAATGGTAGCCGGACTCCGTGGCCTAGGGTTTACAGACGCGGTTAGTAATGCCGTATACCCGCGTTCAAAACACATCTGCGCGCGATTTGGCAGCAGACAGCATTGCGTTGGTTTCGCGTTGGTAACGGTGCCGGTCGTTCAGAAAGCAATGACAAACTACTGAAGAAAACTTGCCAAGAGGTCACAGCGGCAGAAATGCTGGCGTTGACTGCGATGTCCTGTAAAAAAGGATGAAAAAAAAACAGAATGGTGGTATCAACGGAAGAAAGCATTTGTTCTCTCCAAATGTGTTCTGCATACAAAGTGTAGTGAGGCTTTACAGACACCCCAGTAGTAGCACGTATATGGACTACATTCGAGTTGAAAGTGTGTAAACGGGGAAAATATCACACACACACACACACACACACACACACACACACACACACACCCATCCACAGACATCCACCCATCCACCCCCACATACACACACCCACTCACCCACCCACCCACACACATAACTTTAGACGTGAGGGAATTTTAGCCCGCCTAGAAAAGACTGACCACCTTTTCGGCCGTGCACTCACACCTACAACATGTAGTGGCCCTATCACATCACAGAGTCACAGCCGGTTCCTGCTCCGAGACATGTCTGTATGTGAGTGCAGTGGCTAGCGCGTCTGTCTGTCGGCTCGGTGGTCATGAGTTCGAATCCACATTGAGCTTGATTTGTAAGAATGGACCTGGGCGTCGAGGTCGCCCCAGCCTGACACGGGTACCAGGAAGTGTGGCGGGAGGTACAGGCGGCCGGCGTGATGTTGACTACAGCATCCATCCAGTGCTGATTGGTGCACACAAAATGTGGAGCTAGCACTCAGTTGCATTCAATGCGCCTTTTGGTGTGTAACAGAAATCATTACTTGATATAGCTTCATCTATGCGACTTCCAGCTGTCGACGGAATCTTAATGTGAGCGTAGCGCGGAGAGAGAGAGAGAGAGAGCGAGAGAGAGAGAGAGACTCAGACAGAGAGACAGAGAGACAGACAGACAGACAGACAGACAGACAGACAGACAGATAGACAGACAGACAGACAGACAGACAGACAGAGGGGAAGACAGAGAGAGAGAGAAAGAGAGAGGGAGAGAGAGAACGAACGAACAAACTTTATATTCAAATGGTCACAAATTGGAGAGAGAGAGCGATAGAGAGAGAGAGAGAGAAAGTGATAGCGAGAGAGAGAGAGTGACAGAGAGAGAGTGATAGAGAGTGATAGAGAGAGAGAGTGACAGAGAGAGAGTGATAGAGAGTGATAGAGAGAGAGAGTGACAGAGAAAGAGAGAGAGAGAAAAGATGACAGCGAGAGAGAGAGAGAGAGTGACAGAGAGAGCGATAGTGAAAGAGAGAGTGATAGAGATAGAATGATAGAGAGAGAGAGAGAGTGATAGAGAGAGCATGATAGAAAGAGAGTGATAGTCAGAGTGTGATAGAGAGAAAAATAGAGAGAGAGTGTGTGATAGAGAGAAGAGTATAGAGAGAGTGATAGAGAGAGTGACAGAAAGAAAGAGAGAGAGAGAAAGCGAGAGAGAGAGAGAGAAAGAGAGAGAGAGAGAGAGAGAGAGAGTGTGAGAGAGAGAGACCAACAGCCTGAAGCGAATCCGACCTGCATGACCCGAAGGCGGACGTTGTAACTTGTGATCAGTTCCGCCCCTAATTGATGTCATAATTTGTTCTTTCTTTCTTTCTTTCTTTCTTTCTTTCTTTCTTTCTTTCTTTCTTTCTTTCTTTCTTTCTTTCTTTCTTTCTTTCTTTCTTTCTTTCTTTCTTTCTTTCTTTCTTTCTCGTCTCCTCCTCCTCCTCCTCCTCCTCCTCCTCCTCCTCCTTCTTCTTCTTCTTCTTCTTCTTCTTCTTCTTCTTCTTCTTCTTCTTCTTCTTCTTCTTCTTCTTCTTCTTCTTCTTCTTCTTCTTCTTCTTCTTCTTCTTCTTCTTCTTCTGCTTCGTCGTCTCCTCCTCCTCCTCCTCCTCCTCCTCCCTCTTCTCCTGCCTTTTTCTCTCAGTGGAGCATAGCCCCTCAACCAACTCTCGCCAATCCGTGTGTAGACTTGTTCATGAACGGTTAGCCTTGTTTGCAGCTAAAGTCGTCTACATGATAAGATAGCCAGTTGGCGTCAACCTGACTTAGTCGCCTCTTACGACATGTAAGGTAGGTTACAGTGTCATTTCTCTTTCCTTTTATTATATGTCCCGGTAAAAGACGGGTCACCGTTCACTATAAACAGTGCTCCTATCAATCGCCGATGTACCACCGTTGTCTACAAACAGTACCCCTATCAATCGCCGATGTACCACCGTTGTCTACAAACAGTGCCCCTATCAATCGCCGATGTACCACCGTTGTCTACAAACAGTGCCCCTATCAATCGCCGATGTACCACCGTTGTCTACAAAGAGTGCCCCTATCAATCGCCGATGTACCACCGTTGTCTACAAACAGTGCCCCTATCAATCGCCGATGTACCACCGTTGTCTACAAACAGTGCCCCTATCAATCGCCGATGTACCACCGTTGTCTACAAACAGTGCCCCTATCAATCGCCGATGTACCACCGTTGTCTACAAACAGTGCCCCTATCAATCGCCGATGTACCACCGTTGTCTACAAACAGTGCCCCTATCAATCGCCGATGTACCACCGTTGTCTACAAACAGTGCCCCTATCAATCGCCGATGTACCACCGTTGTCTACAAACAGTGCCCTATCAATCGCCGATGTACCACCGTTGTCTACAAACAGTGCCCCTATCAATCGCCGATGTACCACCGTTGTCTACAAACAGTGCCCCTATCAATCGCCGATGTACCACCGTTGTCTACAAACAGTGCCCCTATCAATCGCCGATGTACCACCGTTGTCTACAAACAGTGCCCCTATCAATCGCCGATGTACCACCGTTGTCTACAAACAGTGCCCCTATCAATCGCCGATGTACCACCGTTGTCTACAAACAGTGCACCTATCAATCGCCGATGTACCACCGTTGTCTACAAACAGTGCCCCTATCAATCGCCGATGTGGCACCGTTGTCTACAAACAGTGCCCCTATCAATCGCCGATGTGGCACCGTTGTCTACAAACAGTGCCCCTATCAATCGCCGATGTGGCACCGTTGTCTACAAACAGTGCCCCTATCAATCGCCGATGTGGCACCGTTGTCTACAAACAGTGCCCCTATCAATCGCCGATGTGGCACCGTTGTCTACAAACAGTGCCCCTATCAATCGCCGATGTGGCACCGTTGTCTACAAACAGTGCCCCTATCAATCGCCGATGTGGCACCGTTGTCTACAAACAGTGCCCCTATCAATCGCCGATGTACCACCGTTGTCTACAAACAGTGCCCCTATCAATCGCCGATGTACCACCGTTGTCTACAAACAGTGCCCCTATCAATCGCCGATGTACCACCGTTGTCTACAAACAGTGCCCCTATCAATCGCCGATGTAGCACCGCTGTCTACAAACAGTGCCCCTATCAATCGCCGATGTAGCACCGCTGTCTACAAACAGTGCCCCTATCAATCGCCGATGTAGCACCGCTGTCTACAAACAGTGCCCCTATCAATCGCCGATGTAGCACCGCTGTCTACAAACAGTGCCCCTATCAATCGCCGATGTACCACCGCTGTCTACAAACAGTGCCCCTATCAATCGCCGATGTACCACCGGTGTCTACAAACAGTGCCCCTATCAATCGCAGATGTACCACCGTTGTCTACAAAGAGTGCCCCTATCAATCGCCGATGTACCACCGTTGTCTACAAAGAGTGCCCCTATCAATCGCCGATGTACCACCGTTGTCTACAAAGAGTGCCCCTATCAATCGCCGATGTACCACCGTTGTCTACAAAGAGTGCCCCTATCAATCGCCGATGTACCACCGTTGTCTACAAAGAGTGCCCCTATCAATCGCCGATGTAGCACCGCTGTCTACAAACAGTGCCCCTATCAATCGCCGATGTACCACCGTTGTCTACAAACAGTGCCCCTATCAATCGCCGATGTACCACTGATGTTACTGAAGTAGGACAGGAACTTGTTTGAGGTTGGGACGGCACACACGGCGCTGCTACTGTAACTGGTTTTCCAGGTACGCAAATACAACAGAAAAAAAAAGACTAGTGAGTCATGAATATAATAAATACCAATGAGGAAATGTGCAACACATGGAAAGAATATTTTATTGAATTACTAAATTGTGAAGCTCCAAGTAACATTTTCCCACAGGAAGAGGTTCTAACATGCGAACCACAAATTGAAGAAC
>JACEFZ010023025.1:312500-322500 GCA_014155875.1 Cepaea nemoralis | reverse complement strand
GTTGTGTTGGCATTCTGGTAGGGGTCTCATACATATGCCTGTGCGTGCTGTTGGTTTGTCGGGACTGCTGTCTGTTTCATATTTCACAAGAGACAGTGAGGAGAATTTTGTGTGATATTCATTGACACAGATACGGAGCATTATGGGGTGACCCTTTGCCGTGAAGTTGGAACAGAGGCTAACGACACACGACTAGCTTTCAGGTGGGAGCAGCGGGAGCGTAGTAGCTAGATGCTTGCATACCGGTCTGATGGTCATAGGTTTGTATCTGTATCGAGATGAATTTTTATAATAGACACGGGGTCCCAGGTCCAACCAGCTGATAACGGACACCAAGGGGTGTTAGTGACGGCGCAGTAGTAATATTGACCACTTCACCCATGATGTGCCGATTGGTTTATTAAAGTATGAGCTAGCACAACATGCCCATTACGCCTTAAGGTGTGCAAAAAGACCCGTTACTTGTACATTTTATCTTCAGGTGGTAGAGGACTGGAACCACACCATGTTTCAAACACAGCTTTGGAGGCAGAGTAAATAGAGTCAGTAAAATAGTAATGGGCTATTTTACACGTCTTCTGATGCAGTGGGTACATGGTGCTGGCTCCATAGTTTTATAGAATAATGTCGGCGCCTTTACCTCTCATGCTCTGTCCTGGTACCACTTTTATACCTGGTCGGCCAAGGAGCGCTGGCCAATACAACAACCCCCGTTGAGGGAGATCCAAACACATGACCACCTGTCGGCTCCCACAGAATAGAGGAATAGTCAGGACTACTGCATTTTGTAGACCTGAGTCGGTCACTATCATTTACTGCCTATATAGTACCTTGCAGTGTAGGGTGGGGGGATTACTGGGTCTTGAGCCTGAGGAATTAAGGCCGCCTGGCTAGTGCAGCCGCCGTGAACTGTGCAGGTTAGGGTTTTCTTTTTGCCCCCGACAGAAAAAAAAAAAACAACAACTCTACACCTTATCGATTATTCGAACCCGGGTCTCCTGAAGGAGAATCCGACATTGCAGCCACTCGGCCAGCCCGCTCCCGGGTCAACCCAGCCTAAATGGATATCAGGAGTTGTCTTGGGAATTAAAGAAGGCCGGTGGGATACTAACGACATCACACACCAAGTGTAGATAGATCTACAGGGTGTATTTTTAATGACTGTGCAGTGTTTTAAAATATTGCCGGACCAAGTTTTGTATTTACCTATAATGTTGCACGATTTTTACAGAGGGTGAATACAAAACTTGCACTGGCAATCTTTTCAAACACTACACAGTCATTAAAAATACACCCTGTATAAATAACATGGATCTAGCATCATTTGCCCAGTGCGCTTAAGGCATGTGTATGTGTCCTACTGTCTAAAGAAGACATGAAAGCGTCGACACATCTCCAATCTGTCTTCGTTATATTTGTTCATAACCAATACCTTCCCTATTCAATCAACTATGTACTCATTTGTAACAACTGACCATGAGAGATTAACAATGCATTAAAAATGAGAATTGTCAAATGCTATGTATATTCAACACAATTGGACATTGAACAAACAAATAGAAAGTCAAATAGAAGGCCTTACCGATGTGGCTTTACAGAAGGATATGGCGTATTTCATGGAAACGAAAAAAAATCAATCAAATACAGATGTTCTAGAAAAAACTTGGAATGAAAAGAGAGTTGATGAAAGAAATAAAACAGAGGCAAGTAAAATATTTCGGCCACGTTAAAAGACATAAGCAAGGCTGAAGGCAAAGCGAGCAAGTGGCAGAAAACGGTACAAGTGGGAAGTTAATATCAAAAGATGGACGAACATCAATCTGACAGAATGTACAATCAAGGCGAGACACAGACAATGTTGGAGATCCATTGTAGCCAACCTTCATTGCGCTGACGGCACCTGATTGATTGATTGATTGAACAATTGACCACTAGGTCCAAATGACCCTCGGTCACTAAAAGTTCAGAACCTCTCATCTACATGAGATGTCTGAAGGCACATATATCAGGTAGCGTGAGACGAGAGACATCATTCCTCTCTTAACGAAGCTGACTGCATGAGGTCAGGTCTCGAAGACCACAGCTGACCCTACTCCCGGAGATGAATCATCGCCGCCGGACGACATGCAGTTGTCGGGAGCAGTTTGTTAGCCAAAGATCAACCCAGACACTGCCTCTGTTTGCCTTGAATTCTCTTTATGTATTTTTCTCTGCCTTTCTCTTTTTTCTTTCTGGTAATCAGTGGCTAAAAATAACAAACTCATTCTCTGTTGTAAATTTAGCAATTGATCACAATTGATGAAACACTGAATCAAACGTTATCATCATCATCATCATCTTCGTACTAGTCATCATCCTCATCATCACCATCGCCAGCATCATGATTATCATTATCATTATCACGAACAACAACAACAACAACAACAACAACAACAACAACAACAACAACAACAACAACAACAGAACTATTATCATCGTCATCGTAATCATCAATATATCACCACAAACAATATCATCATAGTGATCATCATCATTAATATCATCATAATGATCATCATCATCAACAACACCACCACCACAGTTGTTATCATCATCAACAGTACCACCACCATCATCATTATTATCGTCATCTTCATCATCATCATCATCATCATCATCATCATCATCATCATCATCATCATCATCATCATCATCATCATCAATAATAACTACAACAACATCACCAATAATAACCACAATATCACCAATGATGACAACATCATCCTCAACAACAACAACAACAACAACAACAACAACAACAACAACAACAACAACAACGACAACAACAACAACAACAACGACAACGACAACGACAACAACAACAATAAAATCATCATCAATGATAACACCATTCTCATCATCATCTTCATCATCGTTGATAGTAACGAGAACATTACCACCAACAACATCATCCTCATTCTTATCATGAACAACAACAGCACCATCGTCATCATGAACATTGTCGTCATCATCAAAATCATCATCATCATCATCATCATCATCATCATCATCATCATCATCATCACCACCACCAACACCACCACCACCACCATCACCACGACTTCACTACCACCATCATCATCATCATCATCATCATCATCACCACATCATCATCATCATCATCATCACCACCACCAACACCACCACCACCTCCACCATCACCACGACCTCACCACCACCACCACCATCATCATCATCAACAGTAAAAGCATATCACCATCCTCATTCTCCCCAATAATAACGAGAAATGTACCGCCAATAACATCGTCACGCTCACCATCTACAACAACAAGATAACCATCAACATCATGATCATGATCATCATCATTATCATCAACAGAAATAACAGCTTCAGTATCGTCGTTATCAAATATTTCAATCCCTGCTCCGACTGTAACGCTTACAGACTTGACCATCCCATCACAGTGTGTTTTAGATCGCTCTGTGGAACACTTGGTATACCCTGTACAACTTGAATGGTTCCAACATTTCTCCATTTTGATCAAACTAAATTTGGAATTGTTCCAGTGCTTGGAGACTACATATCTGGCTTCATTACAATATACGGCTCGTATTCCATTCCAAGATTCACTGCCATACAGCAAAACAGATTCTACCCGAGTATAGACTTTCGGCACTCTCTTTATTACATTCAATGATACTGACTCATTGCATTAGATACTTTTCATTTTCTGAAATGCAGCTTTTGTTTGCCTTATTTTGTTCTTAATGTATGTTGTTCTTCTTCCATCTGATGTTATAAATACCCTTTAAAAAAAAAAAAAAAATACGCATATACTTTACAGGACATCGCTGTCAACATCAGCATCTTTCAGCTGATTGCTGATTTCTTGGCAACATTACGCTTAATAGTTTGCCATTGCTTTCTGAGCGGCCGGCTCACTTATCCCGCAAGTCACCAACGCGGATAGAACCGCTTCCAATTCTCGCGCGCTGCGTTACCCTGCGTGGAAAAACGGGATTACGGAGAAAGTTGTGTAACACCTCGGCCAGAGAGACCGGCATAAATACCCCTAGGTATTTAAAATTATCCACTTGGTTAAGAATTGTCCTTTCTATGCCCATTTCATATGTTGGTGTCACTGTTTTCTTTGATATCACCATTGTTACTGTATTATTGATATTCAAGTAGGGTCCTTTCTTTTTACTCTCTGTTACTACAATGTCCCACAATTTTTACAAGTCGAGAGCCGGGGTAGCTCAGTGGGGATGTATTAGACCAGTGGTTCTCAACCGGTGAGGAATTCCCCCCCCCCCCGGGGGAATTTTAGGGTTTCCGGGGGGGGGGGGGGGGGATGAAGACCATTTCAAGATCGCGTTAATACAAGAACCGATTACTTGATATTGTTTTTCCCTTCATACTTTACAGTTAAGTACGTCTCATCCTTCTAAAATACATTTTATAAAGTAAGTAGACCCACAAATCATGTTTTATGTGGATGTCTAGACTTGTTTTAGTATATGCTATTAAATTTACCTTCCAATCTTACGTTTACTGTGTAGGGGTGGGGGGCTTTTAGAAAGGAAATGTGAAAGGGGGGAGGGGGATGACGTTCTGAAAATATGGTGAAGGGGGGCACGGGCCAAAAAAAGGTTGAGAACCACTCTATTAGGGGGGACACCCCCCCCCCCCCCCTACCAGGAGAGGATTTATGAAAAAAAAAAAAACAACAACAACTGTTCAACCCATCCTAAAATGGTCTGGAAAGTGAAGACGGTCAACGTGACATTGACCATCTTCTGTCTCGCGTACTGCCTATCATTTCTGATACTAATGTTCCTCCATGCCATGTCGTCAAACAGTCCAGAATTTAACTGTCAAAAAAAAGTTATCGTCTGCTGCCTATAGTACCTTGTAGTGTAGGGCAGGGGAGGTCTTGAGTCTGAGGAATTAGGGCCGCCTGGCTAGTGCAGTCGCCGCGAACTGTGCAGGATAGGATTTTCTTTTTGCCCCCGACAGAAAAAAATATAAGCACCTTGCCGAGGATTCCAACCAGGGTATCCCGAAGCAGAAACTGACGTTCTTGGCCACTCGACCAGCCGCTCCCCAAACATTTAACGCTAACTGTTAATTCATGTATGACAACAATGATACAGACATGGCATTTCTGTTTATTATTTGGCATTACATGTATTCCTAGATTATTTTATGCTTCCATTGTTCTAACATAGCTATCAAATCTGTGCTTTCCTTACGTTTTACAGAACGTTTTTAGTGTGTGTTTATTTTATTTTATTGTTTGTCTACTTCAGTGTATTTAATGATAACTTGAAGTATCACCACATACGTGTGGTAAATTACATATATAAACATACATGGTTATAAATGTTAGCAAGAATTTATAGACAGCTAGGCATTTTGAATAGGTGTGCATGTAAACACACACACACACATACACACACAAACACACACACACACTCAGACACACTCTCAGACACATACTCATCATCGTCATCATCATGTGCCATGTGCACTAGTGTACACTTTCATTATCTCCACAAACCTCGGTGCATATTGTTCTGGACACATTCTGTTGATGATATCTCTCCGATCAGCATCAGATCTTTCTGTCTGCCCCTCTCTTGCCTCTTCTGCCACTGATCTTTCCAGTCCTCACGTTGGTTTTTCATTGCCAATCTTCTCATTACATGAGCAAGGAGCACTGTTTATCTCCTTCTTATACAGGATGTTTGTAAAGTCTCACTACACTTTATATGTAGAACAGCTGTTTGTTGGAGAGTATGTTTGCCGTTTGCAAGACGGAAAACATGTTCTCCAGCAAACAGCTTTTCAACATACAAAGTGCAGTCAGACTTTACAAACACCCTGTGTTTGTATATAATGTTCATTAGCCTTTTCTAGACACTCGCTGTTAGTTGCGCTGACAGTACAAGGCACTTGCAAAATATATCCCAAACTCCACCACATCACCGTTGCCTTCACGCTCTTCCTAATTTCCTGATTCATGATTCACTGCCACACAATTAAACATTTTCAGTACTATCGTTCCGACATTCAATGGTAGTGACTTATAACATAAGTCATAAGATACTTTTAATTTTGTGAAATGCAACTTTTGCTTGGCTTATTCTGCTTTTAATCTGACACACATCTTTCATCTGATGCGTTGATTGCCCATAGATATTGGAATATAATGTTTTCGTTAATACTTTCCCTTCTACTACTATATCAAATTTGGTATTATATCTTTCAATGATATAACCATTGTGTTTCGTGGGGGACTATTGTGTTGACATTCTGGCAGCGGCATTATGCACAGTGTATCTGTGCGGGCTGTTGTTTGTCGAGACTCCTGTCTTTTCCACTTTTCACATTGGGCAGTGGGGAGCATTTTGTGCGATATTCACTGGCACAGGAACGGAGCATAATGGGGACGACCCGTTGCTGTGAGGTTGGAACTATGACTAACTAACCATTGTATCTATTTTCTTTATATTTAATGAAAGTCGTGTTTTTTGCCATCTCTATTACTATTATGCCTAACAGCTGTAGATATTTTTCGTTTTCAGCTATCAATATTGTATCATCTGCACATCGTAGATCATTTAAAATATATTCTTCAACACGTATTCCTGCCCTCTCTTTGATCTATGTGACTATTACTTCACTATAGAGAGAGAAGAGATCCTGTGACAAAACTCTTCTTTGTCATATTCCTTGCTTTATCAGTTCATTAGACTTTTATCCTCCATTTTAATTACTGCTCTTTGTTTCCAGTAAATATTAAAAATAATTAATCTGAGATATTTCCCATAATTTTTAAAGGTATAAATTGCTTTAGTATAATCTATAAGGCACAAGTATATGTCATTCTATGTCTCTATTGATATCTTTATTAATGTTCGTAATACATGAATTGCAATATTTGTCCCTTTCGAGTCACCCAATCCATATTGTTCTTCATTCATTTCCGTCTTTATTTCCATCCATGTTCTTCTTTTATGAGTAGAACTTGGTGACTTGGTTTATGAGGTTGAAATGTGATGCATTCAGCTCGTGATCTGTTGGATAGAGCCATAAATATAGATTTCAGCCTAAAATCAAGTCCATAATATCCAGCATAATATTCACTCTTGTAGCTTGTCATTAAGCTGTTAGGCAATATTTCAGTTCTAAATTTCCCCGTTCTTCTAATTCCTCTATCGTAATTTCAATTTGGCCCGAATTGTCTTCATCTCTTAACGTGTTCGATAATTCTCTGGCATCTTCTTTTACAATAGGCGTACCTTCTAAGTTAAATTCTTCTGTTAATTCTGTACTTTCTGCGTCAAACAACTCTCTTATATATTCACCCCATTTGTTTGAAATTCCTGTGGAATTCCTTAGCGTTTTCCATCGTTAATCTATACTTAATCTATCACTACTGACAAGCTCAAACGAGAGCGAAACTCGAGTCTAGTGCTTCCACATTGACGTAGATAGGCCTTAGGTTCATACCAGAATACGATTAGCGTTGCCAGTAGTGAGTTGTGCTCAATATTTAAATCTATACTTTGTATTTTAGTTATTGCTTTGCATGTTTCTCACAATTACTTGGTGGTATCTTTGTTGAATTTCTTTACCTGCTTCTAGAATAATCTTTTATTCAGTTATTTGTATCATTTTCTAAATCTCATGTTCCCTCTCTTTAATCGCACTTTTATCTGTCCAAGAGGTGGGACGTGATCACTGTTACATTGAGCCAGGCATTGCCTTCACATTTGTTAATGCACTTCTATATCTTTTGTCAACTAGAATGTAGTTAGTTTGATTGAGTATTCTCTTATTGGTGCCTTTTCATGTGTAAAATCATCTCTTATGTTGCTTAAACAGGTGTTTGAAATCATCTAGTCATTCATCTGTGCTCACGCTAACAATTTTGTTTTGCTTTTCGTTTCTTATTCCTAAACCATAGACCCCCTCCCTCACCACCACCACCATCACCAACCACCCACCCGCTAGATCTTCCATTCTTTCCTTTCTTGTTTCTGCTCTAAAAGTCTCAGAAGATGACTGTATTTTGATTTCTTGCCATTTAGTTTGAGAGATCTCCATTTTTATTTCACCATAACATCTTAGAATTTCTTTTTCATTACGGCTTGTTATTGGTTCATGTATTTGTATAATATGTTCATGTTATGATTTGAACTTATTCAGGTGAGCTCTGTTTTGGATACGCAAGAAACCGTTAAATAATGTGACGGTTATGTCGTTAAACAGTAATTAATATCCTTCTTCGTACTTATCAGTTCATGAATATATTATATAGAGTGTTTGTTTGTTATTATTGTGCCAGATCCCTGCCATCTATTTCACTGACTGGCACCTTACCGTCTTGACAGACAATAGTTTGTATAATGGAATTATACTTCTCCATAACACAAAGCCTGAGTTGAATTTGGAGACCATGTGTTGCCCATGCAGCATGATCCCTCTCTCAGCTTGTCTAGTTGACTCCAGAGGAAAGGTAACACCAATACGTCTGGAACAAGAAAAGCTGCAGAAGCTGCCGGATCAGCAAAGCAATAATCTCTAACTGTCCACATGTGGGAGCTTCCATCCTAGACCAGTTTCCGACGAAGGTTTAGGGCCTGGTCTGCCCTGCCATGACATTTTGTCTTTACGTTACATTTCCTTGCACTAGGGCAAGGCGTGTACCCTCCCAATTGTACTCCTCCGCCGAAGCCGCTGGCACAATATGGCCGCCCAACATTCGGCGCTAACAGAAAGCAGGTAGTACTGTCATACGGTAGCGCAGTCATATCTGACTAAGACCTGACTGTACTATTTTACTAATTCCCATGATATCAATTTCCATATATGTTTTTCAGTTCTTTTATTATTACATTATAACACTTTTCAATCTCAGATAGCATCTTGTCATGACGGCCTGATGTCACCGGCGGTTCATGACAGTCCCTATTGCACGAGGGTGTCCTAAGGCAACATTTAGCGACTCCGAATCTGTAGAATTCGGTGAAATCTTGAGAACATGGTAGGGTAATTTCCCCCCAAAATGCAAAGAATATCATAGCTTGCTCCGTGGCTAAGGAGTTACGGACGCAGTTCGTAATCCCGCATACCGCGTTCGAAACACCGCTGCGGGATATTTATCAGCATACCGCCTTGCGTTGGTTTTTTTTTTTTTAAATAAAATACCGGTCGTTGAGAAAGCAATAGAACTTTACTGAACGTAAACTTGCCAAGAGATCACAACTAGCCACAAAATGCTGAGGTTGACTGCGACGACCTGTAAACGATATGCAACTAATTTAACCATAGATAGACAGTACAACGAATGAGCAAGCCCTACAAGAAGCAAATTAAAACTGTAAACGATTAGAAAAATTAGACATAGAAATTCAAATTTGTTTGTGGGGAACGTTATGAGAAGAAATCAACTAGAGAACTAGGGGATAGAACAAAGAGATGGCAGAAGTATAAATATCTGGATGACTTGGCCAAATGGCATTGTCGAGACAAGAACACAGAGCTGATCAACGTCTCTGGTGATTGTGTGAGATGGCCAAACACGACCGCCCACGCTTATCGGTATAGCACATGATGATGCTGATTTTCTGCGGTCTTCCACATAGACACGGCGATGTTTTACAGCTGGCTCTGACGGCCCATTTTTATCGGGACAACTGTGCCCTGTTTAGCTAAGCGGCAGAGCTGTCCACTTACCTCGAGATATATAGGGTGTATTTTTAATCACCGAGAAGTTTTGAAAATATTGCCTTTCCAAGTTTTGTATTTACCTATTATTTTGCACCGTGTTGCATGAACCCCACAATAGGTAAATACAAAACTTGGAACCGCAATATTTTCAACAACTGCACTGTCATTAAAAATACACCTTATACAAGGTGTCTGGCAGAGTTTGCCATATCGTGGTGTGTATCCTATCCCTTACCACGTGGAGGTGCAGTTGGGTAT
>JACEFZ010023025.1:290000-307500 GCA_014155875.1 Cepaea nemoralis | reverse complement strand
CCACAGCGCAGCTAGCCGTAAACAAATCTTTTAGGGAGTCTGTGATCTAGTATGCGAGTCAAGTAACCAGCTCGGCGAAGCTGATTCTTCAGTAGTACAGTATGGATACTGGGCATGGACGCTCTTTCTAGGACTTCAGTGCCTGGGATGTTGTCTCGCCATTTTGGCTTAGAGGTTATGACTTTTCTCCGTAATCTCGTATACTTTCGTCGGTAACGTGATGACGGTGAGAATCAACAATTGTTCGAATCGCATCGGTAACTTACGGGGTATGTGAGCCGGCCGCTCAGAAAGCAATGGCAAACTACTGATAATCTTGCCAAGAAATCAACATACAGCTGAAAGATGCTGGTGTTGACAGCGATGTCCTGTAAATGCTATGCAAAAAAAAAAAAGCTTCCTAAGGCAGACTTTGTGGAAGTGGTTCGATTGCCTGGCGTGTCGCTGGTAAACAGTTCCAGGTTTCACAAGCATTTAGCAATGTGGATTAGCACGTGTATGGTGGACTACACTAGAGTTCGAATCGAGCGAACACAGAAGAAAGAAAACAAAGACAATCAACCGGCGAGGTATACTGACTATATCACCCACCGAGTGCCGATTAATCTATATAAAACATGGGCCTAGCACCATATGCCCAATATATATGTGAACATGTTGAAGGGTTCTTATTTTATTATGGTTAACATCATAATCGACAAACAATACACATACATGCAGGCATACATACACATAGGGTGTATGTTTAATGACTGTGCAGTGTTAGGGAATATTGCCAGTCCAAGTTTTATATTCACCCTCCGCAACATAATAGGTAAATACAAAACTTGGACCGGCAATATGTTCAAACAACTACACAATTATTAAAAATACACCCTGTACATACAATTCAGCTGCGAAGTGTTGGCGTAAGTGCAGGCGCACCAATCGAGCACAGCACAAGGACGAAAGTGTTTACGACGGGGTCATTCGGTACAATGGGTGTAACGTCACGTGATCACGTTAGCGGGGAGTGCGGTCGCTCACATAAATGGGTCGCTATTTGAAAATCGACAGCGTCCAATGACGTCAGGCAAATGCCTGTAACCTGAATCAGTCACTGGGAATTGCCGAAGCTAAAACAATAACAATGGACATAAAACTATGCGTTGATTACTTGACATCTCATTCTCAGTCTCATAGATACTGCATACAAATGGGCTTCAGTGTCTGTGTGGATAGGGCACGTGATGACCCCAAATAAAAGTTTCCTTGTAGGGGATTATTTTTCCCTATGGGCCCAACTGTTCACATATCATTATTCAGTTGCAATCAGGGATCAAACTGTGTGGGACTGCTACTACTACTGAAATTACTACTAGTACTAGCAGCAACAACAAAGGCAAATGTGGTAGCAGCATCAGCAGCAGCAGCAGCAGTAACAACAATACCGGAAATATTTTCAAACAATGAACAGTCATTAAAAATACACCCCATAGTAGTAGTAGTAGTAGTAGTAGTGGTGATGGTGGTGGTGGTGGTGGTGGTGGTGGTGGTGGTGGTGGTTGTAGTAATATAAAAACTTTGAAATCTACTGTTGAAAATACAGAATGGCAAAATCCCCGTGAAAAGAAAGAAAATGACTTCCAAGAAACAGTATCACACAGACATGTAAGAAACAATGACCTTACACAGACATGCATGAAGAACTATATCAAGCAGATATGCCAGACACACCTACATAGATGAGACATGCAAGAAATGATTTCATCACACAGACATGCACGAAACAACTACATCACACAGACATGCACGAAACAACTACATCACACAGACATGCACGGAACAACTACATCACACAGACATGCACGGAACAACTACATCACACAGACATGCACGGAACAACTACATCACACAGACATGCACGGAACAACTACATCACACAGACATGCACGGAACAACTACATCACACAGACATGCACGGAACAACTACATCACACAAATATGCATGAAGAACCTACATCACACAAATATGCTTGAAGAACCTACATCACACAGACATGCATGAAGAACCTACATCACACAGACATGCATGAAGAACCTACATCACACAGACATGCATGAAGTACCTACATCACACAGGCATGCATGAAGAACCTACATCACATAAACATGCATGAAGAACTTACATCACACAGACATGCATGAAGAACCTACATCACACAGACATACATGAAGAACTTACGTCACACAGACATGCATGAAGAACCCATAACACACAGAAATGCATGAAGAACCTACATCACACAGATATGCATGAAGAACCTACATCACACAGATATGCATGAAGAACCTACATCACACCGCCATGCCAGACACACCTACACAACTCAGACATGCAAGAAATAATTTTATCACACAGACGTGCTCAAAACAAATACACCTTACAGACATGCATGAAACAACTACATCACACAGACATGCACGAAAGAACTACATCACACAGTCATGCACAACACAACTACATCACACACACATGCACAAAACAACTACATAACACAGACATGCAGGAAACAACTAACCCACGCAGACATGCACGAAACAACTGCATCACACAGACATGCACAAAACAACTACATCACACAGACAAGCACGAAACAACTACATCACGCACACACATGTACGAAACAATTACATCACACAGACATGCACGAAACAACTACATAAGACAGACATGCACGAAAGAACAACATCACACAGACATGCACGAAACAAAACATCCCACAGACATGCAGGAAACAACTACACAACACAGACATGCACAAAACAACTACATCACACAGACAAGCACGAAACAACTACATCACGCACACACATGTACGAAACAATTACATCACACAGACATGCACGAAACAACATATCACACAGACATGCACGAAACAACTATATAAGACAGACATGTACGAAAGAACAACATCACAAAGACATGCACGAAACAACACATCACACAGACATGCAGGAAACAACACATCACACAGACATACGCGAAAGAACTACATCACACAGACATACAAGCGAGAACTACATGATACAGAGATGCCAGCGAGAACTACATGACACAGTCATGCCAGCGAGAACTACATGACACATACATGCCAGCGAGAACTACATGACACAGACTTGTACGAGAGAACTACATGACACAGACATTCACGAGAGAACTACATGACACAGACATGCACAAGAGAACTACATGACACAGACATGCACAAGAGAACTACATGACACAGACATGCCAACGAGAACTACATGACACATACATGCCAGCGAGAACTACATGACACAGACTTGTACGAGAGAACTACATGACACAGACATGCACGAGAGAACTACATGACACAGACATGCCAGCGAGAAATACATGACACAGACATGCACGAGAGAACTACATGACACATACATGCACGAGAGAACTACATGACACAGACATGCACGAGAGAACTACATGACACAGAAATGCACGAGAGAACTACATGACACATACATGCACGAGAGAACTACATGACACAGAAATGCACGAGAGAACTACATGACACAGACATGCACAAGAGAACTACATGACACAGACATGCACAAGAGAACTACATGACACAGACATGCACAAGAGAACTACATGACACAGACATGCACAAGAGAACTACATGACACAGACATGCCATCGAGAACTATATGACACAGACATGCCTGCGAGAACTACATGACACATACATGCACGAGAGAACTACATGACACAGAAATGCACGAGAGAACTACATGACACAGACATGCACAAGAGAACTACATGACACAGACATGCACAAGAGAACTACATGACACAGACATGCACAAGAGAACTACATGACACAGACATGCACGAGAGAACTACATGCCATAGACATGGCAGCGAGAAATACATTACACAGACATGCCATCGAGAACTACATGACACAGACATGCCAGCGAGAACTACATGACACAGACGTGCATTAAAGAACTACATGACACAGACATGGAAGAGAGAACTACATGACACAGACATGCACAAGAGAACTGCATGACACAGACATGCACGAGAGAACTACATGACACATATATGCACGAGAGAACTACATGACACATACATGCACGAGAGAACTACATGACACATACATGCACGAGAGAATTAAATGACACATACATGCGCGAGAGAACTACATGACACATACATGCACGAGAGAACTACATGACACAAACGCACGAAAGAACTACATGACTGTCAGAGTCTTGCGTAGAGCAAGATAAGTAGCTCGTTTTCTGGCAAGTGTGAAGCAATATCAAACTATCAAATCACACGAATTGAATATCCGAAAGTATTATTCACAAGCTTTATTTACGCGCGGCATTTATTAACGCACAAACATCGCGCAATGACAATCCATAGCAATCATTACGGCATGAACAATATCACTACAATACATAATAATACATGCAAGCAATAAACATCTCACTTACAAGTCAAACTATTCAAGCGTTCGAACCAGTCTCCCACTGTCGTACAGGCTAGCTCTCAATGCAGATTCTAACACTCCTCGCATCCTCATGCGACCTGTCCATTCAAACCCCTAAACCCGTCGGCCAGTCCTGGCGTTCTACACGCTACACGTTCACGTCAGCTGGTGTGACCCCTACAAGGTTCACGGGGTGTACTACTGACCAGCGGTCGTTTAAGCTTCGCTCAATTGCTGTGCTTGGCTGCTTATACGGGCGTCGTCGAAGACGCCGCATTCCCTCTGCAGTGTTTAACATCACTCAGGGTTGCGTGTTGTTATGTTGTCTGGCGTTGGTACAGACAACGCGTCGCAACCTCGGATGTGAGACCTTGACACTCTCCACACCTCTTTTTCATGAAAGGATTTCCTTTCATGTACAATATATATAGGTGTTATTAAACATGTCAAAGTCGAACATTATACCTTAACAGTTATTATAAATATGTACAGGTGAATAGTAAACAATATGTATACATCAATTATGTTGCACTATGAAGTACAACAGTCAAGTACAATCTATTTAATGGGCATTACCTCGCTGTGACACAGCTAGTCCGGTAGGTATCGGCTAAACTGGCCCCTACCTCACAACCAAGAACAAAAATACTAAAATAATCAGGTCAAGCCGTGAGCATCTCCCTCTGAGATCGCTCCATCATCAGACCTCTGTTTAGAGTTTCTAATGAAGGTCAACAGTTTTGGCAATATACTGTACATATCTAAACGACGTTACATTGACATGTTATTTATCAAGCACACATGTTAATGGTTACAATACATATTTACATATCACCAACAATTTAGAGTAATGTCCCCTGGTTATTATGCAAAAAATTTAGGAACAATAATTTATCGTCGTTTACAAGACATGAAATAATTGCAAATTTATTTCTTAGTGTCATAATTTGATCCTTATTGACAAATGTGCACAAAAAGTCACGTTTGTAAAGAAGCAATCAAGTTACGATGCTGAGATTACATCTGATCAAAATCGACATATACAATTCCGTATATGGAAATATTTTAAATCACATTTTAATACAATTGTCATACATTTATAGACTTTTTAGCGTAGTCTGCTAACTTTTAATATTAATATGCAAAAAATCGGAACTATACAGCTATACTATTACATGTGTGGTGGTGTCATTCACATGACATTAGTCCGTTCTGGATGGATATTATCTAAACGGAGTAGTAGTTGTTACTATCAGCTGTTGGATCATCTCTTCCGCCTTCTGCTCGGATTGTACTGTCGCAGTTATTTTTCGTACCTTGTTAAAACGTCTTGGACTCCTCGGTCTGGATACCTTCAGGATTACCTCACGTTGTAGTGGCTTGGTAAATTCCTGGATCCTGTAGTGTTGTCCAGTGACACTTCTCTGTAGTGTCTGGTTGTTACAATATTTATGTATTTACAGTAATAATTACATTCTTTCTCATATCTCAAAGTTATACAACACATTAGTTTACATAATACTGATTCCATTCTTTCACATATTTCACAATTATACACGCATTCATTCGCATGATAATAATAAGAATCGCAATATGTACATAAGTTATATACATTGGGAGATACAATCTTCCCCATCACAATGGTGTACACAGCGTTACTGACACATTGTCACAATTGGCCTAGTACTGAGCACTATCTACGTTGCAGTTTTATACACCCTCTGCACTGTGCTCTGGTGTTGACTGGGTATTAGGTTCGTTGTATGGACATCTCGACAAAAGATCTGAAAGACAGTTTTGTGAACCCTTTATATGGTTAATCTCATAGCTATAGTCCTGCAGAAGAAGGGACCATCTTGCCACCTTGCTGTTACTTGGCGTTCCTCTGGTAACAATTGTCAGCGGACTATTATCTGTTTCAATAATGAAATGTTTGCCCAACAAAAATCTAGAAAGTTTACGTACCGAAAATACCATGGCAAGAGCCTCGAGTTCCGGTGTACTGTAATTTCGTTCGCTGGTGTTCAGTTTTCGAGAGACGTAGTATACTGGGTACAAGATTTGGTCGTGTTCTTGGAGAAGCACACCTCCAATGGCTACGGAGCTCGCATCACATCTTAATCTAAAAGTAATATTCAAATTTGGCAATTTCAGAATAGGTGATTTAGAAAAATATGAAAGAATTTTTGTAAATGCTGGCCTTAAACATTCAATGTTTACAATCACATTGGGGTGTTTATTTGTTAGTAGATCAGTGAAACATTTGGTCAATTCAGCAAAATGAGGAATAAACTGTCTATAATAGTTTAAAAGACCTAATACACTTCGCAACTGTTTCTTAGTTGTCGGAAGCGACAATTTCAAGATTCTGGACATGATGTTATCGTCAGTTGATATAAAGCCATTTGAGATCTTTTAACCCAAAAATGAAATTTCCTGAAAGGCTATATCAACTTTGGAAGGTTTTACAGTCAGTCCATGATGTCTAATCCTGTCAAATGTCTGCTGTAGTGCTGTTATGTGCTCTGTCATGTCCTTTGTGTGTATGCAAATGTCGTCCATGTACCAAATGATGTTAGCAATGTCTGTCAAAAGAATTCTTGTCATTCTGACGAAGGTAGCTGGTGCATTGACTAATCTGAAAGGTAGTTTACACCATTCGTATAAACCCCACGGTGTGGCAAATGCAGTCAGATGTATACTATCAGGATGTACAGCTATCTGCCAGTAGCCTTTTGTCATGTCAAGTTTAGTAAAATAACGTGAGTCAGATAGTTCAGTCAAAATGTCTTCACAGTTGCTCATCGGTTCTAAATCCAACTGTGTAATGCTGTTGAGTTTACGATAGTCCACACAAAGTCTAATAGTTTTGTCCTTTTTGCGTACTAAAACTATTGGTGAACAGAAATGAGATTGTGAACGTCGAATGATATGATTTGCTTCTAAATCAATGATTTCTTGATGAAGTTTTTCCTTATAGTGTATAGGGATGGAATATGGTCTACACTTAATAGGAACGTCAGATGTCAAGATGATTTGGTGCTGCACTAAATCTGTCTGTCCTGGGCTGTCAGAAAAGATCGTCCTGTACTCTTGTATCAGTTGTCTGCAACTGTCAGTCTGTGTCCTCGTCAGTTTAGGATTTACCTTAATGTCCTGTAAGTTGGTCGTCGTGTCAAGAACTGGTGTCGGTATCTCGTCAGTGTCGTTGTCGTCCGTCTGGTCCACTATGGAGGTGCTTGCTGCAGTCTCTACTTGTTCGTCTTGCCTGTGGTGATATGGTTTGAGCATGTTAATATGGAAAATTTTATGTTTGTCCCTAACTGCAATCTCGTAATCTACCGTCGAAATTTGTCGTAGCACTTTGAACGGTCCTTGCATGAGTCAGTTAGGAGATGTCTATCACTTGGCAAAAGAAGAAGAACGTCCTGTCCTGGCGTCAGTGAAATAGTTCTATTTCCTCTGTTAGCATATTGTCGGTAAATAGCTCCTGATTTTTGGAGAGCTTCTTTAGCTAACATACATGATTTCATAATTCTATCACGCAATGATGTTACATGTTCATATGGTGAAATGGGTATAGACAAAGTTGTACTTTCAGTCAACATAGATTCATACCGAGATAATGGGCCGCGTGGTTGTGCACCATATAACATTTCGAATGGTGAGAACCCAGTGCTGGAATGGGGCACTTCCCTATATGCAAACAAAATTGCAGGCAGATAAGTATCCCAATCTTCAGGATGTTCTTGGGTTACCTTAGAGAGCATATGTTTCATATCGCCATTGATCTTTTCCACTATACCGGTCGAATGTGGGTGGTATGGACTGTTGAAGCATTGTTTAACACCCAACATTTTGGTAAAGGCTTGTGTAGCTGAGGAAATAAACTGGCTACCCCGATCTGAAAGGATGGTATCAGGGAATCCTACCCTCGCAAAATTATGAAAGAACACTTCCATGATGTCTTTGGAAGTTATGTTCTTCATTGGAATCGCTTCTGGCCAACGAGTACATAGATCAATGAGTGTTACAATGTACCTATTACCTTTTGATGTTATATGGTTCAGAGGACCAACTATATCAACCGAGATCTTTTCAAACGGTCTACTAGCCAAATCAGTAACTTGCAATTCAGCTTGTGGGTGTTTACCCTTTTTGACAAGCTTTTGACAGATGTCACACGATCTGCAATACTGTTTGGTATCGCTGCAAAACTTTGGCCAATAAAATTGAGTAAGTAACCTTGCTCTAGTTTTAGCATAAGCCATGTGTCCTGCAAAGGGTATGTCATGAGCTAGATTCAATGCTTGTTTGCGGTTTTCTAACGGTAGCACTGTTTGTTCTATAGTGCTGGAACCTTTGGTGTAATACCGTGTTAGAATTCCGTTCTTCAGAGCAAAGTACCATTGAGCATTCTTTGCTACTCTTGGCTTTTGGCCTACAAGTTTAAAATACTTTTGCAGAGACCGATCGGCTTTCTGAGATGTTATAAACGTCTCCCTAGTTGTTTCAGGAGATGTTACAACTGGACTTACTCGTTGTAAAGCCTCAGTCTGATCCATTCGAGCTTGCATCTGTGCAGTAGATCTAGTTACTGCATTTACTACATTACAACGATCATTCTAATCACACTCATGTCTCATGTTACATTCACACAACTACATGAATGTTCTGGCATAGCCAGATTGGTATTTGTACATTCATTTACAGGTGGTAATACATCATGAATGGTGATTGGTGATGAAGGTGAAATGGTAGTATCAATATTACAAATGACAGTTGATGTAATACTGTCATGTGGCATGTCATTCACCTCAGGAAGGTTTCCAATGATAATATCGCAGCAAGGATTGGTTAATGCTGCGCATTTAACCTTTCCTGTAAGGAATGGTGTAGTTATATATGCCCATGCAAGTGGATATTTCTCTATGTTTCCTGAGAACGTCCTGCATGTGACATATTTACCACTATATTGTGATGGTAAAATGTAATCTCTCTTTACACCAATGAGAGTACTCCCGCTATCACGTAAAACTGTGGCAGCTCTACCATTAACATACCCCTGGTGGATGTTTAGTTTATCTTTGGAGTTTACTACAGAATTGGCCTCCTCACTGGTAACAGGTATAGAATGGCCGCATGATAACACGCCATCCTCATGAAATTGATCACAAATGGTACATTTTTCCTGATGGAACACCTCAATGGAATGTGCTGAGTTTACTGGGTGATTTTGTACACTTTCATCTTCTGAAGAAGAATTGTCAAACATGCCTGCATTAGCCTTTCTGGTCTTTGACCTGCCTTTACAATTCCTACGCCAGTTGCCATAAGCTTTACAAAGATAACATTTGGTAACTTTTTCATAGTTCTTCTTTTCTTTATCTTGCTTAGAAATGTAATTATGCAAGTAAGCAGTGTACCCAGGATGTTTGTCGCACATATCATTCTCCTTGTGTGCATAGTGGCAATATTTGCACTGATACAATTTCCCTGTAGCTTGTTTATAAGGTCTTTGTTCGTTATTTGACACTGCCTGATATTTGCCATATGTAGCTGCTGCTACAAAGTCTGTGGTGGTCAGACTACTAGAGAAACATTGCTTATTGGCTGCAAAATAACCAGAGCCACGACTTTTAATCTGTTGAACACTCTCACACTGACATTCTAACAACAATTTAGAAAAGGGGGGTGGGAGAGATGCGATAATCTTATCTCTCAACATAAGATCAACTAATTTGTCATAGCTTCCATTAACTTTGGCTGCTGACAGCCATTTAGAAAAAATATTTTGAATTTCTGAGATGTAATCAGAGAACGTGTGTGTCGTCTTAGGAGACAACTTCCTAAATTGTTCTCTATAACCTGATTCATCTAGCAAAAAATGTGACATAATTTTCGCTTTGATGTACAGATAATCTTCTTTCAGGTCATTTGGGATCGACTCTATGACTTTAAGAGGTTCCCCAGAAAGACTTCTTACATATACTATCCCCCATTCAGGTTTTGGAATTTTGTAATGATCCATAACGAATTCGAAATTTTGGGTGAATGCTGCAATGCAATCACCTGTGTTGTAACTTCTGATCAGACCTTGGTACTTCTTATGAGGTTGATCTTTGTCTGTTTCTCTATTAACTTTATCTTTAGAACATTCAGATTTTAGCTGTTCAATTTTCAGTTGTGTTTCTTGCTCTTCTCTCTTACTTTGGGCTAAGATCTCAGCTTGCCTCGCTGCAGCTTCTGATTGTGCTTGTTGAAGCTTTAGAGCAGCTTCTGATTGTGCTTGTTGAAGCTTTAAAGCAGCTTCTGAATCCTTTAGAGCAGCTTCTGCTTGTGATTGTTGAAGCTTTAAAGCAGCTTCTGATTCCTTTAGAGCAGCTTCTGCTTGTGCTTGTTGGAGCTTTAAAGCAGCTTCTGATTGTGCTTTTGACGCCCTTTCGGCCGCTCTCTCATCCCTCTCCCTGATTTGTTCTTGTTTTAAGAGATATTCTGCATATTTACTTTCACTCCATGTTCTCAATTCCTCACCAGACATATTCATTTTTAAACCCATTTCAATGAAATCGTTTAAAGAAGACATGATGAACAATAGGTATGATGGAATAAATATAAACAAAATTACTTATGATGTTAGTAAGTTACAAATATTTCTAGCACAGTTGATGTCTAAAGCCAGACTAACGAAAGTATAAAGAGGAATGGAAAAAATTTTATACTCAAGTACTCCTTGGGCAATGTGCTGTTCAGTGGTGCTCGAAATCACACTGGAACGTCTTTCGGGTTGACGCACAAAAAATTTTTGAAGTTCACCAAACTCAGGTAAAGTTGACACAAAAACCCTGTACTTTTTAAACTAAACGAAATTAGAACGTTTGTAAATGTATGGTCACTGAGGTCTGTAAAGGTTTGTATGCTGTCAAGTATTATTGTTAGTCGTTACCACAATCAACAACTTTCACGCTCACACTAACCCTACTCAATGACATTCAAGGGCACGGTCGCCATTTTGGATTTTAGGTACAAAATTGGTTGAATGTAGCGATAAGTCTGAAGTCGCCTCGGTTGGCTTCAAATAATATCTTCACACTTATAATTTAATTAAATCAACTCTATTTAATCGTTACTTTACCCTAATTTATGACTTGCGCACTTCTATCGGCATTTTCACATTCGTTTCAAACTCGGACAAAAAAAATTACAAGTTCGCATTTAGTTCAAAACCCGGACGAAAGCCACCACGTTCGCACTTGTCAGAGTCTTGCGTAGAGCAAGATAAGTAGCTCGTTTTCTGGCAAGTGTGAAGCAATATCAAACTATCAAATCACACGAAGTGAATATCCGAAAGTATTATTCACAAGCTTTATTTACGCGCGGCATTTATTATCGCACAAACATCGCGCAATGACAATCCATAGCAATCATTACGGCATGAACAATATCACTACAATACATAATAATACATGCAAGCAATAAACATCTCACTTACAAGTCAAACTATTCAAGCGTTCGAACCAGTCTCCCACTGTCGTACAGGCTAGCTCTCAATGCAGATTCAAACACTCCTCGCATCCTCATGCGACCTGTCCATTCAAACCCCTAAACCCGTCTGGCAGTCCTGGCGTTTTGCACGCTACACGCTCACGTCAGCTGGTGTGACCCCTGCAAGGTTCACGGGGTGTACTGCTGACCAGCGGTCGTTTAAGCTTCGCTCAATTGCTGTGCTTGGCTGCTTATAGGGGCGTCGTCGAAGACGCCGCATTCCCTCTGCAGTGTTTAACATCACTCAGGGTTGCGTGTTGTTATGTTGTCTGGCGTTGGTACAGACAACGCGTCGCAACCTCGGATGTGAGACCTTGACAATGACACAGTCATGCCAGCGAGGAGGCACAGAGAAAGAGGGAGAGAAAGAGGCGGAGAGAGGCAGAGAGAGGCATAAAAAGACACACACAGAGAAAGGCACACAGAGAGGCATAGAGAGCGACAGAGAGAGAGAGGCAGAGATAAATGCACACAGAGAGGCATAGAGAGAGAGACAGAGAGAGGCAGAGAGATGCAGAGAGAGGCAGAGAGAGAGGCAGATGGCTAGAGAGAAATCACAGACAGAGAGGCATAGAGAGAGGCAATGAGTCAGGAAGAGGCACAGAAGGAGGAAGAGAGAGCGGCCGAGATGCAGAAAGGTACAGATAGAGGCAAAAAGAGAGGAAGAGAGGCATAGAGAGAGGCAGACAGAGACAGATAGTTGGAAGAGAGTGAAGCCAAGAGAGATTCAGAGATAGAGACAAAGATGTGGAGACAGAGGCAGAAAGAGATGTAAAGAGAGGCAGAGAGAAAGAGAGAGAGAGAGAGAGAGAGAGTCAAAGACAGAGACAGAGGGAGGAGAGAAAGAGGCAGAGAGGCAGAAAGAGATAGGCAGAGAGAAAGAGGCAAAGAGAGTCAAAGAGATAGGCACAGCGAGAAAGGTACAGAGAGAGAGAGAGAGAGAGAGAGAGAGAGAGAGAGAGAGAGAGAGAGAGAGAGAGAGAGTCAGAGAACGAACGAACGAACAGACTTTATTTTCAAAGGGTAACAAATTGGGCACGCAGGCCCGTCTTACATTCGGCCCTTCCAATCACTCATCTTTCTTTCATGAACAGTGCATAGGAAAAAAACATTGTCACATGAATTTTGTAAACATAAACAATGCATATGACTATGTTATAAGACACATCCACCACCCACCCACACATCCCCCATTCACTCCAACTCCCCCACCCAACCACACACACATACAATACATTCCCCCACCCATCCACCACATCCCTATACATCTCCCCACCCACACACACCTCTCATCCACCACACATCCCATCCACCCACACCCTAAGCACACATACATTCAATAACCCACACATCCCCCACCTACACACATCTCCCCACCCACTCACATATCCTTTACCCGTCCCATTTCCCACCAACAATCACTCACCCAATATCCTCCTCCACCCACACACCTCCAACCACCCAACCAAACACACATTCCTCAGCCACACACACATCTCCCCGTCAACTCACATATTCCGCACCTACCCACACACAAATTCCGCACTCACCCACATAATCTCCCATCTCCCCCAGCCCACTCACTTATCCCGAGCCCACACCTACAAACATCCCCCACCATCTCCTAACCTGTCTAACAAAACCTAACTCACCCACCCACATATCCTCTACCCACCCACACATCCTCTACCCACCTATCCCCCAACCAAACATCCCTTAACCACACACCCTTACTCATATACAATCACCCACCCACACATCCTCTACTCAACCACACATCCTCCACCCAACCACACATCCTCCATCCACCCATTCCCCCAGCCACACATCCCTTAACCACACCCCCTTACCCATATACACACACATCCCCACCCACGCACAATCTCCCCACCCATACAAACATCCCTCACACACATCCCCACCCACCAACACATTCCCCATTCACAAACACACACCTCCCATCCACGCACACACAACCCATACATTCATCCCCTCACACATCCCTAGACACACGTACTTATCCCTCAACCACTAACACCCACACGTCCCTTACCCACTCATCAACACATACATCTCCTATCTACCCACCCACACTCACACATCCCAACCACCCATCTAAGCAAACATCCCCCACCCTCACACACATCATTCACCCACCCACAAACCCAACCACACCTTCACTTACCCACACAAACATCATTTATCCACACCCAGCTCCCCTCCCACACAATACCACACCCACACACATCCCAAAGACACATCCCTCACCCACACACACATCTATCCACACATCTCCTACCCATCCACACATCCCCCAACTACAGTCACCCTCACTACCCACACATACATCCTCCATCCAGCCACACACACCCCCACCCAGCCAGACATATCCCCCACCCACACACACATCTCCAAATCCATCACCCACACTCATCACGCACCCCTCCCCCAACTCACACACATCCCACACACACATTCACCCACACATCTCTCACCCACACACACTCCCCACCCATCCACCCAAACATCCCACACCCACATACACATCCTCAAACCCACAACCACCCCCACCTGCACACATCTCCCACCCACCACATATCCCCACACCCACATCTCCCCACCCACACATATACCCCCACCCATCCCATAACCCACCATCAATCATCCACCAACATATCCTCCCCCACCCACTCACCCACAACCACCTAGACAAACACACATCCCCACTCACAAACACATCTCCCCATACACCCATACATCTCGCACGCACCTACACACAAATCCCCCACCCACCCACACAAACCCACCCCGCCCACCCACACACATCACGAATCCACCCACACACACATCCCCCGATCCCCCAACCTACTATTATGATCAAACTCCCACACTTTACACACACATACAGTGACGATTGTCGTGAGAATTGTCGCAAAATTGTAAAAAAAATGGAGAAAAATTGTACATATACATTTTGTAACTTTAAAATTAGTGATGCAATTCAACTCTCTCTCCCCCCCCCCCCCCTCTCTCTCTCTCTCTCTCTCTCTCTCTCTCTCTCTCTCTCTCTCTCTCTCTCTCTCTCTCTCTCTTTCTCTCTCACTCACTAGCGCTCTCACTCACATTACAGTGATGTTATATTATACATGATAAAATCAAGTGTCATACATACAAAATGATAATGTGAAAGATGAAAATACACAAAGAATATGGAATGGCATGTTACAAGACATGCGAGCACTGAATTCTCTCTCTCTCTCTCTCTCTCTCTCTCTCTCTCTCTCTCTCTCTCTCTCTCTCTCTCTCTCTCTCTCTCTCGCTCTCTCTCTTACATAGGCACACACACATTCCTCCCCCCCCCACACACACATATCCCTCACATACACACCCATACATACATCCTCACATATAGACAAATACATGATGCCTCACATGATTACTGAAACTAATAAGAACAAACTCCTACACTTTACACACAATTTAGACACTGACGATTGTCGTGAGAATTCTCGCAATTGCAAGAAGTGGAGAAAAAATTGTACATATACATTATGTAGCGTAAAAATTAGTGATGCAATTCAAATCTCTCTCTCTCTCTCTCTCTCTCTCTCTCTCTCTCTCTCTCTCTCTTGCTCTCTCTCTCTCTCTCTCTCTCTTGCTCTCTCTCTCTCTCTCTCTCTCTCACATCACAGTAATGTTATATTATACATGATAAAATCAAGTGGTATACAAAATGATAAGATGAGCATTAAAAGAAAAAAAATATGGAATGGCATGTTACAGGACAATCAGGTGGCATTAAACGATACCTCGTAATATGAAAGATGAGAATACATGAAAAATATGGAATAGCATGTTACATGACATGCGTGGGCTCAACTCTCTCTCTCTCTCTCTCTTTCTCTCTCTCTCTCTCTCTCTCTCTCTCTCTCTCTCTCTCTCTCTCTCTCTCTTTACATACTCACACTCTCACACTCATTCACTCTCTCTCTCTCACTTACACTCACTAACTCTCTCACTTTCTTTACAGTAATTTACATGAATTAATTTTATGCATGTTAAAATCAAGTGCATCAAAATGATAATATGAAAAAAAAATGAGAATACACAAAACATATGGATCAGCATGTTAGATGACATGCATGCCCTCAACTCTCTCTCTCTCTCTCTCTCTCTCTCTCTCTCTCTCTCTCTCTCTCTCTCTCTCTCTCTTGTCTCTCACTCACATGTACATACACACACACACACACACATCATACCCACGCAATACACACACCTGCACACCTCCATATACTTACGAGGTCCAGAGTGAGGCAGAGATAGAGAGAAAAACTCGACTTAGCAATACATGGGTTAAACAATGTTAACATCGGCAAACAAGTTAAATCTGTGAAAACAGGCATCTTTCATGTGGTAACATATGGATATGAGTCACGAACTATGTCGCAATCATGAAAGAGGAAACTCCGGACTTTGAGCTTAAATCTTGAAATAAAATTTCTGGAATTTCGTGGACCAGGAAGAAGAAAAACATTGATATTCTGCCAGATGTGAACTTTGAAGATAACTTGTCCATAAACAGAAACACGTTCAGTAAACCAAAATACGTTGTCTGTACTAACTGATTCAGTGCTAAGCAAAAAGTAGGATTGGACCAAACATGGTACACAGTCAAACAAACAAGTTTTATAATGTAAATTTCCGTTTATTGCGCATTGAAATTGCGGAAGATACCAACAAACAAAACAAATAACTCGATGACACTAGTATAGCGATGTATCGTCTTTCTATCCGAAAGGAAGTTCACATTTAGCGATATACAGTGGTGCCTCGGGTTACAAACTTAATTCGTTCCAGAACTCGGTTCGTAACCTGAAACGTTCGTAACCCGAAACATTGAAAACAATTAAATTGAGAAACTCCGTTTCAAGATGAAATAATCGTTCTTTAACATCCGGTCGTTTACCTGACAAAACGCAAAGAATACGTGTACTTCACGTATTAAATGAAGAGAAAGACAACACCCTAATAAATTAACTGTAAAATAATAAAAAAGATTTAGTCTATCTTTCTTACCAAGAAAACGATCATGGGAAATTTGTCACTTTCTTTGCTATTCTGAATCATTAGTTTCAGGAGTTTCTTGTTGCTGTTTCTTGGCTGCCGACTGGGAATCTTTCTGCACCAAGAAACTATCAAGGGAAATTTGTCGCTTCCTTTGCCGGAGAATCTTTCTGAAGTGGGCCATCGCGTTATCAGTCATCAGGTTTACTGCCCTGTTAGCAACAAGTTTGTTCCGATGATGGTTCACAATGAAGTCTTCGACGTTTTCCCACTTGCTGCAAATTTCTTTAATCCTGGCAGTTGAAACGATCACTGACTCCTCATCATCCGACGACTGCTCCTCCTTTAATGTCGTTAGCTGTTCATTCTGAAGATCCACAAGCTCA
>JACEFZ010023025.1:220000-285000 GCA_014155875.1 Cepaea nemoralis | reverse complement strand
ACGTAAACTTTCCTAGAGATCACATTCTGCTGGTGTTAACTACGACGTCTTGTAAAGATTATGCAACTAACTTATGGGCTCCATAGAAAGGACTTTCTAATTATAACGTTATCAGGATTTTTTCACTGTGTGTCCTAACCAGCTTCAGTGTCTTTCCCTTACCTCTTATGAAACGCCGTAGACTGTCTAGTTCTCTCTATAAGCCCAGTATGAGTGATTATGTATACCATGTTAGTCCTGTTAGTGGAGTCATGCCATGTTAGTCCTGTTAGTGGAGCCATGTCATGTTAGTCCTGTTAGTGGAGTCATATAATGTTAGTCCTGTTTGTGGAGTCATACCATGTTAATCCTGTTAGTGGAGTCATATAATGTTAGTCCTGTTAGTGGAGTCATACCATGTTAGTCCTGTTAGTGGAGTCATACCATGTTAGTCCTGTTAGTGGAGTCATACCATGTTAGTCCTGTTAGTGGAGTCATACCATGTTAGTCCTGTTAGTGGAGTCTTACCATGTTAGTCCTGTTAGTGGAGTCATACCATGTTAGTCCTGTTAGTGGAGTCTTACCATGTTAGTCCTGTTAGTGGAGTCATACCATGTTAGTCCTGTTAGTGGAGTCTTACCATGTTAGTCCTGTTAGTGGAGTCTTACCATGTTAGTCCTGTTAGTGGAGTCATACCATGTTAGTCCTGTTAGTGGAGTCTTACCATGTTAGTCCTGTTAGTGGAGTCATACCATGTTAGTCCTGTTAGTGGAGTCTTACCATGTTAGTCCTGTTAGTGGAGTCTTACCATGTTAGTCCTGTTAGTGGAGTCATACCATGTTAGTCCTGTTAGTGCAGTCATACCATGTTAGTCCTGTTAGTGGAGTCATACCATGTTAGTCCTGTTAGTGGAGTCATACCATGTTAGCCCTGTTAGTGGAGTCATACCATGTTAGTCCTGTTAGTGGAGTCATACCATGTTAGTCCTGTTAGTGGAGTCATACCATGTTAGTCCTGTTAGTGGAGTCTTACCATGTTAGTCCTGTTAGTGAAGTCTTACCATGTTAGTCCTGTTAGTGGAGTCATACCATGTTGGTCCTGTTAGTGGAGTCTTACCATGTTAGTCCTGTTATGTTGGGAATGTGTGGGTGGGGGTATGTGAGTGACTTAGGGATGTGTAGGTGGGTGAGGGATCTGTATGTGTCGAGGCGGGATGCGTGAGTGGGTGGAGGATGTGTGTGGGTGGGGGTATGCGTGATCGAGAGATGTTTGGTTGAGGTTGGGTAGGTGGGGTGTGTGGGTGCGTAGTGGAGGATGTGTGAGAGTGTGTTGGTGGATGGGTGGGGATGTGTGTGTGGGTGGGGAGAGGTGTGTGGTGTGTTCGTTGGGGTTATGTGTGTGGTGTATGGGTGGCGGATGTGTGTGTGGGGGATTTGTTGCCACGGAGCCTGTGCTGCCGCTCGTTAATGATAATTGGTAACAGTCAACAACAAAACGAAAGTATCTTCTCACCTGTCTGAAAAATGCTCAAACGCAGCGAATGGAAATAACTGACGACAAACCGTGAGAACTGAAGGACGGCATTTACTCATGCACTGTAGAATCTTTCATAGATCAAACTACTCGAAGACAAATGAAATGCCATTTAATGCATGGTCGGTCTTCATTCAAAACATTTAAGAACTAGTTGTCCAAAACAATTCTTAAAATCCTACGTCTCCGGTTTCCAGTTATCTTCCTTCCACTTGTTCTATCGTTTTCTGTTTCAATATCGTCTAGGTCCTTTACAGAATGAATCGCCGTTGATACCTCATTCCTCTGGAACGCGCCTTCTTCCTTTTCTCACACTCCGAAGCACAACCGATCTCTTCCATGAAAGTCACAACCCCTGTGGTGTGTGTGTGGGGGTATGTGCGGGGTGGGTGGGTGAGGGTATCTGTGTGGGTGTGGGTTTTGTGTGTGGTGTGTAGGTGGGTTGTGTGGTGGTATGTGGGTGTAGGATGTGTGGGTGAGGGATATGTGTGTGTGGTGCGTGGGTTGGGAATACTGTGTGGTAGAGGATGTGTGTAATGTGCGGGTGGGGATGTGTTTAGTGGGGGATGTGGGTTATAGCATGTGTGGGTTGGTGAAGGATGTATGTGTGGGTGGTGTGGTGTGTGTGTGAGTGGATTCGGGATGTATAGGCGGTTAGGGAGATGTGTGTGTGTGTGTGTGTGTGTGTGTGTGTGTGTGTGTGTGTGTGTGGGTAGGGAGATGTCAGCTGGTGCGGATTCTGTGTATGGTTTGGGGGTGTGTGAGTGGATGTGTGGGTTGGTGGGGGATATGTGTGCGTGGGTGGAGAATATGTGGTCGATGGAGGTGTGGTTGAGGGATGGGTGGTTGGAGGTGTGGGTGGGGAGAGGATGTGTGGGTGGGGAATGGGTGAGTGTGTTAGGATGTGTATGTCGGTGGGCTTGGGATGTGTGGGTTGGTGGGGGATGTTTGTGTGGGTGGCGAGTGTGTATGGGTTGGGGGAACAGGTGAGGGCAGTGTGTATGGGTTGGGGATGTGCGGGAGGTGGATGGGTCGGTTGGTGGGGTATTATGTGTCTCTGGGTGTGTGTGTGTGTGTGTTGGTAGATGGGGATGTGTGTGTGGGTGGGGTGATGTGTGGGTAGGTGGGATATGGGCCTCATAACATGGTAATTTGCCATGTTTATGTTTACAACATTCATTTCACAATGTTTTTTTTCCTATGTGAATGTATAATGCTCTTGACGAACGAAAAATTAGTGATTGGAAGGGCCGAATGTAAGACGGGCCTGCGTGCCCAATTTGTGACCCTTTTAAAATAAAGTTGATTTGATTTGATTTGATTTGTTAGTGGAGTCATGTCATGTTATTTCTGTTAGTGGAATCATACCATGGTAGTCCTGTTAGTAGAGTCTTACCATGTTAGTCCTATTAGTGGAGACATACCATGCTAGTCCTGTTTGTGGAGTCATATCATGTTAGTCCTGCTAGTGGAGTCATATAATGTTAGTCCTATTAGTGGAGTCATACCATGTTAGTCCTGTTAGTAGAGTCATACCACGTTAGTCCTGTTAGTTGAGTCATACCATATTGGTACTGTTAGTGGAGTCATACCACGTTAGTCCTGCTAGTTGAGTCATACCATATTGGTACTGTTAGTGGAGTCATACCATGTTAGTCCTGCTAGTGGAGTCATGTCATGGTAATCCTGCTAGTGGAGTCATGTCATGTTAGTCCTGATAGCGGAGTAGCGATGGCGCAGTGGCTATCACACTTGTCTGTTGACTTGGTTGTCATGGGTTTCCATTTGTCTCCCCAGACATTTCTATTTTAGACTGGGCGCAGCTGGAAGCCGGCTCCGTGGCGAAGGCGTTATGGGGGAAGATTGTGATCCCGCATACCGTGTTCGAAACACAGCTGAAGACGATTTTTATCAGCAGACCGTCTTGCGTTGTATTTTTTTTTTTTTTTTTTTACAAAATTAGTATGGGTGCCGATCGTTCAGAAAGAGATGGCAAACTAATGAACATAAGCATGGCAAGAGATAACAACAGCAAAAAACAAATGCTGGAGTTGACTGCGACGTCCTGTAAAGGATATTTTTAATTAATATTAACTTAACTGCTGGGAACCCAAGCCAATTAAAACAATCGATACCTATGAGGATTCGAACATATGACCACAGGAACAGCACGCAAACGCAGTCATGACTACACAAGCGCAGCTCCCGGGTAGACCACGGTATGCACGTGCATATGGTAGATCACACATCCTATATTACATCTCCAAGTACTATCACATATGGGATAAAACCCGGGTCAATGAAGTCGTTCTAGCGACTGCCGCTTCCATCGACGATGAACTGTATTTTTCGTGGAGGACTTTTGTGTTGGCATTCTGACGGCGGCATTATGCACAGTGTACCTGTGCGGGCTGTTGGCTGGCCGAGACTCCTATCTGTTCCACTTTTCACATTGGGCAGTGAGGTGCATTTTGTGTGATATTCACTGGCACAGGAAAGGAGTATAATGGGGACGATTCGTTGCCGTGAAGTTGGAACCGCGACTAACTAACCAACCAACCAACCAACCAACCAACCAACCAACCAACCAACCAGCCAGCCAGCCAGCCAGCCAGCCAGCCAGCCAGCCAACTAACTAACTAACTAACTAACTAACTATACTATACTATACTATTACATCTCAAGAACCGCTACGCCCTCCTCTATTACATTTTCGTAAAGGCTTCTTAGTCCCACTATGTGTCTTTGTGGTCCACCAAGGCCTGTCTGCCAGTGTTAGTGGTCACTTTGGATGACCTCCTCGTTCCCTTCCCAGATCAGGCTGCAGATAAATCTGCATTGTGATCTTAGCCAGAAGGCTGTGAAGCGACGATAGTAAGAAAAGTAATTGACTAAGTAACGTATAAACCTCTGCAAACACCATCATACCTCCATGTACTAATTGTAACACCCCGTTTTGAGAAACCCTGATAGCAGTTTCTTCCAGATATCTTTTCCAGACAAACAGTACAACACACTCGCGCTCCCATACACCCAGACATAATCGAAAGGTTACAATGTCCACCAATCGTGTAACAGTTCTTATGTACTAATGCCGTCAGATACCGATTTAACCAGAGAGTACTGGCGTCTGATTGGTCCGTCTTAATTTCCCGCCTACTTTAGTTCGTGAGTAACTTCTTCGATTATTTTGTACAGTGTCAGTATTCTCTGTAATGTAATGAACAATGCCAGTCATTTCGTGCAAGAACAAAGTAAACAAATAATATGAGTTTTGTCATCTGCAGGGTATTGCACAACTGTTGTTTGGCAAAACGGTGACTAGTTTTGTAACGGTGCATTCTTTTCATTCCTGTTCAGCTGTTGCTTCTGTCAGTTTACGGTCCTGTATTGATTTTACCCCCATCAGTTTTTGTTTTATTGCCGTAGTTTTTTTCTTTGATCTGAATTCTGTTTTGCAACATGCTGGGGGTATTGTTAGGATTTTGTTTTATCGTCGTCGTCGTCACCATTTCAATCATCCTCATCACCATCATCATCACCATCACCATCATCTTCATCATTGTCATCACCACTATAAAGAACTTCTATTTGCAGACGATCAAGCAGTAATAGCAAAATCAGAAGCAGAATTACAAGACCACATGAATAGTTTAAATGAAGTGTATAGTGAACATAACATGAAAATTAGCACATGTAAAACAGAGGTAATGACTAAAACCAAAGAATAAAAACAGTTTCACCTAAACGAACATCCCCTGAAGAGCTTCAAGTGCTTAGGAAGTATAATATCATCAAATGGCAAATCAGAAGACGAGATCGAAAATAGATGCAATAAGGTAAACCAACTCATTGGACAAATGGCACCAATATTAAAGAACAAACATGTATCAATAGTGTCAAGAAAGCACTCTACAACACAATAGTCCTACCAAATCTATGCTACCAATGGTAGCTGGACAATGACAGCAAAAGAGAAACGAAAAAATCACAGCAACATAAATGAGATTCCTTAGGAGAATACTCAATGTATCAAGAAGAGAGAAAATCAGAAGTGAAGAAATCAGGACTAAATTTAGGGTTATAGCTGCACTAGATTTTATTAGAAGGCAGCAAGTCAAATGGTTTGGCCATGCAACTAGGTTACCAATGAACAGTATACCATAACAAGCAATGATGTACAGACCAGACGGAAGTAGAAGAAGAGGCCGACCACGTAAAAGACGGACAGAGGGAATAGCAAGAGTCCATGGAAATTTCGATACATGAAGCCCATAAGCGGGCACTCTCCCGCAGTTTATACTTCACCTCGACACCGCAAGGTACAAGAGGAACAAGATGAGATGAGATAAATGAGTCTTCAAATATATATCAGTTAGATAGTCATCAACATATATACTCTAGACCAGGGGTGTCAAACTCAATCAATCAGCGGGCCCAAACTCAAATCACACGTTAGGTTGCGGGCCGAACAAGATAAACATTTAATAAGCCGAAAATTAATCCTTTTTTAAACATTAATATAAATTAAAGCAGAAAAAAGAACTGTGTAGTGTCAGTCGTATTATTACTTTCATCGACAGCAAGGGAGAATGCAACAAGGTCTTTGCCTTTTTCGATCAACTGTGTTTTCACAGCAGTGGCCATCTCACAAACTCGATCAACAATCGTATTTCTGCTAAGGCTTAGCTTTGCAAACATCTGCTTTTTGTCTCTGAACACAAGACATCACACAGTTTCATCATGCAGCGCTTCAGAAACTCTCCTTCTATAAATGATCGGCCTGATTTTGTGATCTCCTCCTCCACAATAAAGCTTGCTTTCACAGCAGCTTCAGTTTGTGATTTTGCTTTGGTGAAAAACATCTGCTGTGATGTTAGATGCCTCTTCAGTTCCTCTGCATTCAGGCTGCTTAACTTGTCTTGATGTTTAGTCTCGTAGTGCCGTTTCAGATTGTGTTCTTTGATCACAGCCACATTATCTCTACAAATTAGACACACAGGTTTATCGTCAATATCAGTAAACATATATTCAGCCTCCCAGCGGCTTTGAAAGGCTCTGTTTTCAGAATCAACTTTTCTCTTGGTCATTTTAATAGCTAGCCTTGATTTAAACAAGATTGTGCATCTACCGACAGACGCTTGATTGATATAAGGTTAGCCGTAGCGGGAAAAGGTGATGTAATATCCGGGAACTATACTGCTTTCATTTCTTATGCCAACCCAAAACGTTCAACTGAACGTTGCTAAGTCACTATGACGACGAACATCCACTCACTACACAACTTTTATTTTCACTTATTCTGATCTAAGCAAGAACGCTCTCAGGTAGCCTATCATTCGGCAAGGCTGCTAATTAGGGAATTTGATATGCACTTTATATCGTGGCCATTAAAAATATTCTTGCCTAAAATTCTCTCTCGGGCCAAATATATTTGTACGTCGGTTGAGACCTCTCGGGCCTAATATGATTGTACGCCGGGCCTGATGTGGCCCGCGGACCTTGAGTTTGACACATGTGCTCTAGACTGTCTTCAAAATATATAATCTAGATATTCTTCAAAATATATAATCTAGATATTCTTCTGTAGGTTAGGGTCTTCACCTTTACGACGGTAGGCAGAGGATCTCTTTTTTTGAGGAGACAATGGCTACGGTCACTGACCAGTATGGTCACTGCTGGGAAGGAAAGCAATGGCAAACTACCTTCTTTATAGATGCCAAGAAAATCATGTTGTGTGGACAATGAACAGGACCTGCAACATTTAGTAGATGTAGTTGTTACACAAAGTGAACAACGAGGGTTAGAATTAAATTGTAAAAGACAGATTATGGTCGTCACTAGGAAGAACGAAATACCACAATGTAATATACAAGTAAATGGGAATATTCTTCAACAAGTAAATAGGTACAATTATCTCGGAACAGTAATAACATCTGATGGGAGATGCCTTGAAGAGATTAGAACAAGGATCGCCATGGCAAAAGTAGCCTTTAGCAAGATGAAAAATATACTGACCAATAAAAAGATGTCAATTGAAACGAGAAAAAGAGTGTTGAGGTGCTACATAGAACCTGTACTTTTATATGGATGTGAAGCTTGGACAATGAGCTTCAGAATTTCAGGATGAAAAACATCTGATGGCTGTAGAAATGTGGTTTCTGAGGAAAATGCAAAGAATACCATGGACAGCCAGAAAGACAAATGAACAAGTCCTTCAAGAAACAAATGAAGATCGTAAACTGATTAGAGACATTAGACGCAGACCGTCAACATTTTTTGGGCATGTTATGAGAAGAAATGAATTGGAGAACTTGGTGACAACTGGTAAGATCGAGGGGAACAGACCAAGGGGAAGACCTAGAAGCAAGTACCTGGATGGCTTAGCCTTGTGGCATGGTCGAGACAGAAACACGGAGCTGATCCACGATTCTGGTGATCGAGTGAGATGGCAAAACATGACCGCCCACGCTTACCGGCATGGCACATGATGGATGGATGGATTCTTCAAAATATATAATCTTGATATTCTTCAAAATATATAATCTAGATATTCTTCAAAATATATAATCTAGATATTCTTCAAAATAAATAATCTAGTCTTCAAACATGTATAATCTAGATAATCTTAAAAATATATAATCTAGACAGTCGTCAATATATATATATATATATATATATATATATATATATATATATATATATATATATATATATATATATATATATATATATATATATATATATATATATATATATAATCTAAATAGTCTTCAAATCATCGTCATTCATCATCATCATAGGCACCTTGCCGTGGTGACAGTCGATAGTTTGTTACATTGTGCTACCCAAAAAAAAGGCATAAAAACAACAACTCATGGTGGTAGCGTATGTGACTGATCAGACCAATTTACGCTGTAGATGTGTGTCCATAATGGATGCATGTGAACACATCGTCATTTTCACCAGCACGCACCATTTTGCACCATCTGATAATTGCCCTGCATGCACCACGTTCGGCGGCGACTTGCTCCAATGTGCATTATCAATGCCTGAATCAATCATGTTCCACTTACACACATCTTTGTATCATAGTAGAGGCCGACCCCGAAATGTGTAATTCACCAAATAAGATGTCCTTTGGTATTCTACCATCATCCATCCTCCTAACGTGTACTATCCATCTAAGTCTACGAAGACTGAGTATGGAACAACCCGTCACACAACCTGATCTTTCCAATACTTCAGTATTTGTGATTTTGTCATGCCACTTAATACCAAGTATTCTTCGCAGACACCACATATGAAAGCTGTTTAAACGTTTCTCTTGGTGTCATAAGTTGACCAGGCTTCACTGCCATAAATAAGAGTACTAAGGACACATGCTTGATAGACAAGGATTTTTGTTTTGGCAGTAGGCTTCCTGTTCTCCCAGACTCTTTTTCTTAACCTGTTCATTGTTGTTGTTGCCTTACCAATCCTGATGTTGATTTCATGATCTAGGGATAATTTGCTATTTGCCTCTGATCCTAAATATGCAAAATGGTCTACTATCTCTAGTTCGGCGTCATCAATAAAGCTTGACGGTACCCCATGTGTACCTTGTAGGCAAAATCTGTCTCTTCTTTTTGATAATTGTTAAACCAAATTCAAAACAAACATTGGAGAATGCAGATACTAGACGTTGTAATTCTTCCTCAGAGTGCAGCATCATCTGCAAACAGCAACTCTCTTATCAGTACCATCCTAATTTTGGTACTTCTCCATAGCACAAAGCCTGAGCTGAAATATAAAGACCATGTGTTGCCCGTGCAGCATGATCCCTCTCTCGGCCTGCCTAGTTCACTCCAGAGGAAAGGTAACACCTCTACATCTGGAACAAGACAAGCTGCAGAAGCTGCCGGATCAACAAGGCAATGCTCTAACTGTCCGCCTGTCGGAGCTTCAATCCTAGACCAGCTGCCAACCAAGGCTTAGGACCTGATCTGCCCTGCCATAACATTTTGTCTTTACGTTGCATTTCCTCGCACCAGGATAAGGCTTGTACCCTCCCAATTGCACTCGTTAGACCGAAGCCATTGACACAATATGGGGTGTCGGGTTTGGTGAGCGCTGCCCAACATTCGGTGCTAACAGAAAGCAGGTAGTACCGTCTACTGTCATACGGTAGTTCAATCATATCTGACTAAGACCTGACACATTCTTCATATATATATATAATCTAGATAGTCTTCAAAATATATAATCTGCCCATTGTGAGTGTTCGAATTACTTGCCCCTTTGAAGCTAACAGATCTACATTGGTCATTGCCTTGTGCGCCTGCATGACCCGTACATTATATCCATGTTGTCCTTGCTCGAAAGAAATATTTGTATCTATGCGTGGTACCCATCAATGTCAAATCTGTCCGTTTTGAAATTACGTAACAGTGTCTGAGAATCAGATTTTTCTAGTGACTTGAGTATCTCTGATAGCTACATCAAAGCCGCAGTGATGGAAACCAGATCCATCTTCATATGTCAGGTTATAACCCTATGGCGCTGGGGTTACGAATGCATTTGCACTCCCGCATACCACGTTTAAAACACGGCGGCGGGCGATTTAGAAGCAGACCGCATTGCACTGACTTTCATACAATGGTATGAGAGTCGGTTGTTCAGAAAGCAATGGCAAACTATTGAACATAAACTTGCGAAGAAATTACGAGTAAAAATAACGAAAACATGCTGGGGTTGACTGCGACGACCTGTAAAGGATATGTAAGCAACTTTATAGCCATATAGGTTGCGTTCTGCTCGGCAACGACTTCATCCTTGACTCTAGCTGAGAATTGGCAACAAGATTTCTCTCCACAACGACTTCACCCTTGTCTCTAGCTGAGAATTAGCAACAAGATTTCTCTCCACAACAACTTCACCCTTGACTCTAGCTGAGAATTGGCAACAAGATTTCTCTCCACAACAACTTCACCCTTGACTCTAGCTGAGAAATGGCAACAAGATTTCTCTCCACAACAACTTCACCCTTGACTAGCTGAGAATTGGCAACAAGATTTCTCTCCACAACAACTTCACCCTTGTCTAGCTGAGAATTGGCAACAAGATTTCTCTCCACAACAACTTCATCCTTGTCTCTAGCTGAGAATTGGCAACAAGATTTCTCTCCACAACAACTTCACCCTTGTCTAGCTGAGAATTGGCAACAAGATTTCTCTCCACAACAACTTCATCCTTGACTCTAGCTGAGAATTGGCAACAAGATTTCTCTCCACAACAACTTCATCCTTGACTCTAGCTGAGAATTGGCAACAAGATTTCTCTCCACAACAACTTCATCCTTGACTCTAGCTGAGAATTGGCAACAAGATTTCTCTCCACAACAACTTCATCCTTGACTCTAGCTGAGAATTGGCAACAAGATTTCTCTCCACAACAACTTCATCCTTGACTCTAGCTGAGAATTGGCAACAAGATTTCTCTCCACAACGACTTCATCCTTGACTCTAGCTGAGAATTGGCAACAAGATTTCTCTCCACAACAACTTCACCCTTGTCTCTAGCTGAGAATTGGCAACAAGATTTCTCTCCACAACAACTTCACCCTTGTCTCTAGCTGAGAATTGGCAACAAGATTTCTCTCCACAACGACTTCATCTTTGACTCTATCTGAGAATTGGCAACAAGATTTCTCTCCACAACGACTTCATCTTTGACTCTAGCTGAGAATTGGCAACAAGATTTCTCTCCACAACAACTTCACCCTTGACTCTAGCTGAGAATTGGCAACAAGATTTCTCTCCACAACAACTTCACCCTTGACTCTAGCTGAGAAATGGCAACAAGATTTCTCTCCACAACAACTTCATCCTTGTCTCTAGCTGAGAATTGGCAACAAGATTTCTCTCCACAACAACTTCACCCTTGTCTCTAGCTGAGAATTGGCAACAAGATTTCTCTCCACAACAACTTCATCCTTGACTCTAGCTGAGAATTGGCAACAAGATTTCTCTCCACAACAACTTCACCCTTGTCTCTAGCTGAGAATTGGCAACAAGATTTCTCTCCACAACAACTTCATCCTTGACTCTAGCTGAGAAATGGCAACAAGATTTCTCTCCACAACAACTTCATCCTTGACTCTAGCTGAGAATTGGCAACAAGATTTCTCTCCACAACAACTTCACCCTTGTCTCTAGCTGAGAATTAGCAACAAGATTTCTCTCCACAACAACTTCACCCTTGACTCTAGCTGAGAATTGGCAACAAGATTTCTCTCCACAACAACTTCACCCTTGACTCTAGCTGAGAATTGGCAACAAGATTTCTCTCCACAACAACTTCACCCTTGACTCTAGCTGAGAATTGGCAACAAGATTTCTCTCCACAACGACTTCACCCTTGTCTCTAGCTGAGAATTGGCAACAAGATTTCTCTCCACAACAACTTCACCCTTGTCTCTAGCTGAGAATTGGCAACAAGATTTCTCTCCACAACAACTTCACCCTTGTCTCTAGCTGAGAATTGTCAACAAGATTTCTCTCCACAACAACTTCACCCTTGACTCTAGCTGAGAATTGGCAACAAGATTTCTCTTCACAACGCACACTGGCACTTTGTTGTCTTGTAACATTGTGCTTAAAAAAGGCATAATAACAACCCATGGCTGGGACCAGGGATGGAGTAACACCTCTCCATCGCACAAAGCCTGGACTGAATTGTAGAAACCACGTTGCCCATGCAGTATGATTCCCATCTCGGCCTGCCTAGCTTACTCCAGAGAAAAGTAACACAAATACACGAGGAACAAGACTCGCGGCACTAGCTGATCAGCAAAACAACTTATTGGACAAATGGCACCAATATTAAAGAACAAACACGTATCAATAGTTAACAAGAAAGGACTCCACAACAGCAAAACAGTGCTCAAATTGTCCCCCTGTCGGAGCTTTTATCCTACAAATGTTGCCGACGAAGGCTTAGGGCCTGGTCTGCCCTGCCATGACATTTAGTCTTTAAGTTGCATTTCCTCGCACTAGGGTCAAAACTATCATGTACTGCCAATATAGTACCTTGCGGTGTATGGCAGGTGGGTCTTGAGCCTGATGAATTAAGGCCGCCAGTTGCGCTTCTCCACCTAAAACAGTGCAGTATACGGTCGTTGTATTGCGTCATTTCCATCTGTAAATCGTGGTGTCTAGACGTCTAAGAAACCCCTTTAGACGCCTTCGGTTGCTTTGGGCATATGGGTTAAATACATATTTTTATCGACCAATCGGTACTCGGTGAGTAATGGGGTCAGTATCTTTCCGGCCGTCTTTATTTCTCAAGACATGCTGTGGTACCTATTTTAGGTTAGGTCCACCAGGAAGCTTAAATTTAAAAACAAAAACTTTCCTCGATGCGGATTCGTACCGATGTCCACTGCCATGGTGTATTCGCAATGTTGCTGAGCTTCTAGATAATGAATACAGTTGTCTAGGAGGTATGTTATGGCAGGTACATTCATGTGACTATTCCCGCTACTTGACCATCAAGCAAAGCTCTCTACTTACCAATGTTTTCAACAGAGTGGACATAACGCACAGAGGCAGCTCATTTATAGTTTACTAGCTGACACGGCCCGGCTTCGCCCAGTCCCTGGTGGGGAGTATCTCATTTAATTCATATAAGTAGTCATATAAGTTCTCGTTCCCGTTACCGAATTTCTGTCTGTCTTTCTGTCTGTCTGTCTGACCCGGCCCGGCATCGCCCAACTCCTGGTGTGGAGCATCTCATTTAATTCATATAAGTAGTCATATAAGCTCCCGTTCCCGTTCCCGACTATCTATCTGTCTGTCTGTCTATCTGTCTGATCCGGCCCGGCTTCGCCCAGCCCCTGATGGCGAGCATCTCATTTAATTCATATAAGTAGTCATATAAGTTCCAGTTCCCGACTGTCTGTCTGTCCGTCCCTCCCTCTCTGTCTGTCTGTCTGTCTGTCTGCCTGTCTGTCTAATCATTTATTGATTGCAGTTAGAACAACCTTAGATAAACGAAGACCAACTTACAAAAAGCATTAGAAAGAGCACTTGAAAGATCTTTACATCTTCCCCAACAATTAGTTTGGGTAAATGGAGCGGCGGCAGCAGCATCAGCAGAAGAAGGAAAAGGAGGAGTAGGAGCTGGGAGGAGGAAGAGGGAGGTGGAGAAGGGAGGAGTAGGAGGGAGGAGGCGGAGGGAGGAGGAGGGAGGAGGAAGAGGGAGAAGGATGAGGGAGGAGAAGGAGGGGAAGGATGAGGAGGGAGGAGGAGGAAGAGGGAGGAGGAGGAGGGAGGTGAGAGGAGGAGGAGGTAGGAGGAGGAGGGATGAGGGGGAGGACGTAGAAGGAGGAGGAGGGAGTAGGAGGAGAGAGGAGGAGAAGGGAGGAGGAAGGAAGAGGAGTGATTAGGAAGAGAGAGGAGGGAGGAGGGAGGGAGGAGGAAGAGAGAGAAGGAGGAGAAGGAGGGAGGAGGAGGAGGGAGGAGGAGGGAGGAGGAGGAGGGAGGAGGAGGGATGTGGAGGGAGGAGGTTGAGGGAGGAGGAGAGAGGAGGAGGAGGGAGGAGGAGGATGGAGGAAGAGAGGGAGGAGGAGGGAGGAGGAGGGAGGAGAAGGGGGAGGAGGGATGAGGGGGAGGACGTAGAATTAGAAGGAGGGAGGAGGAGGGAGTGGGAGGAGAGAGGAGGAAGAGGAGTGATTAGGAGGAGGGAGGAGGGCGAGGAGGTAGGAGGAAGAGGGAGGAGGAGGAGGAAGGAGGAGGAGGAGAAAGAGGGAGGAGGAGGAGGAGGGGAATAGGGTAGGAGGGGAGAGGAGGAGGAGGATTTTAACGCATATGCCTGTAGACAACTGCAGCGAAAAGGTGGGTCTGTCTATCTATCTGACCCGCGTGGTTTCGCCAAGCTCCTGGCGGGTAGCGTCTCATTAAATTCATACAACAAAAAAAGTAACTTAAAAGAATGTCCTTCCACACACCATCCATTATTTTTAATGAAAACTCTTTATAATCACCTGCATGACTACAGTAACTTCTTAAGCAAAAAAAGATGAGTTACAATGTTATGCATTAGGCATTATTTTTATGAAAACTTTGAAAATGCCTTACAGATTGTATCATTATTTATTATAACTCATATGCCGGTATATAACTATGGACAAAGAGTTTATAAATCTTTGAAAACGATGCCACAATATGACTATAAGTTATACAGAAAAGTTATGCCCCTTGAAATAACTTTTACAGAGTTAAGTCCCCTGAGATATATGAAATTACAATGAAAAATGGAAAATGAAATAATATTGGGTAAGCAGCCGATTTCACACTAAAAAAATATGACAGTTGGCAGCTCTGGAATGAAAGGAAGACGTGTAGAAAATTTCATCTCAATCGGATGGGCCGTTCGCGAGCGCATAAAGGACATACGGACATACAGACAGACAGACAGACAGACAGACGGAGATCGCAATTTATATATAAGATTTAACGATGTATACAATACCGGTCGTCTATAGCCAGCTAAGCAGCTCTCACACTCTCTGTGCTGACTCTTATACACTGTCCACGATGGACCGTCCGTTTAGTGGCTATCTGTCGCCTGTTCTTATACTTTCATGCCGGTACTGTCGTCAATCAACTCAAGTGTAAGCTCTACCTGTCGCAAATCTGTGCGAGGCCACTTGTGAATCAGGATTACCCTTTGCTAGTCTAAGTAAAGACTTACTGTGCCGCGCTGACTGTTGGGGTGAACCAATTGTTGTGTGAAACCTGCGCCAATCTTGATGTTGTAAACCCTTCAGTATGTCGGGTAGATGACTTGTGTAGAACTGTCGACTGAAGTCTCTCTCTCTCTCTCTCTCTCTCTCTCTCTCTCTCTCTCCTCTCTCTCTCTCTCTCTCTCTCTCTCTCTCTCTCTCTCTCTCTCTCTCTCTGTGCGTGTATGTGCACATGTGTGTGTGTGTGTGTGTGTGTGTGTGTGTGTTCCTTAAGCTATCCGGCGCCCCGAATGCCGAGTCCAGCTAGCTCTCTCGCCCTCTGTGACCCCTACGTTTCCCGTAAACTGATGAGCTCACTGAGTATTATTGACCATGTGTTTGTCCTAGTGTTTTCTCAAGGTTAAAGTCGCTTAAAACTCGACATAGTCGACTTCATTGCACGGTTGTGTATCCCATATGGCTCAGTCTCTTTCCGCAGCGCGGGCTCCAGAAAGCGTCGCACAAATCACGAATTCCGTAGCTCTAGCGACGACCCTCAGGAGCCTAAGAAAAATGCACTCGTGAACAGAAGGACGCGGCCCGGAACCGATCTCACAACCTCCGGAGCCCGAGTAAGACGGCTTGACCACTTCGCTACGGAGACTCCCTATTCTCAAGGTTAACCCTTGCTGGTCCTCTCTCACGGGTTATCATGTATGATTACTAGTCTACTAAACTGGATCTGCATTAACCCATTTCTGTCCATGACATCCACCGACTCTGCAGGCGAGCGTCTATCTAGACTTCTGCCAACCTGCAAAGTAAATGTAATCACAGAAAACATAAAATCCCTGGGACAATCTTTTCGAAGTAGAATGTAATGCAGAAGGACACAAAATTAATGAATAGAACAGAAAGACGCCGTAACTGTTCAATGGGTGAACTCACGGCTGCCTTCCCTACCTAAAGTACCTGATCAGAGAAACAATGGATGCTTCTTGACGTCTTGCAGTGTACTTTTCAAAACGCCGCATTTAAACACAGCAGGGAAACCAAAAATGTTTCTCGTCTTTCCGCTAACAATGGCCATTGCATGTATTCATGCGCCGAGGATGACACGTGTATGTTGCCAAAAGGAAGGGAATAAACACCACCAGCATGCAAATGTCGTGTGTAATTGCAATATGCATGAGATCGCTTACATCAACAACATATGCTAGACATGATTCACATCAATACTAGGAAACTATTACCCAGCGCGCAGTCACCTCCTCCTGTTGCAACCTTTTTTTTGCAGAGGTTTGTCTTTAAAAAATGTATTCGCTAGCTATATTTTTATAACTCTAACGTAGACTGCAGACGTGCAACTACTAGTGAGTGCACTGGACTGATTGTTTTTTTTTTTTAAATAAGAGATAACCCTCTTTAAACAACAATCACCTTCAATTGAATATCCTATTTATGGCTGACTCGGTCTCAGGATTATTACTCTGACCCAGGGATGGACCCTAATATAAGTTCTCTTCTGAGGTTGAACGGGGTATGGATAATTGTATTCATTCATTTATTATGTGCCATGCCGATAAGCGAAGGCGGTCATGTTCTGCCATCTCACTCGATCACCAGAGTCGTGGATCAGTCCGTTTTTCTGTCTCGACCATGCCACGTGGCCATGCCATCCGGGTTTTTAATTCTTGGTCTTCACTTGGTCTCTTCCCTTCGATCTTGCCAGTTGTCACCAAGTTCTCCAATTAATTTCTTCTCATAACATGCCCAAAACATTTTGACTGTCTACATCTAATGTTTCTAATCAGTTTACGATCTTCATTTGTTTCTTGAAGGACTTGTTCATTGGTTTTTCTATCTGTCCATGGTATTCTTTGCATATTCCTCAGGAACCACATTTCCGCAGCCATCAGATGTTTTCAGCTTGTCTGCTCATTGTCCACGCCTCACATCTATATAAAAGTACAGGTTCTATGTAGCACTTCAACACTCTTTTTCTCGTTTCAATTGATATCTTTTTATTGGTCAGTATGTTTTTCATCTTGCAAAAGGCTACCTTCGCCATGGCAATTCTTGTTCTAATCTCTTCAAGGCATCTCCCATCAGATGTTATGACTGTTCCGAGATAGTTGTACCGATTCACTTGTTTAAGAATATGCCCATTTACTTGTATATTACATTGTGGTATTTCTTCCTTCCTAGTGACGACCATAATCTGTGTCTTCTTACAATTCAATTCTAACCCCAGTTGTTCACTGTGTGCAACAACCGCATCTACTAAATTTTGCAGGTCCTATTCATTGTCTGCAATCAAGACTGTATCATCTGCGTGTCTAATGTTATTGATGTATCGTCCCCCAATGTTGATTCCTTCCATATCTTCTATATTTCTGAAAATATGTTCACTGTACAGGGAAAAAAGATCTGGAGACATTACACATCCCTGTCTCACACCTCTCTTAATAGGCTGATATTGACCTACTTCATTATCAATTCTTATGGCAGCTTGTTGTTTCCAATATATGTTTTTTACAAGTCTAAGGTCTTTTCCATCAATTTGTAGATCTTCAAGCATCCTTATCATGTCGACATGTCTCACTTTATCGAAAGCCTTTGTGTAGTCAATAAAGCAGAGGTGTAGATCTTTGTTTACTTCTATAGAACGTTCAATTACTGTTCTCAGTATGTACACAGCATTTACTGTACCCTTGCCTTCTACAAACCCACATTGTTCCTCTCCTATTTCAGGTTGTATTTTCTTCCTAACTCTTTGCATGATAATTCTTAGCAAAATCTTCGTGATGTGACTCATTATACTAATTGTTCGATGTTGATCACATTCCAAGGCTCCCGATTTCTTTGGGATTGCAATAAATATATAATTACATAATTCATGAGGTATATCTCCAGTATCATATATGGTATTCAGGAGTCTGGTAACTTTATCTATTCTGTATTCTTCTAAAGCATTAATAATTTCTGTTGTGATGCTGTCTGAATTGGGGTTCTTGCCAGATTTCATATGGCTAAGAGCATTCTGAACCTCCATCTTCAAAATTGATGGTCCTTCATTATTATTTTCAATATCATACTGCTTCTCTCTGTTATAATCATAAAGGTTTTTCACATAATCTGACCATACATGTAAAATAATTGTAAATCATACATGTAAGATAATTGTATAATGGAATAATTTTTGCGTTAGAACCAGTTTTCCCTGTTACCAGTGTCCCGTCAGACCCCGACCTCTGAGGTATATATAATTTGCATCCTCAAGTCAAGGACGAGCGTTAATATTTAAGTCCAAAATGGCCGACGTGGGACGTGATCTCGCTACGCCGCAAGCAGCAGAGAAACTTCAAGCGCGTTAAACCTCTCGTCCACGCTGACCTCCTCTTTGCAGTAATTTACGTGGGTGTATATTTATTACTTTAACTTATCCTAACTTTATCACTAGTTACTTTGGTTTGGTTTGTAAGGTGAGAACTGGTTACGAGAACTATAAATCTAACGTACAAACAAGTTCTACTACTTCTAGTGCTCTGGACTGGTTTTTGCGTGTGGATTAGCTTTCCCTATTACCAGTGTCCCTCGCCATCAGGCGAACCCACTCCGACTTCAGAGGTACTTGTAATGTACGTCCCTAAATCAAAGACACAAATTGCAACATTTAAGTCCAACTGACCGGTGTAGGGGTTGAACCCGCTACCTCGGCACCAGCACAACTGATGTGTAAAAATTAGTGCTCTTATCCATTCGGACATGTTGACCTCCAACAGAATTGATTGATTGATTGATTGATCTAGGAACCGACATCACAGCATTCGGGACATTCCCATAAGCGCTCCATCCCCATCCTCAGCAACCAGCGAAGAGTTCCAACACTAATAGTTCCAGTAGCAATCTGATTATATGTCCGTCTCGCCTTTCCTCTGAGCGTCGAGCGTCGGCCAGATCCCCTCGTCACACCTCGCTGCCTCATTCTTGCCAGACTATGGTGATCCATTTGCTCCTCCGAGGTGTACACGTGCTCCCACAAGGCCGCAACCACGCCTGCCTTGTCATGCATCAATACTCCACCAAGTTCTGCAGAGCCAGCCAATCTGTCCGCCTGTTCATTCCCCAGCACACCGGCATGCCCAGGAGAAAAGATCCAGGTGATGCTTGCTACCCGTGACCTCCGAAGCGAAGCAAGCCACTCTGCACGAAGCTTGCCTGTTCTCACCCTTCTCAGCATGCTTTCTGGGTCAGTTACAATCACAATATGTGTATGTATCGTGTTTTCTATCCAGCGGAAAGCTGCACTGACCGCCTCCACCTCCATTCTTAAGCTAGATGTAGTGTCATCATACGCCAGGCTCTCCTGCACCAAACGCCGACCATTAGTTTTTGCCAAGAACCCCCAAGCACTTCTCCTACCTCTCAACACCGACCCATCCGTGTAGATAATCACGTCACCCGGGCGAGAATTTTCCTGAATTAATTGCTGAATTTCCACTTCCGTGGCCCCTGCTGGCCACTCCCTGCACTCCCACAACAGAATTGTAACCGGGTATACATCATTTTAATCGGGTAAACAGAATTGTAACCTGGTATACAGAATTTTAACCGGGTACACGTGGATACGTCAAGAGCTGAGTATTGTAGAAGGTTGGCTATTAAAGACGATAAAACAAAGAAAATTGAAATATTTTGGTCATTTGAAACGTCATGAAAGTTTGGAGAGAACAATAATGGAGGGTTGTATGCCCGGGAAGAGAGGTAGAGGAGGGTCAAAGAGAAGATGAGTGCAGGATGTGTTGGATGATCACCAGATGGATGTATCGGACGCGAGACAGCTTGCTTATGATCGAGAGGTTTTCCGGAAGGTTGTTATGGAAGCGAGGTTCTGCAAAGGACATACTACTGAATGCATGAATGAATGATACGTGGATAAGGCAAGAAATGCTACGACATACCGCGTTTGAAACACAGCTGTGGGCGATTTGCAGACATCCTTGCGTTGGTTTCCATACAAAGTAGGAGTGTCGGTCGTTCAGACAGCCATGACAGGTTCTTCGACGGACATCAATTTAGTGTTGTATGTGAAACATCAGATTCCCTTATATATTACGTTCTCTTTCTATAGGGTGTATCTTAAATGACTGCAGTTTTTGAAAATATTGCCGCTCCAAGTGTTGTATTAACTACTGTGGAGTTCATGCAACATAATAGGTTAATACAAAACTTGGAACAGCAATATCTTCAAAACTGCGCAGTCATTACAAATACACCCTGCTGTATGTCTTGTGAAATAAAGGCGGACGGCATGAGACTGATTACATCATCCACCGAGCGCCGATTGGTCTATAACAGTGGTTCTCAACCTCTTTTGGCCCGTTCCCCCCTTCACCATTATTTTCAGAACGCCATTCCCCCCCCCCCCCTTCCTATCAAAAATTTGGCCCGTTCCCCCCTTCACAGTATTTTCAGAACGTCATCCCCCCCCCCCCACCTTTTTCATATTTCCTATCTAAAAATCCCCCACCCCTATAAATTATACGTAAAAATGGAAGGTAAATTTAATAGCATATACTAAAACAAGTCTAGACATCCACATAAAACATTATTTGTGGGTCTACTGACTTTATAAAATGAATTTTAGAAGGATGAGCGGTACTTAACTGTAAAGTATGAAGGGAAAAACAATATCAAGTAATCGGTTCTTGTATTAATGCGATCTTGAAATGGTCTTCATTCCCCCCCCCCCCCCCCGGAAATCCTAAAATTCCCCCCCTAGGGGGGAATTCCCCACCGGTTGAGAACCACTGGTCTATAACAATATGGGGCTAGCCCCGTTTACCCAATGGGATTTAAGGCCTGTAAATGGTTCTTTTACTTTTACCGTCTCTGTGGCGAAGGTGTTACAGGTGCAATTCGTAATCCCGCATATCGCGTTCGAAACACAGCTGCGGGCGATTTGGCAGCAGACCGCTTTGCGTTGGTATTTCATACACAGTATGAGTGCGTTCAGAAAGCAATGGCAAACTATTGCCCGTAGATGTGCCAAGAAAATACAAACAGCTGAAAATGCTGCGGTTGACTTCGACGTCCTGTAAAGGTTATGCAAGTAGCTTACAGGAAAGCAAGCAGATCAATAAAGTGGTTCAGAAAGGGGCTGTCAGGGTCCACTGGGTGCGTTATAGTGTCACCAAGGCCTGAGAAGCTATCCATAAATCGGAAATAGATCTGTCAAACCCTTGTGTGATATGACTAGACTAAGCTACTAAGCCAAGGGGCCGGGCCAAGGTCGAACCAGATGCTGGCTGGCCCTTAAGTGGTATAAAATATCTGGGGATATCCTGACAATAATAAAAATATTGTGAATGTTAGAGCATATCATGGAATGTATGCCCAAGTTATGCGAGTGCAGGAGGAAATGAAGAGGCTGACAAACTAACCGCTGGCTCTTCTTTAGGCGGCGAGCTAGTTTATGACAAGTCTGATGTGGTCAAGCCTGTCTGAGATGGAGTGGACAGTGCGGCAAAACAATCAAAGAAGGCACAACTGGAGATGCTTATTCAACTGGACGTGAGCAGATGGTCTGGCCGACACCTCAACCCGTAGAGGGAAATGAAAGCAGACGTTCATTTAAGTTCTTATTGGTACAATCAGAATGGGTAGCAATCGTTGGCTACTGAAGAAGGGGACGAAGCACGATAAAAATATCCCGAGTGCAATAACGCTGATTCTTGATTTTATATCATAGTTATATTCATAAGCATGTCTGTCTAATACTAAAAAATAGTTTCATGATATAGTTTGACAGTGCTCTATCTGAGAATGTCTACCATTATTTAACAGACAGACAGACAGACAGACAGACAGACAGACAGACAGACAGACAGACAGACAGACAGACAGCCAGCCAGCCAGCCAGACAGACAGACAGACAGACAGACAGACCCTGCCACACGATTTGAGACCCGCCGCCTTGAAATTAATTTGAAAACGATCTGGGCATACCTGAGATTCTTTATGAGTTCAAGGTCATGTGCACGACGCGCTAAACTAGGTTCCCCCCCCCCCGCCCCCCCCTCCCCCCCCCCCCCCCGCATCACCTGTAAGAATATCGACCTGCCCTCTGTCCCATGGGTTCCTTCTGGGTGCGATTATATCCTGGTGATGTCGAAGCACTCTAGGTAATTACTGTCTGCTAACATATACTTTGGAAGGATTTCAGTTAATGGGAATCCAGTGTCTGTCTGTCTGTCTGTCTGTCTGTCTGTCTGTCTGTCTGTCTGTCTGTCTGTCTGTCTGTCTGTCTGTCTGTCTGTCTGTCTGTCTGTCTGTCTTGTTACTCGTTAATTTTTCTCTTTCAGCTCCTCCTACTGCTCTTCTCTCCTCTTTCTTTCTTTCTTTCTTTCTTTCTTTCTTTCTTTCTTTCTTTCTTTCTTTCTTTCTTTCTTTCTTTCTTTCTTTCTTCCATTCTTTCTTAATTTTATTCAGCTGTGTGTGAAATCTGTGTTGTTGTTGTTGTTGTTGTTGTTGTTGTTGTTGTTGTTGTTGTTGTTGTTGTTGTTGTTGCCATGTGAGCTCCAGAGAAGAGATTTTCTAGTTATACTATTTAGAGGTTTTTTTAACAAATGTCCTTTCCATCGCCAGCTGGTTTTCTCAGCTCTTGATTCTCTTATATTTGTTTATTTCTCTCTATACGCTTTGCATTAGCTAGCATGTCATATCATATTTACTTCTTATTGTCTGCACTGTTCCTTTATTTGGCAGCTTCACCTGATATATGATAATCTTGTCTGATGATATTTCTCCAGTCTCCAAAATTCTACTAAATAATGTGTGGAGTAATCCACTTGATTTGTTTATATTGACTTTAGTATCTTCTACCGAGATACCACCTGGACAAGCTGCTTTCCCATCCCTAAGGAGTTTGGTAGCTTTTCTAATATGTTCTTTAGATGTTAGTTAGTTTTCTGTCGCATATGTGCACTAGGGACAAGTCCATAAGTGTTCGCTCCTCTTTAGAGGTTTTCTCACATTGATATCCAGCGCCACTCCTGAAGGCCGATGGTCAGGTAGGGCTTTTGGGACTGGCTTTTTCAGACGCTTCTCAAAGTATTCAATCAAGTATTGATTTTTAGTGCTCAGTGACAAGAGACCGAGCCACATGAAATAAAACTCGGTACAATAAAAAAAAAAAAACACACCTTTTTCAGTGACGTTTGGTAACATTGATACGTATTTCTAGTTACTTTAAGTAGCTCAAGGTAAACAAAGAGTCGAGACAGAAACGTGTGCAAAACGATTTTCCACTGAGTGTCTTACACACTATTTATGGAAGGTGATGTGTGAGGGTTCACCTATTGCAACCCTGACCTAATCTCGTGGCTTACCTATCAACACCCACCACTGGAAGGTCGTCTCATGAGACCCACAGACAGGACCCACCCCTGACTGGCTGCCAGCGTGACTGCTGACCCAGTTTGACTGCAACCCCACCTTGTACTTGTTCAAGTGCTTGTCAGATAGAGAAGTTGTTTATCTTACGTCTGATGTCTGACACCGCTGGCATCCTTGCTTCCAGTAACCATAGCTTTCACTGTTTAGAGAGATGGAGAGAGGGCAGAGAGGGTGAGAGATGATGAGAGAAGGGGAGAAAGAGAGAGAAAAAGAGAGAGTGGGAAAGAGAGAGGAGGCAGAGAGATAGAAAGAGAGAGAGAGAGAGGGGGGGGGGGGTGGGGGGTTATGAAAAGAGTGATAGAACGAGAGGGAGAGAGACACTTAGACAGCGAGAGAGTTAGGGACGCAGAGAAACATTAGAACCAAATAAATAGAGTGACAAAGAGAGAGCGAGAGAGCGTGCGAGAGAGAGAGAGAGAGAGAGAGAGAGAGAGAGAGAGAGAGAGAGAGAGAGGACGAGGGATAGAGATGTGTTGAGGGACAGAATAAAAGCGAGAGAGATAAAGAGAAGGATGGCGGAATAGTGAAGGAGAAACGGGTAGAGAGACAGACAGAGGGATATAGAGGGAGACAGAGAGAGGGAGGCGGGTGAATATAGCGAAAGGCATAGAGACAGAGAGGACGAGAGAGTTAGAATAACAGAGAGAGATAGAGAGAGGAAGAGGGCGGAGAGAGGATGAGTGAATCATAGAGACAGACAGAGATAAACAGAGGTAGGGAGACACAAAGAGGGCGAGGAAAATAGATTGATAAAGAGATAAAGGAGTAGAAGAGGAAAAGGCATAAATGGGTGAGAGAAAGAGCGTATGAAAGGAAGGAAAGAAATGAAAAGAGTCAGATATATAGCGATAGACTGAAACAGAGGCAGAGACAGTGAGAGGTCGAGGGACACAAAGAGAGCGAGACAGATAGGTTTATAAAGTGACAGAGGAAGAGAAAGGAAATTATAATAAGCGGCAGAGAGAAAGAGCGAGAGAGAAAGAGACAGAGAGAGAGAACGAGAGAGAGAGAGAGAGAGAGAGAGAGAGAGAGAGAGAGAGAGAGAGAGAGAGAGAGAGAGAGAGAGAGAGAGAGAGAGAGAGAGCAAGCCTATGATATTTAGCGACATACTTTTCTCACAAAAATTTGCAAAAAAAAAAATGATTGATTAAATTCTAATAATTTGTCGAAAAACGAAACAAAAACAAAAAACAAAACAAATAAAAAAACGCTTGCATAAATGTAGCGTACAATTTTATTCAATTTCTGAAAAATGTAGAAAAAAAAATAAATCACACAACAAGTGGCACTTCAAGGTAAAATTAACACATGCCAGAACAGAAAATGTTCAGTTATTATATAATTCAGAACAAAAACAAGTGAGCATACATGTTGTATATACAGCTCAAAAGCAAAACCAATGGCAAACTAACACATCTTAAACAAAAATTAGGTCATGTTACTGTAAATATATTTACAAAATACAACGACAAATACAATTAATATCTTCTCTTACCATATGCTGTAGCATGTCATTAATAATATGTTTATTGTGTTACTGCCCATATGAAGGAGCTACGGTAAGAGCTGGCTGAATGGCTAAGATTACCAGCTTCTCTTTCTGGTTACATGGGTTCGAATCCTCGATAAGGTGTGGATTATTTTCTAGCGGTGGGGGGGGGGGGGGGGGTGGGGGGGGGGGGGCTAACTAGCACAGTTCGCGGCGACTGCACTAGCCAGGCGGCCTTAATTCCCCAGGCTCAAGGACCTATACAATAAAAGTAAAGCACCTAATTACACGCCAAAATACACTCTAATTCTGTCACTTAACTCTATGAATTTGCTAACCGTAATAAGTCAATAAATGTATCCCCATCTGTTTGTTAATTAACGATTTCTGGCCTTACCGCGTCCATCATGTACAAACATCGATACTAAGCCAAGAAACTTGTTGCAACAGCAACAGTTACACTAACAACTGGTGAGCGCTAAAATAACTATACGGTGTATTTTTAATCACTCGGGTTTTTTTTGTTAATATGGCCGTTCCAAGTTTTGTATTCACCCTCTGTGGAGTTCATGCAACATAAAAGGTAGATACAAAACTTGGAACGGCTATATTTTCATAAACGCCACAGTCACTAAAAATACACCCTAATATCAAAGTACTGCACAGCACTTGAGTCCAGCATATTGCATATTAACAACCATGAAATTGTAGCTGCACTTTGGTGTCTTTTTATTATAGTCATAATAAAAACACACAGGCTTGCTATTATCAAAGCAATAATGCAAAGTTAAAAGCGACAATACACGGTGCCGCCAGTGATTCTCAAAGCTCACACACCCCTAGAAGGCGATGGACAAACCTAGGCGAAGGTGAGGTTATGAAAGTGCATTAGGCTTACTACTCTGAAAGATGTCTTTGTGTGTGTGTATGCGCGTGTGTGTGATGGGTGTGTGTGTGTGTGTGTGTGTGTGTTGTGTGTTGTGTGTGTTTGCGTGTGTGTTGAGGTGTTAGAGGTGTAATTGAGGAAGCAAGGAGGACAGCAGCCCAAAAAACAACAACAACAACAACAGTTTGGGAATCATTGGTGTAGACGATTGAACTAACAACGGAATAAACAAAAATACAACCAACACTGACTGGTAAATAAATGGTTGTGACTAGACAATGGTATAAACGTAATGAAGCTGTATATGCAACAACGTACACCAACACTGGAAAGAAACACCGTGGCGTGATTTAAGAATTCGTAAACCATATTTCAGTGTAACCTAACAAAATGAAAAATAAAAACAAAAATAAAACTAGCAAACAAAAGCAACGCAATAGAAAACTAGGAACAAACTATGGTGAAGTGAAAATACAAACAAACAAACAAACAAACAAACACACTTGAAATAGAACAACATGGAAGTAAATAGCAATCTTGGAAGAAATCAACAAACGAGAAAAACATATTTGTGAAGTAACGAATATATCAGAAATACCATAGTAATTAGGAACCAACAAATTTGGAATATCAAAATGTGAAAGTAAACAACAAACTCGTAATACTAGAATGTAAGAGTAAACAACAAACTGGAACAGCAATATTGTGAATGAACAAACAGGGGAAAAAACAGCGTCGGGAATGAACAAACAGGAAAAAGCAACATCGTGAATGAACAAACAGGGATAATGATATTGTAAATGAACAATTAGGAAAAACCAGACAGGAAATATGCAACAAACACGTAAAACGTAAATATAAAACTGTGAAGATAAGTAAGACAACGGGAAAATCACAATGTTACGTAACCAACAAAATGGAAAACCCCATTACAAACTTGAAAACCACATTGTTACATAATCATTTACACTAAATATCTACCTTGATTTTTCTCAACAATTTTTGAAAAAAAAAAAAAAACGATGCAAATTAACCAAGACACTTAAAGATACCAAAGAAACAGACGGAAACAAATCTATATTACACTACAGACAATTACTGTTGCTAACAAAACTGTACGCCCAACTTTACGATATATATGAAGGGACGCTGGCGCAATGATAACCCAGGAATGTAATTTTACATCATGAAATTAGTTCTCCATTTTACTTGTAAACAGACTCCAAATATAAATAAAAATCAATGAAAGCCAATTTCGAGTATTTTACCAGAATGATAATAAAAAGAACATTTACTCTTCTCTCTGTCTCTGGTCTCTCTCTCTTCCCCCCCCCCCCCCCCCCCCCCCCCCCCCCCCGACTTGGCTATGCAATCTTGTTATCTACGGTTTAGTTAAGTGAACAAAAAATAAGCGTCTTACAATATGCCTGACATATCAATTCACACCATGGCGTGCATGGCTGCGAACTGTATCTTTTGGCTTTGCCTAACTAAAACATATGACGTCTCAAAATTATGATCGGTCAGCATTATCATGTGCCTTGCCGGGTGACGCAGGGATCAAAGGTCCTCCACAGGCCATCATCTGTTACACTCAGTTGTTGCCTTTCATAGTGCATTTTTTTTTCAGAGACTCATGGGGGGGTCGTCGCTGGTGCTACGGAGTTGGTCTCTGTGCTACGCTTTTGGCAGGTTGCCCCGAGGAAAGAGACTGCGCCATGTGGGATAAAACCCGGTGTAATGAAGTCGTCTGCCTTTTAAACCCTTGTCACAACATCTAGTACGCCATAAACCACATAATATAGCGGAGAGTTTTTTGTGTGGGGATTATCCTTTACAGGACATCGCAGTCAACCCCAGCAGTTTTTAGCTGTTTGTGATTTCTTGAAAAGTTTACATTCAGTAGTTTGCCATTGCTTTCTGAACGACCGGAACTCATACCATTTTATTAAAACCAATGCAAGGCGGTCTACTACCAAATCGTCCGCGGCTGTGTTTCGAATGTGGTATGCGGGATTACGAACTGCGTCCGTAACCCCGTCGCCCCAAAGCAGGGAGGAGCACGTAAAACAAGCCACGGGCTCCCATTCACGGCATCGCCATAGTTTCACTCCCATCAGCGCCCCGTGGGTGATGTGGTGAGGATCTGATACCCTCTTTAGGCTGGGTCGACTTGGGAGCCCAGGCCAGCGAAGAAAAGGATCCCAACACATAGCCTCCTAATGCTTACACAAACGCACTCGCTCAAGATTATAACATGACATTTCGAAACATGTACCCCCTGGGAGAGGTAGCGCAAATTAACGAATAAATGTGTATTGGAGTTACTGAGAAAGTATTCTGCTGCTACTTTCTGAACGGCCGACGCCTCATAACATAAAAATCAACGCAAATCGGTCTGCTTCCAAATCGCTAGCAACTGAATTCGAACCCTCGACTCAGTATGGGGGGAATTATGAAACTGCGGGTCATATTATCTCCCTAGGCCTACTTTCGCGTACACGACGCATGAGAATAAACAAATAACGCAGAGTTAAAGTTGGACTATTTATGCCCGAGTCACCGAAGCAGAGGTGACTAAGACACTTCCACACCTGCCAGTGACGGCCTTAGAATCACGGTGCATCACTTCAGTCTGGGAGTGGATTGTATGGGGTCGAAGAGTGGAGGCAAATAGTGTTCTATGAAGTGTCGTGCTGACGTCGGATATGTGGATATAAAGTTGCACAAATCACAGCGTCTCTGTAAACGCGATATACCATGTCAATTTCATGGCAGCTAAAGAAGAAGAATTAGAAAAATATGAAGAAGAGATAGGAAGAGTAATGAGGAGGAGACGAAGAGAAGCAGCAGAAGCTACTAGTCGAAATCAAGAAGGAGGAGGCAGTTGAGGATGAAAAGGATGAGAAGAAGAGTAAGAGGAGGATCAGAAAGAAGGAAGAGGAAACGAAAAAGAGATCAAGAAGGAGGAGGAGGAGGTGGAGGATGAACAGGATGAGAAGAAGAGTACGAGGCGGATCGGGAGGAAGGAGGAGACGAAAAAGAAGAGGAAGAAGAAGAGTAAGAAGAAAAAGAAGGAGGAGAAGAAAAAGAAGAAATAACAAAAGGATACAGAGGATGAGGAGAAGTCGAATAAAACGAAAAGGAAAGGGTGGGGAGGAAGGAAGAGGAGGAGAGGAATAAGAAGAAGATGAGGAAGAAGAATGAGGAGGAGAAGAAGCAGCAGGTGCTGACGACAGAGATAAAGAAGAAGTGTAAGAAGGAGAAATTGGCGATGAGGGGACAGAAGAAGAAGAAGAAGAAGAAGAAGAAGAAGAAGAAGAAGAAGAAGAAGAGAAGAAGAAGAAGAAGAAGAAGAAGAAGAAGACTATATTTGATTATAAAATTATATTCTAAAAGAAAACACAATAGCTTATCTTTCCCAACAACCAACTACACTGTTGCATTCGTAGTTCTAGTGCGCCACGTCTGTGAAATGTCATGCCCGTAGCGAAAATAGGTCAGATAAATTTCACATTTCCGTGCCATCCTGGCATATTGAGGTCATTGTGCTAGGTGCATGCCTTCGTGACCAAACTGCACTAGTCTGTTAATCGTGTTTATTATGACACCGGCGTCTCATCTCCAGTGCAATGTTCTGCTATCCATGTTATGGCAGTGGTTCATAAAATCTCCTCCACGGAGAGGACTTGAGCCCAGGATCGTTAGGCCTGAGGGTGGGTCAGTTAGCCACTACGCTATCGTGGCTTTTCTGTTCGGTCAGCGTTGTCATGTGCCTTGCCGGATGACGAATGGATTAAAGGTCCTCCACAGGCCATCATCTGTCAGTAGTGTGTCTTCGTAAGTACCATATTCCCAATGCCCCGTAAGTAGTATTAAAGGGTGCTCTACTGTACTGTAATTTACTTTACTGTACTGTAATTTACATTACTGTACTGTAATTCACTTTATTTTACTATCATTTACTGTACTGTACTGTACTGTACTGTACTGTGCTGTGCTGTACTGTAATTTAGTGTATTGTAATGTACTGTATTGTCCTTTACTCTACTGTACTCTACTGTACTCTACTCTACTCTACTCTACTCTACTCTACTCTACTCTACTCTACTCTACTCTACTCTACTCTACTCTACTCTACTCTACTCTACTCTACTCAGACTAAAAAAATAATTGCTTATTCGTTTTAGTGCGTTGCACTTACCCCCAGCCGCGCGTAAGATGTTCTCACAATCATACTTTACCAATGTAGAAGATGTAATCAATACACTGAATAAAATATGTTTTTCGTCGCATACTTTTTTTCCCATGAAGGTGGGCAATACTGTACAGCTAAATCCCCATACAAGTTTATATAAATGTAACACACAAACAACAGGCAATCCGCGGTAGCATAGTGTCAGGCGGTCAGGTCAGGTGTTAGTTTGTGATTGTGAGTGAGTATATGTGTATGAGAGGGAGTGTGTAATTGTGTGTTATTGAGTGGGTTCATAGCTGTGAGAGTTTGTGTAAATTATGTAATTATGCGTGCAGGTATATATGTTTGTGTTTATGCATGTGCGTGTGTACGTGTGTTTGCCTGCCTGTCTGTCTGTCTGTCTGTCTGTCTGTCTTATAACATGGTAATATGCATTGTTTATGTTTACAACATTCATTTGACAACGTTTTTTTTCCCCCCTCCCAATGTGAATGTACTATGCACAAATGATGAACAAAAGATGAATGATTGGAAGGGCCAAATGTAAGACGGGCCTGCGTGTCCAAATTGTGACCCTTTTAAAATAAAATTCTTTAGGTGGTAATGGGTTAGAATTCGCATCAAGGCGGTTATAATTTTTTTACACTCCCAGGTCGACCTAGTTTAAAATGGGTATCAAGAAATGTCTTAGGAAATAAAAGTGGGCGCTGTGATACTCATCACGTGACCCGTCGAGTGCGATTGGTCAATACAAGTATGGGTCTAGCACCATATGCCCAATGCGCTTTGAGGTGTGCAAAAGGGTCCTTTACTTTACTTTACTTTACTTTACTTTACATAGACAACAAAGCAAAATTAGATCAGGCATAAAGTAAACGATCAGCAAAATGTATCCAAAAAGGCATTTTCTCAATTGTACATAAATATCAAGGCATTTTATATTTCTGTTGTTCTATTGCTTTTGCCATAAAGCTTCAAAGAGAGGACGTAGATGTAATTTTCTGATTTTCGCTTGTCTTGTTGCTTGCGCTAATATCATATTTGATGTCTTCAATGTCTCTGTTTCTGCATATGGCCAACCCTTGCTTGATCATTCTCTCGCATTGTATCTGGTGTTCTCATGTGGAACACTAGCTGCTGGTTGATCTTGTTCCATTCTAGCTACATATCATAACCATTTAATTCTTTTGTGTGTTATAAAGTCAGTAATCAATGTAATGCCTATATTTGTTCTTAGTTTCTCATTTGTTTCTCAATCTCTTTTTGTTTTTCCAGCTGTGTTTCTTATGCATCTCATCTCACATGATGTGATTGTACGCCTGTGTGTTTATAGAACTTGCCAGGTCTCGTATTGGTAACACAGTGTTGAGATGAATGAAGCATCTTTCAGATTCTTAATACCAAGGCAGATGATCACTAATATTGTAAAATGGATTTCCTGAACAATAATTGACACCAGGGATCACTGGTGATTGAGATACAGTCTAGGACTCTTATTATGAAGGGCATAGGTTAACACACACACAAATTAATGTGTTATAAAAAGTGAGGGAGCAGTAATCATCAGGGTTAGTCGTTAGTCGCAGTTCAAACCTCACGGCATAGGGTCACCCCCATAATGCTCCGCTGCTGTACCAGTGAATATTGCACAAAATGCTTCTCACTGTCCCATGTGAATAGTGGAATAGACAGCAGTTCAGACAAGCCAACAGCACGCACAAGCATATATGTATAAAGCCGCTGCCAGAATGCCAATACAACAGTAAAAAAACTGTCATTTACTGCCAATATAGTACCTTGCGATGTATGGCAGAGGGGTCTTTGAGCCTGAGGAATTAAGGCCGCCTGGCTAGTGCAGTCGCCGCGAACTGTGCAGGTTAGGATTTTCTTTTTGCCCCCGACTGAAATACATCCGACACCTTACCGAGGGATCGAACCCGAGTCTCCCGAATGAGAGTCCGGCGTTCTAGCCTCTCGGCAGCCGCTCCCCCCCCCCCCCCAATACAACAGTCCGCCACGAAAATTACAATTCATCGTGAATGGCAGCGGCAGTCACTAGAAAAGCTTAATGCAAAACGAGTTAGTTAGCCACCAGTCATCTGCCAGTTTTCTGAACATGCAGTTCACAGTACAAACAATCGTGGACATATGTAAAAGCATCCCACACGTTATCCACAGCTCATAGTGTTCCTCAAGGCACTTAACTCAGTAGCTGGGCAACGGAACCAAATAATCAGGGTAAATAGGGAGATGCTAGAACAAGTTAAATGTGTCTCATTTTGCTGCAGTTAAAAGAAAGACGTTGGCAGAAAGAGAAAATAAACAAGAGAATAGAAATTGAAAAAAAAATGCACTTAACAGATAAACAATAACTTAACATTTAGAATAGTAAAGTGCACTCATGAACGTAAATGGAAAACGTATAGATTAGAAGACTCACTGGACAATATAAAACTTGAAATGGAATTTGAACTTTCCTCCTTCAATAGACAAAGACAGCTTGTTAAGCGGTTCAGCGGCAATTGGTTTTTCGGTCAAATATTGTGGAGAAGTACGCTACCGCGAATTTACATTGCCTGTCCAAAACATATCTAGACTAAGTTGCCAAAACAACTTATCAGAAACATCAGTCACCAATTTTGGCCACATTATGACAAGACAAATACTGGAACTTTTTGTGACAACCGCACGAAGTGATATCTGCTTTTGGAGATCGCTTTTGTGTAGAAGCTTGATCGATCATGCCAATCAGCAAGGCACTTGATAATTATAAACGAAACAGAAGACGCAAAAGAAACAGCTACAACACACAGACATAACAGTTATTGGGGAACCGTGTACTGAAGCACACTTCTTTCTGCGAGGAGCCGGTCGTCATTTAGAGACGGCATGTTCAAATTCCGATGTGGATTATAGCTTTCTCTGTGATTTTGTTGTTGCCTTTTGTGTCGCATTATGTCATACAATATAATTATCATCACAACTCATATATTATTTATACTTTCTCAAGGGGTCCAAAGATGGACAAAATGGATAATTTGAAAGTGTAAAATAAACCGTGATTATTTATCACATAACAAAATAACTGGGCATATAATGTGACACAGAAATAGCAAGGATTTCTTTCAAAACAGAACAAAATCAATACAAATACTTAACTCTTAAACTACAATGACCCAGTATTTGAGGCACAAAATTCCAAGAAGCGAGCATTTACATATAGCTGGCATTTGTTACGAAAAGGTATGTCTCGTTGATTTGCTGGTAAAATTCAATGATTCATTACATCAACTCATGTTTGAAAATAATTTTGGTGTATAAAAATATGGGTTTGGCACTATGTAATCATTGCGCCTAGAGGTATATACAAGGATCCTTCACGTAGTTTTAATTGCGCTATGTGCACCTCCTGAATTCAACCAAGGAAACCCTTTCAGGCTTTGACCCTTAGAAAATGGGAGGCCTGAATTTATGCCAGTACTTCAAGGGGTCTATGACGGCAGACTACATGAGACCAATATTTGCAGGAGTATGTGAGGGGAGACCAGTAACTGAGGTCAATATGTCCAGGAATGTGTGACGGGAGACTAGTAATTGATGTCAATATTTCCAGGAGTGTGTGACGGGAGACTAGTAATTGAGGTCAATATTGCCAGGAGTGTGTGACGGGAGACTAGTAATTGAGGTCAATATGCCCAGGAATGTGTGACGAGAGACTAGTAATTGAGGACAATATTTCCAGGAGTGTGTGAGGGGCGACTTTTAAGTGAGGTTAATAATGCCAGGTGTATGAGACGGGAGACTAGTAAATGAGGTCAATATTTCCATTAGTATGTGACGGGAAACTAGCAACTGAGGAGTGTGTGAGGGGAGACTGGTAATTGAGGTCAATATTTTCTGAAGTGTGTGAAGGGAGACTAGTAAATGAGGTCAATATTTCCATTAGTATGTGACGGGAAACTAGCAACTGAGGTAAATATTTGCAGGAGTGTGTGAGGGGAGACTGATAATTGAGGTCAATATTTCCTGAAGTGTGTGAGGGGAGACTGGTAATTGAGGTCAATATTTCCTGAAGTGTGTGAGGGGAGACTAGTAATTGAGATCAATATGTCCAGAAGTGTGTGACCAGAGACTAGTATTAGAGCCATTATTGTCCAGGCGTTTGTGACGAGTGACCAATATTTGTGGTCAGTGACTTTGTAATTACTTGTTTTGCTCCGTTTGTACAGGCTCTAACTTGTACATATTCCTATAAAAACCAGCAATAACCTTGTCACAGTGCTCGGAAATGTTAACCATTAAACGCTAACAATTGTGAAAACCATCTTCTGTAAGAGTTAACGTTCAATTAGTGCTACAGTGTATCTGCGTATACAATTTACAAGCCACAATCATTTATGACTAGACACTTATTGCGTGGAATGTCTTGTAACTTGTAAAATTAAGTGTTTCATTTCAAACAAAAAGAGACTTGCTTGCATAGTTTCAGAATACATTCATAGCACAATAGGGAAACAATATGCACAAACTGGCCGTACATTTCTGGTAGAAATACACGATACAAACTCATTGAAGCCAACAAACAACAGTACACAAGTCAAGCAGCAAGTGATACATGGCATATTCTTAGTAATCATGTGACACTAGTGCTAAATAGAGACTCTGGGGGAGTCGTTTGACTCGGGCTCCTAAGGTTGTGGGTTCGATTCCGGACAGCATCCTTCGGTTCACAAGTGCAATTTTTTAGAGGCTCCTATGGGTCGTCGCTGGAGCTACGGAGTTCGTGCTTTGTGCGACGCTTTCGGAGCTGCGGAAAGAGACCGAGCCATATGGGATTTTAAAAAAAAACCCGGTGCTTTGAAGTCGACCCTGTCGACTTGTAAGCGACTTGTTTTTAAAGAAACTGTCTAACTCACAACAGAGGAAACTCACGTGACGTGACATGAAATGTTTAACTAATGAAGTGCCATAGGATGATTAATCGTATAAAGCAACTTCGAATATTTGCCATGGGCGTATATACAGTTGTTTTCCCCATGCAATCTCTTTTAATTTGACAAATAATCCAACATGTCTGTTATCATATTAACAACTATTAAGTTTTCAGCGATCTTTCATAGTTTGGTCCAAACCCACTGTTTGTTTGCACTGAATCCTTTAAGAAACGAAGCTGACAAAGCAAGATGATATAGGTGGAATTATACACCCGTTTAGATATGTAGACATCGGTAAAAACCAATGTAGATAACGATAGGGGAAAAACAGAGATGTTCAATACAAAAAGCAAGAAGGACCTTCATAGCACTGGGAAAGTTGTGGAAGTCAAAAGACATTAAAACTAGTACCAAACTTAGAATATTTAACTCTGACGTGAGATCAGTACTGCTAAATGCATTAAAAACACAGAGAACGACTGCAAGAATTACTAACAAACCACAAGCATTCATCAACTGGTGGCTGTACATAGAAGGACTAAATTGGTGTGACATAATCACTAATGCAGAGCTCAGGATAGAGGGAGATCTTAACACATGGGGAGAAAATAATTAGAGATAGATATGAATAACATGGGAATAACATGAAGGGGGCCGTAGGAGATAGACACAGATAGGTAGTGAGTTGATTGAGGATATATGTTGAGGGTGTGTGTTGAGGGTGTATCTTGGGAGTGAATGTTGAGGGTATATGTTGAGTAGATAGATATGAATAATATTGGAATAACATGAAGGGGGCTGTAGAAGATAGACACAGATAGGTAGTGAGTTGATTGAGGGTGTATGTTGAGGGTGTATGTTGTGGGTCTATGTCGAGGGTTTGTGTTGAGGGTCAATGCCGAGGGTCTAAGCTCCAATGGACGAAACAGAGCACGAAAAGAAAAAGCAGAATAAATCAGACGATACATAATTAGACATAGTGACATTATAACTGTCATAGGCACAGCTCCCTGTACTGAATTTATGGAGAGGCAAAAACCGAAGCGACTTGAATACCCTGTGAGAATGAAGCCCGGGCAACTACCGCTGAGCGCCTACAAGTCAAGAATACCTTGTGAGAATGAAGCCCTGGCAACTACCGCTGAGCGCTTACAAGTCCAGAACACCCTGTGAGAATGAAGCCCGGACAACTACCGCTGAGCGCCTACAAGTCAAGAACACCCTGTGAGAATGAAGCCCGGACAACTACCGCTGAGCTCCTACAAGTCAAGAACACCCTGTGAGAATGAAGCCCGGACAACTACCGCTGAGCGCCTACAAGTCAAGAACACCCTGTGAGAATGAAGCCCGGACAACTACCGCTGAGCTCCTACAAGTCAAGAACACCCTGTGAGAATGAAGCCCGGACAACTACCGCTGAGCTCCTACAAGTCAAGAACACCCTGTGAGAATGAAGCCCGGACAACTACCGCTGAGCGTCTACAAGTCAAGAACACCCTGTGAGAATGAAGCCCGTACAACTACCGCTGAGCGCCTACAAGTCAAGAACACCCTGTGAGAATGAAGTCCGGGCAACTACCGCTGAGCGCCTACAAGTCAAGAACACTATGTGAAAATGAAGCCCGGGCAACTACCGCTGAGCGCCTACAAGTCAAGAACACCCTGTGAAAATGAAGCCCGGGCAACTACCGCTGAGCGCCTACAAGTCAAGAACACCCTGTGAGAATGAAGCGCGGGCAACTGCCGCTGAGCGCCTACAAATCAAGAATACCTTGTGAAAATGAAGCCCGGGCAACTACCGCTGAGCGCCTACAAGTCAAGAACACCCTTGAGAACGAAGCCCGGGCAACTACAGCTGAGCGCCTACAAGTCAAGAACACCCTGTGAGAATGAAGCCCGGGCAACTACCGCTGAGCGCCTACACGTCAAGAACACCCTGTGAAAATAAAGCCCGGACAACTACCGTTGAGCGCCTACAAGTCAAGAACACCCTGTGAAAATAAAGCCCGGGCAACTACCGCTGAGCGCCTACACGTCAAGAACACCCTGTGAAAATAAAGCCCGGACAACTACCGTTGAGCGCCTACAAGTCAAGAAACTATGGGATTAGGTCAAGATTTGTTTGTTTCGTTCGCTTGCTTTGATCTCCAGCGTAGTCCATACCCGTGGTACTACTATGGAATGCACTGGGCTGATGTTTGCGCGTGGATTAGCGTTCCCTATTAACAGTGTCCCTCGCCATCACGCGAACCCACTCTGACTTCTGAGGTCCTTGTTTTTTACATCCCCAATTCCATGGCGAAAAGTCAAATTTTTAGCCCAACTGACTAATATAAGAGTTGAACCCGCAACTTCGCCATCAACGCAACCAAAGTGTAAGAGCGAGAGCTCTGATCCAGCCCGTGGATAGATTTCTGTCTAGAGTACATAGACCCACCAGCAGTCTATACAAAACAAGTGACTCCTCATGATACAGCAGACTCCCAACTACGCTGAACGGACAAATGTGGGTCACAAACATGGTACATGGTGGGATAAATGAGAGATCGATTGACAAACTGGCAACAGACATCGATGCAATACTGAATTGTTCGATTTTGTTATGGTCTCATTCACATCATGGAAAGTGAGCTTAATTCTGTTTTCCTGGACTTAGATCATTAAGCGCCAATCTACTCCCTATAAGAAATCAATTTGGGAACCAGTTGAGGCCACTGAAACAGTTACATAAATAAACACACGTAGTATTGTTTGGCGCTCACAGAAGGAGAAGAAAGAAGTACAGACTAGAGGACGCACTAGACAACATAAAATTTGAAAGCTATAGTTACCGACCGGGATAGCCAATACTCCCTATAGCCAAATAGTTACTATCTCACCATCATCATTACCACTACTACCACCAGCACCACCACCACCACCACCACCACCACCACCACCATCATCATCATCATCATCATCATCATCATCATCATCATCATCATCATCATCAAATTCCTTGCCGACTGGCGTGGACACCAACCAGCTTTCTATCGTGATCAATTGCTATATCATCATCGGTTTCAAGTTCATTGCCGACTGAAGGAGGCACACACCAATTCTTATATGTCTGTTAGATACTGTATCATCATCATCATCATCATCATCATCATCATCATCATCTAGTTCCTTGCCGACTGACTGATTTTTATTTTTTACTTTAAATGTTTCTATCCTAGTTATCACAGTTATCTTTGTATCCCAGACAGTTATTATGTTAACAAAGTCTGACCCCGAGTGTTATTATTTTCAGAAAATAACTATCTTGTGCAGAAACAGCCAATGCCGGCTCAAACGTACGGCTGATTTCCTCCACGGATGTGTCATATTCAAAAGCTAACAGCAGTGAGAGAAGTCGACCAGTTCGACACGATTAGAGCCACTCTTAAGCTTACGTGCGCTGATGGCTGGGTAAAGGGATTCAATCCCTAGGCCGCCATTAAACTGTACGTGCACGTTGACTTCTCGTTCAGAAGCAATGGCTAACTAGTGAACTTAACATTGCCTAGGAAATCAACCTTGGCTTGTTCGCAACGTACTATAGGGTGTATTTTTAATGACTGAGCAGTGGTTGAAAATATTGCCGGTTCAAGTTTTGTATTCACCTATTATGTTGCATGAACTTTACAGAGGGTGAATACAAAACGTGGACCGGTAATAGTTTCAAACACTGCACAGTCATTAAAAATACACCCTGTACAAAGAGCATGCACGGTTTAAACAGCAGTGAGGGAGAAACGACTGATACCAGCTATCGTTATGGTATTTCTACCAATGCTGTTGTTGAAGGGAGGATGTTGTAGGGTGTAACGTTTAAACAGCAGTGAGAGAGAAACGATTGATACCAACTATCGTTATGTCATTTCTACCAATGCTGTTGTAGGGAGGATGTTGTAGGATGCAATGTGTAAATAGCAGTGAGAGAGAAACGATAGATACCAACTATCGTTATGATATTTCTATCAATGCTGTTGTTGTAGGGAGGATGTTGTGAGAACTATTGCTGACGCAGTGTGCAGACTATTATTTCAATTTACCTCCCATAAATAAAATCCCTCAAATTTAATGCTGAATAATTAATGATCTACTTAAAATTTAGTAACTCAACTTTCACAAGTTGTTACAAATATGCATGGTCCTTACATCTTTGACATGGGCGATCATGCTTCTCCATTCCTCTGCCCACTCTTCGCTGTCACCCAAGACTTTCATTACGTTGGTGTTACTTATATAAGTATTTGCTGCCCAGCTGTTTAAGCTGCCTTGTGGTAGGTACAATTTCTCTCAATCAAAAGAACTTCGATCCAGTCTAAAATGGGTAGCAAGAAATGTCTTTAGACGAGAAAGTTCCTGATATGTCGAATTATTAGGTTGCCAATTTCGACGGGTCCAAAATATCAGGTCACTGTTTTTAGACTTCAACTTCTGCTAAAGCCATGTAATAACATAAGTGAATTAGTTACCTTGTTGTGTCGAATAGATAAGGTCTCAGTTTTCGACTTAAGCTCGTGGTATATGGATTACATTACCACATATTGGTCGATTATTTCCTACACGCCCATAACGCGAAACCTATCTGGTAACCACTACGATGGTATGATACGTAAGATCATCGAAGATTCGGCAAATAAATTTACATAATCAGTCACTTCCAACACGTGACAATGATGAGCTTTTATTTTGTTGATTTTGAGATTTTTGTATACTGAGAAAATAACGAGTTTGTTAACGTGTTTGATTGGGAACTACGCTGGTGATGTCAAGAGCGCGATAGAACGAGGGTTTGACCCTTGCGTTCGTCGTCTCGCTAAGTGAGGGAAAGATCGGCCACCTATTCCTCCGAGCATTTAAGCCTACATAATGTGAGGGCCATATCACACTATTGACCCTTGGCAGGAAACTATCTTGGGACAATCTCTTTTTTTAAATACCAAAATACTGAGAAAAACTCCAAGCGCTGATCAAGTGCTTCCTGCATGTCAGAAAAGTGAGAGTTACCTTGTAGACAAGCTCCTTCTATATTGAGCAAATCATGTTTGGGAAAGTATTTGTGAGATGTCCTATGAAAAGCTATGCCCGCAATCATCAGTTAATGACCATTGAATGTGTTATAGACTTAATGGTATGGGGGTGGGGGGCGGGGGGGGGGGGGGGGGAATCGTTAAAATGCTAAATTATGAGAACTCTTCAATCATATTTCAGAAAGTATTTGTGAGATGTCCTAAGAAAAGCTATGTCCGCAAGCATCAATTAATGACCCATTTAGTGAGCTACTGACTTTATGGTATGGAGAAAAAAAAATCGTTAAAATGCTAAATTATGAAAACTCTTAAAGCATTTGAATCAGAAAGCACTATGATAGTTCCGTAATATTTACACCATAGAAGTAATAATGTCAATTTTAAAACATGTGTATCGGATAAGAATTCCTTTGAAACGATAGGTGAATTTAATTAATTTCATAGTGAACCGAATAGAATAGAATTTATCCTGTCCACAAATGACTTTCTAAAGCACTTTAAATTACAAACAGTAAACAGTTTGAAATCTTAGTTTTGAACCGCAAAAGGTGAACATTCTGGAAATATTTGTTCAAATATAAAATTTAAAAAAAAAACATTATTAAAACATTTAATGGCAAAATACACAATGAACAATCTGGAAACTATTCATGAATAAATATACAATGAATATTCTGAAAATATTTCATGAAAAAATTTACAATGAATATTCTGAAAACATTTTATGAAAACACACAATATGGCTTTTCTGAAAACATATTTTATGGAAAAAATATACAATGAATATTTTGAAAACAGTGTCATGAAAACACACACCACGACTTTTCTGAAAATAATTCATGAAAAATATATACAATGAAATATTCTGTAAAACATTTAATTAAACACACATTATGGCCTTTCTGAAAACACTATTGTTGAACCAAAATGATAATGCGTTAACTTGGGTTGCTGTCTCTAGTGAGGTGACTACATCAACAAATATTAGGAGACACCAAGTGAGTTCTTTTTCAGAGCTAGATCGTACATCTGTGAGTAACAAAGCTTGGTTCAAACTCAGGTGAGCAAACGATTATACTTTCATGAAAAGTAAATTAACATTATATGCCAGTTCATCGTGTCTATAAATGAATGTGTCTATATAATGTGTGTTTAAAAAAAAAAAAGATGATTGCATGTCCTTTACATGACGTCTCAATCAACCCCAGTATTTGTTGGCTGTTTCTGATTTTCTAGGCAAATTTACGTTCAGTAGTTTCCCATTGCTTTCTGAATAACCGATGCTCAATACTATTGTTAAAAATCAAGACAAAGCGGAATGCTTCCAAATCTCCTGCAGCTGATTTCGAACGCGGTAATGCGGTATTGCGAATTGTCTTCGCTGTTCATGTGTGCGTGTGTAATATAATATAATATTCACAAAAAAGTATCACGTACTGTTGAAATAGATATCTATTAGATAATTAAAAATAACGGAATCTAGTACTGTGAAACCAACGTGTCATGTGAACACTATTTTTCACAAGGCAGTTGTTATTCATTACAAGCACTTGGAATCAACGACTGGCAAGGGGGGGGGGGGGGGGGGGGGGGGGGGGGGGGGGGGCATGAGCCTAGGCATGGTACAAGCCAGTCAGTGTGTGCAGTGCTGGATTATGACCTGGGTACATCCTGATTTGCCGGTCTCCCTGGCAAAGGTGTTACGGACGCGGTTCGTGATCCCGCATACCCGTGTTCGAAATACAGCTGCGAGCGAATTGGCAGCAGACCGCGTTGCGCTGGTAATTTACTAAATGGTATGGGTGCCGGTCGTTCAGATAGCAATGGCAAACTACTGAAAGTAAGCTTACCAAGACATCAACAACAGAAAAAAAAATGCTGGCGTTGACTGCAAAAGTCCTGTAAAGGATATGCACCTAACTAACATCCTGATTTGCTTCAATGCCGATGTAATGAAGTGTCAGTGCCAATCAGACACACTTCGCCCGTTTCTGGGCTTGATGTGGAGAAGCAGATCTCCACCATACAATTCCGGTGGAGATACGGTACGGGGTTAGAGGTGAGTCTCTACACTTCTCACTCCGGTAAATGCAAGTCTAGTTTAGGGCTCAAGCGATTAGAATGACATTGCATCGGGCTAAAAAGTTAAAGCTCAGTGTTCCACGGGGTTCATTAACCACCCAACTACTAACTAACCTGCCTACTACCGCAGGTAACCAAAATAACCAAATGCTTACCAGCCAACAACCTAACCACCAAAATAACCACACCAACCAACCAATCAACCAACCAACCAACCAACCAACCAACCAACCCTCTCTTTAACCAGTGAGTATTTCAGTAGAGATTTTGGTGGTTGAAATGATCTATTAATGCCATATCATTGTGGTTTATTAGGGGTCAAAAGTGGTTACATGGTAAGATGATTGGCTTCATTGCATCGGGTGTTATCCCATCTACTTCCCCCCCCCCCCTCCTCTATATGAATGTAACAACCACAATAGATAACTGATGTAACGAAAGATGAGTGGTTGGGAGAGCCGAATGTAGGGCCCTGCGTTCCCAATTTGTGACTCTGATTGATTGATTGATTGATCTAGGAACCGACATCACAGCATTCGGGACATTCCCATAAGCGCTCCGTCTCCATCCTCAGCAGCCAGCGAAGAGTTCCAACACTAATAGTTCCAGTAGCAATCTGATTATATGTCCGTCTCGCCTTTCCTCCGAGCGCCGAGCGTCGGCCAGAACCCCTCGTCACACCACGTTGTCTCATTCTTACCAGACCATGGTGCTCCATCTGCTCCTCCGAGGTGTACACGTGCTCCCACAAGGCCGCAACCACGTCTGCCTTGTCCTGCATCAATACTCCACCAAATTTTGCCGAGCCAGCCAATCTGTCCGCCTGTTCATTCCCCAGCACACCGGCATGCCCAGGAGAAAAGATCCAGGTGATGCTTACTACCCGTGACCTCCGAAGCGAAGCAAGCCACTCTGCACGAAGCCTACCTGTTCTCACCCTTCTCAGCATGCTTTCTGAGTCAGTTACAATCACAATGTGTGTATGTATCGTGTTTTCTATCCAGCGGAAAGCTGCACTGACCGCCTCCACCTCCATTCTTAAGCTAGATGTAGTGTTATCATACGCCAGGCTCTCCTGCACCAAACGCCGACCATTAGTTTTTGCCAAGAACCCCCAGGCACTTCTCCTACCTCTCAACACTGACCCATCCGTGTAGATAATCACATCACCCGGGCGAGAATTTTCATGAATTAGTTGCTGAATTTCCACTTCCGTGGCCCCTGCTGGCCACTCCCTGCACTCCCGGTTCAATGTTATTACAACTCTGCACAAGTCTGACTGCACGGCTGGCACTCTGACCCACTCCTCTCCTCGCCTGATGTTCTCCAAGGGGCACACCTGTCTGATCGTATCCTCCGCCTGAGCCATCCATGATTTCCCTCTTATCAGTCTCTGACCCTTAACTACGTCCAGCGCCTCATGCAACGGGTGATCTGTGTCTGCAGCTACTCTGAGGTATGCCTTCGCTTGCATCACCTTGTGCCTACTAGCAACAGTAGGAAGACCAAGGATGTAACGCATACACACTACTGGAGTGTCTCTAGTGCATCCCAGAATGACCCGCATCGCTTCATTCTGTATGCGCTCTAATTTCACCAGCTGACTCTTTGAGACAGTAAGCATTCCTAGTCCATAATCAATCACTGAGAGGATCAAGTGCTGGTATAGTGTGAAGAGCATTCTCTGCTCTATGTCCATTGCAGCCATAGTTTTAAGTGCATTGAGTCCCTTTTGCGATCTTGTCACAACCGTCTCCACATGATCCTTGAAGGACAGACTCCTGTCAAATGTGATTCCCAGATACTTCAGTTTGTTCTCTCTGTTGACACTTTTACCATCTATCGTGAGGCTTGGGGTATCATCTCTCACAATCCTATTGTCCAGAGAGCACCACAACACCGCCGCCTTTTCCGGGTTGATGACAGCACTCATTTCAGTGCACCAGTCAATCACTTTGTCCACTGTCACCTGTAGCTCCTGGGCTGTTTGATCCCTATTTCTCCCCTGCCTGTATGCAAGAATATCATCTGCAAATGTTAGAATCCTTCCAACCCCTGGTGCTTCTAGGTATGCAATCTTGCTCGTATACACATTAAAGAGCACCGGTGAGATAGCAGATCCCTGTGGCAGTCCCGGGGTTAAAATATGTGGCTCTGAGGTCCATGCGCCTAGACGGAGAGCAACTTGACGAGAATGCAGGACGGCTGCTATCCAGTTCACCAACCAGGATTGACCCCCTTCTCCATAAGTGCGGTCATCAAAATATCATAGCGAACTCTATTGTACGCATCTTCGAGATCAAGCGCTGCCGCCATCGTTTCCTGTCTACTCTGGAACCCCTCATAAACGTCAAAGGCAAAGGTGGCTGCATTTGACCAGGTATCTTTTCCTGGCCTGTAGCTCCCCAGGCCTCTTGGAAGAAGCTTCCCCCTTTCCAAAAAATCCTGCAGCTTAACAGCGACTATCTTCTCTAAAACCTTCCCAAATGTATTTTGAAGTGTGATGATCCTAAAGTGACTCTTTGAACATAAAGTTCGTTCGTTCGTTCGTTCCACGGAACAGTTAACTCCCTGCCCAAAGCATCTCACAGAGCATGAATTCCGTTGCTCTTGCAACGACGCCCAATTCATTCATTCATTCATTCATACATTCATTCATTCATTCATTCATTCATTCAGAAGCATGTACTTTGCAGAACCTCGCTCCCATAACAACCTTCCGGAAAACTTCTCGGTCATAAGCAAGATAAGCGTCCGATACACCCATCTTGAGATCATCTGCCCCACCTTGCACCCATCTTCTCTTTGGCCTTCTGCTCCCTCTCTTCCCGGACATATACACCTCCGTTATTGTTCTGTCCAAACTTTATGACGTTTAAAGTGACCAATATAATTTTCGAAAATGCTGAACTCATAACCTTTTGTGTAAAGACAAACGGCGAAATCTCTTCGCCAGGGAGACCCCTTATTAAAGGCATGGTGTGCTACGCCCGTACTTTCTTTAACACAGGACACTTGACGGGTAATGTCGTCAATGGCATGCTGGTCGCTTTATCTTCCCATTTTATGAGACTGTAACGACCCCAAAGCCTCGTGATCACAGACAATCCCGCAATGAAATGGCTTTGAACAGGGAAATGCACTAACCAAAGCTACTTACAAAACTAACATTACAGATCCTCCTGGGGAGGAGCAGCAGCAGGAAAGCGAGCTGGTCACCAAACTTAGTAATACCATGACCTAGTTAATGAACACCAATGAAAGCCCAATGTCTGACGTCGTCTCGACAATATCTACCGTGAGAGTATCCTTTCACCTGTGCTCATGGATTACCATGATATATATATATATATATATATATATATATATATATATATATATATATATATATATATATATATATATATATATATATATATATATATATATAACGTCTGTGTCATGTGTGCTTAGCGAATCATTTTCATTGTTTGTTTATATTTTGTTCGCTTCTCTTGAACTCAAGCGTAGTTCTTATATTGCACTGAGCAGATTTTAGGCTTGTGGATTAGCTTTTCTAATTGCCAGTGTCCCTTGCCAGCTACTTCTAAAGTATTTGTAATTTACATCCCCAAGTCAAGGACTAGAAGTCAACATCTCAGTCCAACTGACCTTAGTAGGATTTGCACCCGCTACCTCGGCATCAGCACACCGGGAGTTTAAGAGCGAGCGATCTTATCCATTCGGCCATGTTTATCTCTCTTAGTCGATGATAACAACACCTGTTGTTTCAAAGACATCTGTGGAGCTTTATAATCCAACACCGAGGTCCTAACATCCAGATCTTGTCTATGTTCTCTCTGTCTCTTTGAGAAAGATTTGTAAGAGTGTGGGTACTCATAGCTCCAGTGACGATTGGCTTCCCTGCATGTACTCCGTTCTCTACAATATCCTTTCCTGCTAGTGCCAGAGTGGATCCTCGATTCCATCAGGCGTACCCTTATGTGGTCATCCTGGTTTGATCTTTCTTTTACCTACTTATTGCCTTAGAAAGTCACTCTGATCTCTGATCAAGTTTTAACATTAGTTTAAGTTAGATAGGGCAGAATTTGATTGCTTAATTTCATTCAGTGATTCACTGCCGAATGATAATATATAGTCAAATCTGATCTCACATTTGGACAGAAGGATGATATATAGCCATACTAGGATGATCGTGTTATTTGATTCGTTTCATGGTATCATCTGCAATTTCAATGCTCAGTGACTGGAAATTTAGATTATAATACTTGTTTCTTTGATTGCATACTATGATTTGCCCAACTCTACTTTTTTGATTGACACTAAATCAATAATTAAGAACTAATTAGAAATACTGGCTAAGAATATGAAGCCTGTGTTTCCGTGGTCTTATGTTCAATACCATGTACAGTTTGTTTTCAAACTACTGTAATATTCAAAGAAGACCATAATTTCTAACAGAAACAGTGCATCTTAAAAAACAATTACATTAACAAACAATATTATATTATCAAAATACAAACATGTATTCACACTGTATTGAGCTGAAAGCCGAAACAAAACAAATTAATGATGAAGTTTTTCTAGTAAGAAAAAGCAAGGCACCAACAGAAAACATAAAAAAGTATCAACTAGAATATTTTCACATGTATATTGCATAAGTCTCATTAAATTTGCAATGAAATAAATGTGATCATTAAAAAAAACGGACATTTATGTAAAGGCTTTACTCTGTCTGCAATCTTCTAATAATCTTTCACGAGTGTTGTTCATTCAGCTTGTGCTGATATTTGGCTGCCTATATAAAAGTTGCAAAATAAACAATACAACAAAACTCAGGCTACGTAGTCCAAGTCATTTCTACAGAACAGTCATTCTCAAACAAAAAAGTCAAAAAGTGTGTCCTGTGGACCCTCCACCCCCCTTTTCCTCAGTCTGCGAACCCTTAGATCCTTTTAAAGGGGCCTTGAGCGTTTGTCAAAAGCTATGGAACATGTAAACACTGATAGCACCGATTGCCCAAGAAACATGGGTGGAAAGGTCTCCGTAATTATTTGGAACGTAAAAAGACCCTGAGACAAAATAATGAGAACCGCTGTTGTGGAATCGTTGACCAGAATTGAGCTTCATTTCTTGATAAGTTACTCTACACACACAATCTAAAGACATATGTATTTATGAAGTGTTTATGACGTGTACAGTAACTTATCAAGTCAGTTTCTTGGGGTAGAACAAACCAGAAAATGCCATGTTTGACCGTAGTTATTATTCAACATCAGATTCTTCTTCTTCTTCTTCCATTATCTTCAGAAGTCAGTGTGAATAAATGCAAAGAAAGCAGCAGTCAGCCAGCCAAAGCTTGTCGACATCCCCATAGAGTTTGTATCCAAATGGAGCGGGTATAGCCAAAATACTTGTCTTTGTTCTGCATATTTTGGATACTCCTGTAGCAAATGTATTTAGTTGTCTGTCATTTTACCAGTTCGACAGTTACATTTATAGTATCTCCAACCATTCTTTTGTTAAACATATCGTACTTCAGCCTGTTGTGTCCTAAGCGGATTCGTAAGATTGCCACTTATCCAGATGATTGCTTCTTTTATTTATTTTACGAGATATACAATGCCATGATGGTCTTTTCAAAACTAGCTGCAGATCTACCAAAACAAAGTTAGCAAGCTACCTGTTGTGGCATTTTTTTTTCTGTCGGGGGGGGAGGGGTGGGTGGGGTGGGGGAGGGGCAAACTGAATATCCTAACCTGCACAGTTCGCGGTGACTGCACTATCCAAGCGGCCTTAATTCCTCAGGCTCAAGTCCAACCCTGCCTTACGCCGGAAGGTACTTTGGGCTGTGGATGATAGTTTTATGACACATCCATAGAGGGCGGTATGTTAACTCTTTTTTTTTCGCATGTCCTTTACAGGACATCGCTGTCAACATCAGCATCTTTCAGCTGATTGTTGATTTCTTGGCAATATTACGCTCAGTAGTTTGCCATTGCTTTCTGAGCGACCGGCTCAAATACCCCGTAAGTTACCGACGCGGAAGAGAACCGCTACCAATTCTCGCGCAACGTTATGTTACGAGAGTGTACGAGATTACGGAGAAAGGCGTGTAACCTCTAGACCAGAGAGACATGTTAACTCTTAGAGAGCCTAATTATTTAGCCATATTTTCTGGCAGTGTTTCTGCCTTTCTTTGAGTTTTCGGACACTGTATGAGTATGTAGTCAGCGCTATGGCAGGGGTTACCAACGCAATTCGCATACCGCGTTCAAAATAGCTGCGGGAGGTTTGGAAGCATTCCGCCTTGCGTTGGTTTTCATACAGTGGTATAGGTGCCGGTCGTTCAGAAAGAAATTTCAAACTACTGAAAGTAAACATGCCAAAAAATCACAAACAGCAAAATAAAATAAAAAAATGCTAGGTTTGACTGCGACGTCAAGTATATGAAACTAAACAAACAATGGGCATTTATATCAAAATGTTGCTACATTTATAACGTATATATTTATAAATTTATGATGGGGCTATTGAACAACTTGATGAAGGTTACTATGAAAGAATAACGAGTATGTATCCTTTCACAAATATTCACCGGTAGTTAGAAGCAGTAGCGAGAGCAGCATTGGTATAACGGGTAGAATTTTACGCTAAAAACGACACGAGCGTGGTCGGAGAAGGACTCGATGCCACCTCTCATCGTTCGCTACAGGAGGGAAATATTGGCTGTCTTTTTTATGAGCACTCAGACCTTTAAAAATACGATTGTACTAATACTTCACATATTACTTCAGGTTCCTGCTACAAGATTGTTTTGATGACCATTTGAGGAGTTGGAAGAGTCAGGATGAACAAAGGAGATATTCTGAAGGGACTTTTATTTTAGTCCGGAATGCCATGATGTCGATTCTTTAACAACATCAAGAAAACCAAGAAAGAATGATCTTCCGTCACAAATGATTGGAAACATTGGCCACCAATAATGGCGTCTCCGTCTTTAAGAGAATGGCTTGTTAAATATCCATGAAAATATCCATGAAAGGATGGTATAACTATAGTGCGTTCACAAATGTTTTCCCCCGTATAAAACCAACTCATGGAAAATGATGATATGTAGCATTTAGCATTATGTACCCCCAACAAAAACTTTCGTTCAGGAGATTGTACGGCAGATCGCAATGTTTGTTTATATGTGGTATTTAATTTACGGGTCAGAGATGAAGTGAATGTTATGAAATGTATAACATCTTCACATGGAAACATCAGTGTTCAGTAATGAATATTCTCCGTGGTGCACGGGAATTTCCTTATGAGAATCATGTCACAAAGTGGAACGGAAGTCTTCAGAGGTAACGTCAATAATTACTGTAAACCAAGTTTCCTAGCATGAATTCAATACATTTTTGCCAAAACATCAAAGACACTTCGCCGATCTCAATGATTTCAGTTGCCTTTGGACCTATCGAAGACATATTCCTTGGGTAATAATAAATATAAAACGGCAGGAACAAAATTTCAAAACGATGCAACAGATACTCGTCAAAAAAACTTAACGTGATTAAGGGCAAACATTTGTGAAGGCACTATAAACGGTCGTTTCAATGGAACACATAGGGCATATGAAATATAAGGAGGCCTTAACACACGGAGAAGAGAGTTAGAGACAGGGATGAATAATATCGGGAGGACATGAAGGGTTTGTAGGAGACAGCAAAGGATCGAATGGCTTGGCGTTGGTCGAGAGCCTATGTGCTCCTGGGGGGATGAAAGACATAAGAAGGAGGAGAGAAAGGAACTTAACCCGGACCCTATGTTAGAAAGCGGGTTCAGTAACTATGCCACTGCACTTTAATGTTTACAATATAAATCTTTAGTAACAAGCATGTTTGCTAATATAAATGTTTAGTAATAAAAATGTTTTGTAGCACAATTGTTTAGTAATATAAATGTTTAGTAGTATAAATGTTTAGTAATATAAATGTTTAGTAGCATAGGTGTTAGTTTCTAATATTATTAAACAGTATTCGATTCAAATTATGAAACTTTAGCTTAGTTAAATTGCAGTTCACGTTAGCATAATGGTAAAAAAACGCCACCTTCACTCTTAATACATTAGAAGATGCTGTCAGTGATGCAGAGTTAACTGTCCCGTCCTGCTTTAAGAATACATTACTACTACATCTGACATTATTGTAAGTGTGTATAGTAGGTGCAGCTTCATTTAAACATAACCCATTTCCTAATTCAATAGAATAACATTTTAGAGTTAATCTCTCTCTCTCTCTCTCTCTCTCTCTCTCTCTCTCTCTCTCTCTCTCTCTCTCTCTCTCACTCTCTCTCTCTCTCTCTCTCTCTCTCTCTCTCACTCTCTCTCTCTCTCTCTCTCTCTCTCTCTCTCTCTTACTCTTTTTTTTTTTAGCTAAACGGATTCCGTTTGTTAACTTCGCTTTAATTCTGTTTTAGGCTTCAAGCGTCATAAAGCGGAACATGTCATAAATACTTAATGGTTTGTTATGTGTGTTTTCTTATGTAAGTTTACGACGGGGCCATGTCGTTTCTGTTTGATTCTGCTGTTGTTGCACTGAATAAATACAAATGTGGGAAGGAGGGCATGATAATTGTGTCAGCCATGACAGAAAATATACTTCCTGAAAAATCTGCACGAGGCGACGCTTTTAAAATTAATTTTTAGCCAACTACTAAATTCTTCAATTCTAGGAAGTTCCACGGCAGATCCTCAAGGTGGAGCATAACCAGACTGAACAACCACGAATTGATTATTTTCAAAAACAGTAAATACATACTGGCAGTGACCACTGGGAATGCCAGATTTCTTTAGTGAGTTCTAACCAAATATAAACAGAAAGAGAACACATTACGCGATGTCTGGGATCAAGATGAGGAGTCAATCACGCGTTACAGGTTATTTCAAACCAAAAGTATCAAAGATTAGTTATCCAATGCATTTATAACATCTTGAAAAATATACATCCATATAAACATATTAGTCAATCATGTGAACACAAGAGTGTCTTTGTCGTAATTTCAAATATGAAAACCAAGGCAATATGTTCATAAACATTAGAAATAACTGTAATAACACTTGAACAGCAGACAGGACGTGTCCTCAGACTGGAGACAGCAAGGGCACTGGTTTCATCACCCAACCAGGCCACTTACGTGTTGTGTCTACCACGGAATGTGTACATAATCAGAGATCCAAATTGCGTGATGGTGTGTCTTAAGTACCTAGGACGCATGGTGGGGTATGAGGCTGGGTGCCCATCGAATTCTTCGTGCACAGGGCTCTGTAGGATAGGAAAAATAAACAAGGCTATTGAAGAAGAAAGTCACATATAATGAACAATTAACTAAGAAAACTCATAGATGATGAACAATTGACGAAGAAATATTGCGGAAAATGAACAACTAACAAAGAAAAGCCACAAATGACAACAACTAACGAAGAAAATGACAAATTTGAACAACTAACGAGGTAGTCAGAAATGTCACCAGCTCACGAAGCAAAACACAGATGTCAACAATTAATGAAGAAAATCACAGGTGTGAACAATTAATGAAGGAAGTCACATATGTCAATAAGTAACAAAGAAAGTCACAGATGCCACTAGTCAACGAAGAAAGTCACATATGTGAACAAAATCACAAACAGCCTGTAAATGTTGTGGTAAATTGCGACGTCCTGTAAATGACATACAACCAAGTTAACAAGAATAAAATCTGTCATTCTAATTTTCTTGAACGTCAGGGATGCGTGTAGCCCCCTTCACCTCTTCAACTTATACACATGAAGCATTTTTAAACAAGTCGAACTGCTTGGACTTAACATCAACAGAAGAATGATTAAAAAAATCTTAGGTATGCTGATGATTCAATGTTACTAGCAGAAGGCGAGCAAGAGTTACAAACATTTTTAAAAACACAACTAGTGGAATAAGTAAACAGGCATAGTGCAGAATGTGGCTTAGATATTAACATCCATAATAAGAAAAGTATGACAATTAACAGTGGAAAGGAGATCCATGGATGAACATCGTGAGATACTAGAACAGTAATAACTTTCTCCTATCTTGGTTGTAATAAAAGATAATGGCAGAAGTGAAAAAGAAATCAAAAAGAGAACAGGAATGGCCAAAAAATTTTCAATATCATGAAATCAATATTAACATCTGGAGAGATTAACAACACATTAAAACTGAGAACTGTCACATGTATGCTATTCAACCTACTGTATGGCGTGGAAAGCCTGAACAATGAACAAGCAATTACAAAGTCAAATAGAGGTCTTGGAGATGTGGGTATACAGAAAAAATGTCTCGCATTTCATGGAAACAAAAAAAATCAAATACAGAGGTTCTAGGGGGGGGAAAAAAACTGGGAATGAAAAGAGAGTTGATGAAAGAAATAAAAAAGTGGCAAGTGAAATATTTCGACCACGTTAAAAGACAAAACACTCTTATAAACACAATACTGGAGAGTAACGCATAAGGGAACCAAGCAAAAGGTAGACGACGATACAAGTGGGAAGATAACACCAAAGGATGGACGAACAGCTGTCTGACAGAATGTACAATCAAGGTGAAAAACAGACAGTGTTGGCGATCCAATGCAGCCAACCTTCATTATGGAACTGACTGATTTATTGATTGACTGATTGATTGATTTGCCTGATTTATGGGTTAAACCCGTGTGCCGTGATGTTGATCCGTCGACTAAACTAAACTAAACTAAACTAAACTAAACTAAACTAAACTTGATTGATTGACTGAGTTTAAGTTCGACGAAATATACGACATAAGGCGGCAATACGCCACTTTAATTGGTATACAACTCTATAAACTAAATTTATCATTGCCATCAGAAGGTTAATCTGTGCGTAGACTGGTGCTGATATCGCCAAAACGTGCCACTTCACTTTCCATTGTTCTCAACAATTCTCTGCAGCTGTGCATAAGTTTGTGCCTAATGCTCTTACACGCCAACGTGCTGTTGTTTCTTGGAAGTCTTTTCTCTCACCTCCTGTAGTTCCCCCCCCCCCCACCCCACCACCCCTGTATTTTCATTGACCTGAGGTATTTTCAGTAAGACTTCGGTCTTTCCATTAATAGACCTTGAGTATTTCCATTAATACAGTGGTTCTCAACCTTTTTTGGCCCGTGCCCCCCTTCACCATATTTTCAGAACTTCATTCGCCCCCCCCCCCTTCCTATCAAAAATTTGGCCCGTGCCCCCCCCCCCTTCACCGTATTTTCAGAACGTCATTCCCCCCCTTTCATATTTCCTATCTAAAAATCCCCCACCCCTATACAGTATACGTAAAAATGTAAGGTAAATTTAATAGCACATACTAAAACAAGTCTAGACATCCACATAAAACATGATTTGTGGGTCTACTGACTTTATAAAATGAATTTTAGAAGGATGAGACGTACTTAACTGTAAAGTATGAAGGGAAAAACAATATCAAGTAATCGGTTCTTGTATTAACGCGATCTTGAAATGGTCTTCATTCCCCCCCCCCCCCTGGAAACCCTAAAATTCCCCCCTGGGGGGAATTCCCCACCGGTTGAGAACCACTGCATTAATATATCTCTCGTATTTTCATCAATACATCTTCAGTATTTTCATTAATATGTTTCCAGTATTTTCATTAATATATCTTCAGTATTTTCATTAATGTATCTCCAGTAGTTTCATTGATGATTATCCAGTATTTTCATTAATAAATCTCCAGTATTTTCATTAATATATCTCCAGTATTTTCATTAATATATCTTCAGTATTTTCATTAACACATCTCCAGTATATTCATTAATATATCTCCAGTATTTTCATTAATAGATCACGGATATTTTTATTAATAGGCATACCGTATTTTCATTACTTCTTGGCCTCCAATATTTTCATTACTTCTTGCTCTCCAGTATTTTCATTAGCAGACCTGAGTGTTCCAATTGAAGGCAGCCTAATTTTTGTATATAAATTCTATTCCTCCCATCCCTTCAAGAACTTATTTACCTTCTTTCTTTCCTAAAATTGCAGAACCTAAATCAGGTGCAGTTCCGATCTCAAGTGCAGTTAAAAAAAATTAAACTTTGTTCTTCGGTTTGAGGGTAATGAACGCAATTTCACAGTGCGGCCATATCGGGTTCAAAGTCAACGTCTTGCGATTTGGGAGCAGATCGCTTTGCATTGATTTTCACAATGATATGAGCGTCGGGCCGTCAGAGTGCAATGGCAAACTACTGAACGTAAATTTTCATTTAAAAGATTAAAAACAGCCAATAAAGGACGCATTTTATTTTATTATTATTTATTTCCTTGTTTTGCGTTCGTTCGCTTTAAAATGAAGCATAGTCTTCTAGTGCACTGGACTGATTTTTGCGTGTTGATTAGTTTTCCCTATTACCAGGGTCCCTCGCCATCAGGCATACCCACTCTAACTTCTGAGATAATTATAATTTACGTCCATAAGTCAAGGACGAGAAGTCAACATTTTAGTCCAACTGACCGATGTAGGGGTTGAACCAGCTACTTCGGCATCAGCATACCGGAAGTTTAGGAGCAAGAGCTCTTGTTCATTTGGCCATGCAAACCTCCAAAGATGGAGCTGTTGCGACATCCTAAGAAAGGCATGCAACTAATTATATCCTCTTTCATGCCAAGGATATTTTCTACAATTCAATTCATTCTCAGACACTTACCAAGTTTCGTCTGCAGTTGAATTCATCGCTCAGCCGTCTCAGCTCTTGACCAAACTCTCTAGCAGCTCGTCTGCGGGACAACTCCTGCAGATTTGGAACAGACAGTGAGCGGTCACGGCCTGCAGACATGATGATGTCAGGAAGTGGCGCTGCACTCGGACGCATAGGTACCTCGCTCTCCGACAAACGACGGAGTCTGGATGCTGCCGTCCCTGCAACGAGCAAGAAGAATAAGAGGTTATACGTTCACTGTTTGACAGCCCTGCAACAAGTAAGAAGTATTATAATTATACGTTCACTGTTTGACAGTCCCTGCAACAAGTAAGAAGTATTATAATTATACGTTCACTGTTTGACAGTCCCTGCAACAAGTAAGAAGTATTATAATTATACGTTCACTGTTTGACAGTCCCTGCAACAAGTAAGAAGTATTATAATTATATGTTCACTGTTTAACAGTCCCTGCAATGAGCAAGAAGTATTATAATTACACGTTCACTGTTTGACAGTCCCTGCAACAAGTAATAAGTATTATAATTATACGTTCACTGTTTGACAGTCCCTGCAACAAGTAAGAAGTATTATAATTATACGTTCACTGTTTGACAGTCCCTGCAACAAGTAAGAAGTATTATAATTATACGTTCACTGTTTGATAGTCCCTGCAACGAGCAAGAAGTATTAGCGATTATACGTTCACTGTTTGATAGTCATCAAACGCGTCGGTAGCTCAAGACGTATTCAGCCAAACAAGAATACAGATAAGTAACCTTCATATTGTCATGTAGTGATTTTCGTGTAGTTGTGTGTCGGTTTGTGTTTGCTTGTTCTGTGCTGATGAAGGCTTTGGCCGCAACGTCCATTTCATTTCTTATAATCGTGTTCTTGTAAAGTTCACAATCTACTTCTCGTTTTCTGGTGATTCATTCACTACAACGAGCAAGAAACTGTGTAAGTGTTGCAGGAGGTTATGCCGGGTGTTTATAAAGACTCACTACACTTTGTATGTGGATCAAAGTTGATGACGTCATCCAAAAACTGTGCTAAATAAATTCATTAAATTAGTTACAATTGTCACTGCTATGTTCTAACGCTGTTTTGGGGAAGCTGGAAAGTACCAATGAAGAATTAATTGTAACAGGTGTTTGAAATGTCCGCCACGGGCTTCAAGACATGACCGTACACGTCTCTTCATATTGTCAAATACCGTTTGCAACGTGTCTGTTGTTATTTCTTGAATGGTAATTCTAATTGCTTCTTTCAGGTCCTCAATTGTGAGTACATTATTTTTGTAAACATTCCCTTTCAAGAAACCATATAGAATTACGCCAGCAGACGACAGCCATTCGCTGCATATTGCTTCACGATGGACTGTGGAGCACATTTTTTTATGACATCATCAAATTTGTTCTGCATACAAAGTGTAGTGAGACTTTACAGACATACTATACTTTCTGAATAATTTATAAGAATGAAATAATCAAGAACGATAAATGAGCCCTGGTGACATAGTGGTTACTATTCTATGCCTGCCTAGACGGTGGTCCAGCTTCAAGCATAAGGGTATTGTTTTTTCACCCCAGTCAGTACGGCTTTCTGGTCGACCCTGCTACGTAAAATAGGTACAATCCAATTGTTTGAAACGTTCTGCAAATTGTCTGGGATTGAAAGGCGATGAGGACGGGATCCTGGCCATCCCGCCTCATAGGTTACGGTCTAGTATATGTCAAAGCCTATGCATATATATATATATATATATATATATATATATATATATATATATATATATATATATATATATATATATATGTGTGTGTGTGTGTGTGTGTGTGTGTGTGTGTGTGTGTGTGTGTGTGTGTGTGTGTGTGGCGGTTTCCCTGGTCTAGGGGTTACACGACTTTCTCCGTAATCCCGCATACTCTCTTAAGTAACGTGACGTGCGCGAGAATTGGTAGCGGTTCCCTCCGCGTCGGTAACTACGGGGTATGTGAGGCGGTCGCTCAGAAAGCAATGGCAACTACTTAGCCCCCCCCCCCCCCCTCCTCCCCCCCCCCCCCAAAAAAAAAAAAACAACTAAGTTTCTTGGTGCAGAAAGATTCTCAGTCGGCTGCCAAGAAACAGCGACAAGACACTCCTGAAACTAATGATTCAGAATAACAAAGGAAGTGACAAATTTTCCATGATCGTTTTCTTGGTAATAAAGATAGACTAAATCTCTTTTTATTTTACATTTAATTCATTTGGTTGTTTTCTTTCTCTTTATGTAATACGTGAAGTATACGAATTCTTTGCGTTTTGTCTGGTAAAGGACCGGATGTAAACGACCGGACTTTCTTGAAATGGATTGTCTTTATCTCAATGCGTCCAGCATCATTTCTCTTGGTCTGCCTCTGCCTCTCTTCCTCTCGATCTTTCCAGTTGTCACGATGTTCTCCAATGCCTCTCTTCTCATCACATAACCAAAGAAAGCCATTTGTCTCTTTCTTATAGTTGTATATAATGTTCTAGTTTCATTGGCCTCTTTCAGGCAGTCGTTGTTAGTTACTCTGGCAGTCCAAGGAATTCGTAACATTCTTCTCGGGAACCACATCTCTGTTGCTTCTAAGTTCTTAACCACATCTCTTTTGCTTCTAAATTCTTCCTAATTTGTCCATTTACATTCCAAGATTCGCTGCCATACAGCAAAGCTGGTTCTATATAGCATTTTAGCACTCTCTTTCTTACATTCATTGATAGCGACTTATTGCATAAGATACTCTTCATTTTCAGAATTGCGGCTTTTTCATGCCCTATTCTGCTCTTAATCTCTGTTGTGTATCTTCCATCTGATGTTATAAGTGCCTCTAGACATTTAAAATTATCCACTTGGTTGAGAATTTCCCCTTCTATTTCTATGTCACATTTTAGTGTCCCCATTTTCTTTGATATCACCATTGTTACTCTTTTCTTGATATTCAAAGAGAGTCCTTTCTGTGAACTCTCTGATACTGCAATGTCCAATAATTGTTGTAGGTCTGTTGCATTATTCGCCACCAATACTGTGCACTCTCCGATACTACAATGTCCAATAATTGTTGTAAGTCTGTTGCATTATCCGCCACCAATACTGTGCACTCTCTGATACTACAATGTCCAATAATTGTTGTAGGTCTGTTGCATTATCCGCCACCAATACTGTGTTACATTAGAAATAGTGAATTTGTGACTTTGAGAAGACATGCTGTGAAATCTCCATCTGTGTTAGGGAGGTAGAGACAACCTGCTATTGCGAGCAGTTCCAAAACTTACCATCGCACAGAATCTAGTATGCTGCGGACTGACCGACGCAAACCTTCAATAGCAGTTGCAAAACTTAACATCATCAACACCAGCTAATACCACAAGCCTCACCACACAGAGCAGTTCCAGTTATCATATTAGGGGTGTGTTAATTAAATGTTTGACAAAATAGTGCAGGCTAATTTGTAAGTTGATAATTGTATATGGTTTAGTTTAGTTTAGTCGATGGATAACATCACGGCACACGGGTGTAACCCACAAATGCTCCGTTCTCCTCCTAACTCAAACCTGAGTCTGGAGAAACTCAGCTCAGTGCACGAACTCCGGCGAGGAGCATCGGCGAGGATCCTGAAATACTTTCGGTAGATTTTTAACTCGAAATTTTGCCCGGGCAGCGCCGTTAGGCTACTCTTTTTCGATTTCCAACTGCCAAGGGATTTTTTGCGTACGCAACAATACACACGGGCGTCTCATCTCACTACCCAGAGACCAGGGGAAATTTTATTACTAGAAGCCCACGTGAAATAAATCCCGGTCCTCACCGGGGCTTGAACCCGGGACCTCCAGCACTCGAGGCGGACACCATACCTCGAGACCACGCAGCCCCCCTTATATGTATATGGTGTGCGAATGATGTTATAAATATCCCATTGGCTCTTAGCAGACACAAGATCCCCACCACTGCTTTAGAAGAAGAATGCTGAAAACTCATGGTACAGCCAAAAGAATAATTTCAATGCTTATGCTTTGAAAGAGGCTGAGACACAAAAACAAGCTTAAACACAGAAGCCTCAAACAATATGTTGCACGATTTATTGCCTGGCATATTTCGCTGAATCTCGTCAGGTGTATACTGTAGAGTTATACATCATCTGAAGTGAATACATGAAATACTTAAGCTGAAACAATTAAAACACATAGTTCATAGGTTTTGTTCGAATGTTTTAATTGTTCATGACGAGATGCAGCCATATATGTCAGGCAAGAAATCATGAAACGTTTGTGGTTTCTGTATTTACATTTACTAGGGGAATATATTGTTTTGAACAAAGGCAGCTTATCACAACATCGGAAAAAGATAGTGGTCATTTTTTTCCCGTTGCATTTGGAGAAGGAAACAAAATTGGAACAAGTTGTGACAATTGAAACTATGTGTGAAAACGGAGACAGAGAAAGACAGCGATAGAAGATTCTCAACAACCTTTTGTCGTGTCAAGTAAGGGTTTACGGAAGGATCTCAGCACACGTACTGATGATGCTGCTGGAGATCCCAAGATGTGGATAAACGTGATCGCCGACGCCAATTGGCAAGACATGACCTTGTCCAGGCAGTCAAGAAAGCAACAGAGAAATGACTAAATACCAGCCATGGTACACAGCCTGCGGTGGTATCGACAGATGCAAAATCAGTACTTGGGGCATTCCTGTCTGGAAGATTGCCTACTAAATACCAGCCATGGTACACAGCCAGTGGTGGTATCGACAGATGCAAAATCAGTACTTGGGGCATTCCTGTCTGGAAGATTGCCAGTACTACGGACACTACTTTCTGAACTTAGCAGCCAGCGTAAGTTCACCATACAGTGCATTCCAACTCACTGTCGAGTGTTCGGAAACGAGAGAGCTGATAGATTAGTTAAGAACAGAGCAATAGAAGAACAACCTGATGTACCCGTTTTTAAAAAAAAAATTTGTTGCGTATCCCTTACGGGACGTTGCAGTCAACACCAGCATTTTCAGCAAGTGTTACGTTCAGTAGTTTGCCATTGCTTTCTGAACGACCGGCCCCTATACCTTTTTCGAAAAAACCAGCACCGCCGTGTTTCGAACCCGGGTATACGGGCTCACACATCGCGTTCGCAAGCCCTTTAGCCACAGAGACCGTACTCGTTATGTACCCGAATGTACCCGTTACGTACCACCAAAAGAAAATAATGATCACATCGATTAGAAAGCCACCAAACCGTGCTCAAGACGACCACCACCTTATGGACAGACCAGAACAAATCCACTGTTCTGCGACTCAGAACAGGACACAATAGATTACGCAACCACGTGTACACAAAATACAAGATTGGTGAATCAGCTATGTACACATGTGGATTGGCGCCGCAGACTAAAGGTCGCATACTCCAAGACCGCCCAAAATGCGACATATCTAGGCAAACCTTCTTGTCTGGAGACATAACAGTGGAAACACTATGAACCACAAACAACAACAAAAAGACATTTAAATTCATACAAGATACAACATTGCAGTTATAGACAAATTTTAGCGAACGAAAGAAGAATGACCTTGTCCTTGGATATCACCTCCTGTCTCCCGTGTAAGAACATGTGCGAGTTCAGACGTGCAGCAGGTGACGTCGGCGTCATCACTTTAAATAAATATTTTTATCAGCTGGCTAATATTTACATATGTGCTAACCCCACTCGCGACCGGAGCAATGCCGTGGATGAAAAAAATGTAAACTGGGTGATTCTCAAATTGTGGAGATCGACACATTGAAGCTGCTGGAATGAGTGGCATGTGAGGACGAAATATTCCGTCAAGATGCAGCTATTACTGAACTGTCAGTGTCTGAGGCTTAGGGGGTAATAAACACAGTTTCACAATCTAGACAAAACGGGTTCAACGCCAGACACAGGCGATACAGGAACATATTTTGAGAGCATAGTGATTTACGAGCAGATTTGCGTTGATGTTTACAAAGGCATGAGCGTCGACAGTATAGAAAGATACGCAGACTAATGCAAGTAATATTGGCTTGAAGTTCACAAACAGAAAATAAATGATTGGATAGATTGCGACGTCTTGTAAAGAACACGCACCTAACTTTTTAATTCTTGAATTGATTGCGAAAACTGTTATTGTACCACAGCACATGATAAAAGAAATTATTTCCCGTGTAGTCGGGATAAAAGCTAAATGTTAGCTTCGTTTCAGGGAAACTCCCACTCTCGCCATCAGGCTCGTGATAAAACGAAGGAATAACAGTTCTTGTTCGAAATACACAATAACCGAAAGTGATCTAATTATCTAATAGATGCAGAAATGGATTGTTTTCATCTGGATAAACGCCAACCGTAATTGTTTGTTGTTTGTTTGTTTGTTTGTTTGTTTGTTTTGCAATGGTCCTGATGACGACTGGAAATATAATTAACTTTTCTTTCATCCGTTGTGTTCACATAGGACACGATTTCTTCTAAACATAGCAGTTCGAAAATATATAACAAAAGTTCCGCAGTATGAATCTGCTATGTGAAAGTGAACTCTTTGGACCAATACATTTTGTAGGCCTGAATGCACGGAGGAATTGGTGGCAAATATTTTCCTCCCTTAACGAACGTCGAGAGCTGGTATCGAACCCCCGTGTGGCAGCGTTCATGCCATTGTCCACTCGGTGTCACTATTTTGTTAATTTTTGGATAATGTATTTCATGTGTTTTTGTAGCTGCTATTGAGAATAATAATGAGAAGAATAACCAGAAATTGGTAATGAATAATGTAGAAGGAAAGGGCACAAACATTGCCATGTATGTTATTAGAACATTATTAGAAAGCGTTATAGACGTTAAAGATAGATCTGTACTTATGTTTCATAGATACATAAAAGTGTTTGACAGTGTGAAACATGAGGAAATAGTCGAACTACTAGAGCAACTAAATATTGACGGCAAAGATCTGTGACTAATCAAGAACATATATTGGTAAAAAAAACCACCAACCATAAGAGTCAACAATATTTTAGAAACATGATAATGTATATATAAAGAAGGGCGTCAGACAAGGATGTGTAATATTTTCTTATTTGTTTTCATCTTACATACAATGAGATCAACAGAAAATACGCCAGGGATACTGGTTGGCGTACATTATATAAATAACTTACGGTATGCTGGTGACACGGTCTTGATAGCAACAAGTCAGAACTACAGGAAATGATAGATACAGTTGTTACAGAAAGTGAAAAATTGGCATTAGCTTGAATAGTGGGAAAGACCGAAGTCATGGTGATATCAAAGAAACAGATCATGTCTAAATGTACAATTAAAGTAAATTATGTTATTTTGGGGAAATGCAAACATTAAAATATCTAGGCACATCAGATGGAAGATGCATTACAGAGCAAAAGAACAGAATATGGCAAGCAAAGAGTGCATTCTGTCAAATGAAGAACATGTTATGCAATAAATCCTTGTCATTGGAAGTCGAAAAGGAATTGTTACACTGCTTGTGTTCTAACATGGGTACGAATCCTAAACAATTAATCACCAAGCGAAAAAAAATGCATGCATGGTCCACGATATTCTCTACATTCTTCTCAAACACCACATCTCCACTGCTGTCAAACTGCCACTCATTTAGTTACTTATTGTTGAGCATTCACATCTATATAAAAAAGCAAGGTCATGCACAAGTAAGTGTGTAAACAGGAAAATAACTGAAAGCGCCCTCCATATCAAGGATGGGAAACCTTATTTCTGCCAAGGGTTATTTGGAAACTTATAAGATGGTTTGCGGGTCGTACACAATTATCTACTTACAAATAAACATTACATTATTTCACCCTAATGTGATGGCACCGACTCCGCGGCGAAGGTTTTACGGACGGAGTTCGTAATCCCGCATACCGCTTTCGAAACACAGCTCCGTTGGTGTTTTATGAAATGATATGGGTGCCGGTCGTTCAGAAAGCAAACTACTGAATGTAAACTTGCCCAGGAATCACGAACAGTCAAAAAATGCTGATGTTAACTGCTACGTCCGTAAAGGATATGCAACTAACCTTGTTTAATGTGATGGCTGCAACTGATTGTCTTTGGTGAGGCGTGTGCTGTTAGTTGGTATTGATGAGGTTGCTACTCGCAACTATTTTTCCAGGTTTGCATCAGCCAGTCTGGAGCTCAGTCGACTCTTTGCCATGGTAAGTTCTGAAATGAACTGCTCGCACAGTTGTTCCGAACACGGGTCCAAATTTAGATGCAAGTCTCCTCAAAGTGGGAAATTCATCATTGCTTACGTAACGTTCACAGAACTCAAGATGTCCTGGCAGGGCCAGACCAAATGATGTCACGAGCTTTATATGGCCCTATACCAAGCGGGTGAAGATAATCTACTCATCTTGAACCATGTTCCTTGCAGGTTGTCGCTCTCATCACAGCCCACCTGCCGACGCCGTCATCAGCCTAATTTTTTGCTCAGTTCTCCAGCCTTATGTGTGTCATTAGTTAATTAGTTAGTCGACAGATCATCCTCACTGCACATCGAACCATTCAGTCCATAAGTGCTCTCATCCCCTCCTCAGCTTATATGTGTCATTAAATGCAAGTACCCACCTTCTCAAGCGAGCAACTTTCCCTTGCCTTCCGGGTGCCATGTTTAAATCAGCGCTCATTCTAAACCATTATAGCGGTTAATTTTGTCAAAGTGCTTTAGTTTCCAGGTGCTGCAGCAGACACTGGCTAGCGTGCTGACCTGCCGGCTGGTTGTGTTTAACGTGCTCATCGGTCAGTTCACTTGTTACGGTTAAGTTCATATTGTTAGAGATCAGCGTGGCAGAATAGATAAGAGCGCTTGTTCTTAAACATCCGGTGTGTTGATGCTGAGTTAGGGGGTTAAACCCCTTCACCGATTAGTTTGACTAAAATGTTGACTTCTCATTCTGGATTTAGGGACATAAATTACAAGTGCCTCTAAAGTCGGAGTTGGCTCGCCTGATGGCGAGGGACACTGGTGACAGGGAAAGCTAGTGTCCAGTGAACTTTCTTTCTGTCTTTCTTTCTTTCTTTATGTCTTTCTTTATGTCTTTCTTTCTTTCTTTCCGCCCCCCCCCCCCCCGTCCGTCCGTCTGTCTGTCTGTCTGTCTTTTTTTTTCTTTCTCTTTCTTCTTCTTCTTCTTCTTCTTCTTCTTCTTCTTCTTCTTCTTCTTCTTCTTCTTCTTCTTCTTCTTCTTCTTCTTCTTCTTCTTCTTCTTCTTCTTCTTCTTCCTCTTCTTCTTCTCCTCCTCCTCCTCCTCTCCCCCTCCTCTTCATCCTTGTTTGTTTTTGCTTCTCCCCCCTCCCCTCAAAATCACCATCTTGTTCTTCTTCTTCCTCCTCCTCCTCCTCCTCCGCGCACTCCTTCCCTCTACTTCTTCTTCTGCTTTGGGTAGTTCTAGTAATGTCTGAATAAGTTCAGACTTGTTAAACCTATATGGCTGTAGCCGAGAACCCCTACACTCCTAAATATCGTTGCACAGATGTTTGTCTCTGTGGTCCATTATAGGTCTCATTTATTTTTGTTTTTGTTTATGTTTTTAATATGGTAAAAGATTTAATAAATATATGGTAGAATTTAACAGAAACAATTACAAGTATTTAGTGACGACAAATGAAGGTGTCTGAAAGTGGATAGCACGAAACTTATTCTCATTCATCATTTATCCATGTGAAGGTTCATCAAATGTTCTGACATTCATTCATAAAGTAGGATCATACACTGGTCTCAGAGTTTGCTATCGCCATCTCTCGCGCAAAGAAAACAAAAACAGCAAAGAGTGTCACACTTTTCACAAGATTCCATTTGAAAGGATCGCTATACAAGCTCTTGATAGATGAAGTGACGGTTTATTGTCAGAATTACCCATCATGTTCAGACACAGCAACATAGATGAATAAATTTAAA
>JACEFZ010023025.1:187500-215000 GCA_014155875.1 Cepaea nemoralis | reverse complement strand
TAGCACTAGCTGTTGAATCCTACAACAAATGTTCAACTCACATTTTACTAGTTCCACGTTGATATTCATCAGCATCTCATATCTTTAGTTTATTCTCCGTCTGTTATGCCCTGTGCTAAGTCTGAAGATTGTTACTTGTTCTCTTCGGTGGTGTTTCCTTCTGATGGCTTGAACCTCTTACTATAGCATTCCGTTTCTTCTGCTGTCTAGTATTACCATTCTCTTGCTTTTCATGAGTTGCAGTCAACGTGTGTATATCTGACTGTTACAAAAGTTAGTTGCATATCCCTTTATAGAACGTCGAAGTCAATCCCAGCATATTGTTTTGCTGTTTGTGATATCTTAGCAAGTTTACGTTCAGTAGTTTGCCATTGCTTTCTGAACCACCGGCACCCATACTATTTCGTTTAACAAAAATCAACGCAAGGCGGTCTGCTGCCAAATCGCCCGCAGTTGTATTTCGAACGCTATTTACTGCGCGCGCCCGTAACACCTTCAACAGTTCAGTATAGCTGCGAATAAGGACGGGATAATAATACAATGAGACTCTGAGTCATGACCTAATGTAATGTTAAACAAGGGACAGGTTTCCAAGCCATGAAACATAATTGGTATGTGGTGCTAAACCCTAACTTTATAGAACAATTGGCACTAGGTGGGTGATGTGGTCAGTATCACACCGAGCGCTTTTACTTCCCAAGACATTTCCTCATACCCATTTTACCCTGGGTCGACCTGGGAGACCAGGTCCATTAAAACAATTCTCCTGGATGTGTATTCGAACCCATGACGAACAGGCCTGCAGGCCAGCCTCAAGCCACTACACTACGGCAGCTTCCACGCTCACTGTATAATGATAATAAGTGATCTTAAAGTATATAGCCGGTAAGGCGTTAACGTCTTTCTCCGTAGTCCCGTTCATTCTCGTGAGTAACGCAGCTACGCGAGAATCGGCAGCGGTTCGCGCCGCGCTGGTAACTTACGGAGGTATGTGAGCCGGTCGCTCAGAACGCAATGGCAAACTACTGAGCGAAATCTTGCCTAGTACATCAACAGCAGATGAAAAATGCTGGTATTGACTGCAACGTCCGGTAAGGGATACGCTTGTCTCTTTATGCATTGAAATGTAAAGCAGAGCAACAGATTGACTCCAACAAAGAAAATGTCGCAGCAAAATATGACAGTACTCCAGCTCTGTATAATTGCGAATCAGGGACGGGATAATAATATAATGAGACTGAGTCATGAACTAATCTCAAATTAAATCAGGGACAGGTTTCGTATTCAGGGGAGTGTGAGCTATAGAAGGTTACTCCCACATTTTTTTTAATAGACCTGTCGGCGCTCGTGTGTTGATGTGAATCAGTATCAGGGATGTCATCTTTACTTTCCATGGCAATTCCTGGTACTATTTTGGGCTGGGTTGACCTCCGAGCCCTGGTCAATTTTTATTGTAAATCCCCCTATTTAGTTGGGGAATAGAACACGTGATCACGAAGTCTGCAGGTATGTATGCTAGCCGCTGAGCTACCCAGGCAGCCCATGTACTGATGTGGCCATATTTAATACCATAGAAAAGAACTGTCCCTGGATATCCTTTCTCTCCCATGTACTAATGTGGCCATATTTAATACCATAGAAAAGAACTGTCCCTGGATATCCTTTCTCTCCATGTACTAATGTGGCCATATTTAATACCATAGAAAAGAACTGTCCTTGGATATCATTTATCAGTAATGTGGCCATATTTAATACCATAGAAAAGAACTGTCCCTGGATATCATTTCTCTCCCATGTACTAATGTGGCCATATTTAATACCATAGAAAAGAACTTTCCTTGGATACAACATCTTTCCCATGTACTAATATAGTCATATTTAATACCATAGAAAAGAACTGTCTTTTGATACAACTCCTCTCCCATGTAGTAATATAATGTAGCCCTATTTAATACCATAGAAAAGAGCTGTCCCCGGATACAACATCTCTCCCAAGCAGTGGCGTCACTGGGGTTGGTATCACCCAGTGCGGTAAACTCTTGGTGTCACCCCTCTAGACTTTCACCATGGTCTTCTTCCGAGTGTTCCTGTACCATATATAATCGCATATAGTAATGTTTGTAAAATAAGTCAAAAAGTTAATAAGGACATAAGAAAGAAAACAGATTGAACAACATAACTTCAATACTTCAGGTAAAACATAAATAAAGAACTTCGACAAACTCGGACAAAGTTAAATTTTTATTATTTTGCTATGTCTGCTTTGCCAAATTTGCAATTTTTTTATTTTGGTGTCACCCCTTGATGGTGTCACCCGGTGCGGCCCGCACCCCCCTAGTGACGCCCCTGCTCCCAAGTACTAATTCTAATTAAAATCATGCTGTTAGCTGTGATGGGAGTTTCCCTTTTTACTCCAAGCTGATCTCACGAGCCGTGTCTAAACGATGCGTAGTTTCAAAAGTGAGATAGTTCAAGCAATGGGCTGGCATAGGAGGAAAGCTCAGGTGTGAGAGCGGAAGGGGAAGGGTCTTTTTTTGGCACATGAACTAGTAAGAAACCAGGTCGTGACACTGCTTCGAGTCGACGCACCTAAATGTAATAAAACAGTTACTTGCATGTCCTTTACAGGACGTTGCAGACAACCCTATAATTTATTAGCTGTTTGTCATTTATTAGGCAACGTTAGTTCAATAGTTTACCATTGCTTTCTGAACGGACGACGCCTCAAACCATAAAATCAACGCAAAGCAGACTGCTGATTGCCCGCGGCTGATTTCAAATCCGCGACTCGGTATGTCAGGGAGTTGTGAAAAGTAGTATCAATATCCCCAAAGCCACAGCGTAGTTAACCGTAATAAGCGCATCTGGATTGGATATGTATTTGAGAAAAACAACGAGAATTATAAACTGGACTTGGATCACCTCATTTTAGTATCTGGCGTAACATTTCCCAAAGCACTTTCAAGTCTAGGAAAGGTAGTGATTAAAGCGAAAGATACTGGATAAGAACCCTCTTTCATAAATATCCGGTATGCTGATGAGGAAGTAGCAGGTTCAACCCCTACACTGGTCAACTGGACTACAATATTAACTTCTCGTACTCGACTTGGAGACGTAAATTACAAGTACCTCAGAAGTCGGAATGAGTTTGCCTGATGACGAGGGATACTAGTAATACGGAAAGCTATTTCACACGCAAAAACAGTCCAGCGCACCAGAAGTATAGCACGTGCTGTCTTAGCGGCATGCAATGTTAGCGCCATGGAAGATACTGTCTTAGCGGCAATGCGATGTTAGCGCCATGGAAGATACTGTCTTAGCGGCATGCAATGTTAGCGCCATGGAAGATACTGTCTTAGCGGCATGCAATGTTAGCGCCATGGAAGATACTGTCTTAGCGGCAAGCAATGTTAGCGCCATGGAAGATACTGTCTTAGCGGCATGCAATGTTAGCGCCATGGAAGATACTGTCTTAGCGGCAATGCGATGTTAGCGCCATGACAGATACTGTCTTAGCGGCATGCAGTGTTAGCGCCATGGAATATACCAGTGGTTCTCAACCTTTTTCGGCCCATGCCCCCCCCCCTTTCACCATATGTTGAGAATGTCATTCCTCCCCTTTGGTATTTCCTCCCCATAAATTCCCCCTCCCTGTCCCTACATAGTATATGTAAAAATGGAAGCTAACTTTAATAACACATACTGGTATAAGTTTAGACGTCTACATAAAACGTGATTTGCGGGTCTACTTACGTTATAAGATGAATATCAGAAGGGCGAGGAGTACAGAACCGTAAAGTATGGAGGGGAAAGCAATATCAACTAATCGATTCTTGTATTAACGCGATCTTGAAATCATCTTCATCCCCCCCCCTCCCCAGGAAATCCTAAAATTCCCACCTAGGGGGGAATTCCCCACCGGTTGAGAACCACTGGAATATACTGTCTTAGCGGCATGCAGTATTAGCGCCATGGAAGATACTGTTTTAGCGGCATGCAGTATTAGCGCCATGGAAGATACTGTCTTAGCGGCATGCAGTATTAGCGCCATGGAAGATACTGTCTTAGCGGCATGCAGTATTAGCGCCATATAAGATACTGTCTTAGCGGCATGCAGTATTAGCGCCATGGAAGATACTGTCTTAGCGGCATGCAGTATTAGCGCCATAGAAGATACTGTCTTAGCGGCATGCAGTATTAGCGCCATGGAAGATACTGTCTTAGCGGCATGCAGTATTAGCGCCATGGAAGATACTGTCTTAGCGGCATGCAGTATTAGCGCCATGGAAGATACTGTCTTAGCGGCATGCAGTATTAGCGCCATAGAAGATACTGTCTTAGCGGCATGCAGTATTAACGCCATGGAAGATACTGTCTTAGCCGCATGCAGTATTAGCGCCATGAAAGAGGGCCATGGAAGATACTGTCTTAGCGGCATGCAGTGTTAGCGCCATGAAAGAGGGCCATGGAAGATACTGTCTTAGCGGCATGGAGTGTTAGGGCCATGGAAGATACTGTCTTAGCGGCATACAGTGTTAGAGCCATGGAAGATACTGTCTTAGCGGCATGCGGTGTTAGCGCCATGAAAGATACTGTCTTAACGCCATGCAGTGTTAGCGCCATGGAATATTCTGTCTTAGCGGCATGCATTGTTTGCATCATGAATGATTCAGCCTTAGCGGCATGCAATGTTAGCATCATGGAAGATACTGTCCTAGCGGCATGCAATGTTAGCTCAATGGAAGATACTGTCTTAGCGGCATGAAGTATTAGCGCCATGGAAGATACAGTCTTAGCGGCATGAAGTATTAGCGCCATGGAAGATGCTGTTTTAGCGGCATGAAGTATTAGCACCATGGAAGATACAGTCTTAGCGGCATGAAGTATTAGCGCCATAGAAGATGCTGTTTTAGCGGCATGAAGTATTAGCGCCATGGAAGATACAGTCTTAGCGGCATGAAGTATTAGCACCATGGAAGATACTGTCTTAGCGGCATGAAGTATTGGCGCCAGTGGAAGATACAGTCTTAGCGGCATGAAGTATTAGCGCCATAGAAGATGCCTGTTTTAGCGGCATGAAAGTATTAGCGCCATGGAAGATACAGTCCTTAGCGGCATGAAGTATTAAGCACCATGGAAGATACAGTCTTAGCGGCATGAAGTATTAGCGCCATGGAAGATACAGTCTTAGCGGCATGAAGTATTAGCGCCATAGAAGATGCTGTTTTAGCGGGCATGAAGTATTAGCGCCGTGGAAGATACAGTCTTAGCGGCATGAAGTATTAGCGCCATAGAAGATGCTGTTTTAGCGGCATGAAGTATTAGCACCATGGAAGATACAGTCTTAGCGGCATGAAGTATTAGCGCCATAGAAGATGCTGTTTTAGCGGCATGAAGTATTAGCGCCATGGAAGATACAGTCTTAGCGGCATGAAGTATTAGCGCCATAGAAGATGCTGTTTTAGCGGCATGAAGTATTAGCGCCATGGAAGATACTGTCTTAGCGGCATGAAGTATTAGCACCATGGAAGATACAGTCTTAGCGGCATGAAGTATTAGCGCCATAGAAGATGCTGTTTTAGCGGCATGAAGTATTAGCGCCATGGAAGATACAGTCTTAGCGGCATGAAGTATTAGCACCATGGAAGATACTGTCTTAGCGGCATGAAGTATTGGCGCCATGGAAGATACAGTCTTAGCGGCATGAAGTATTAGCGCCATAGAAGATGCTGTTTTAGCGGCATGAAGTATTAGCGCCATAGAAGATACAGTCTTAGCGGCATGAAGTATTAGCGCCATAGAAGATGCTGTTTTAGCGGCATGAAGTATTAGCGCCGTGGAAGATACTGTCTTAGCGGCATGAAGTATTAGCGCCATAGAAGATACAGTCTTAGCGGCATGAAGTATTAGCGCCATAGAAGATGCTGTTTTAGCGGCATGAAGTATTAGCGCCATGGAAGATACAGTCTTAGCGGCATGAAGTATTAGCGCCATAGAAGATACAGTCTTAGCGGCATGAAGTATTAGCGCCATAGAAGATGCTGTTTTAGCGGCATGAAGTATTAGCACCATGGAAGATACTGTCTTAGGCGGCATGAAGTATTGGCGCCATGGAAGGATACAGTCTTAGCGGCATGAAGTAGTTAGCGCCATAGAAGATGCTGTTTTAGCGGCATGAAGTATTAGCGCCATAGAAGATACAGTCTTAGCGGCATGAAGTATTAGCGCCATAGAAGATGCTGTTTTAGCGGCATGAAGTATTAGCGCCGTGGAAGATACTGTCTTAGCGGCATGAAGTATTAGCGCCATAGAAGATACAGTCTTAGCGGCATGAAAGTATTAGCGCCATAGAAGATGCTGTTTTAGACGGCATGAAGTATTAGCGCCATGGAAGATACAGTCTTAGCGGCATGAAGTATTAGCGCCATAGAAGATACAGTCTTAGCGGCATGAAGTATTAGCGCCATAGAAGATGCGTTTTAGCGGCATGAAGTATTAGCGCCATGGAAGATACAGTCTTAGCGGCATGAAGTATTAGCGCCATAGAAGATGCTGTTTTAACGGCATGAAGTATTAGCACCATGGAAGATACAGTCTTAGCGGCATGCACTATTAGAGCCATGGAAGAAAAAAAATAATAAAAGTAGCTAAATTTTATTTGTTTCATTAACACGGATTACTCTGTCAGTGCTTCAGCCACCCCCCCCCCCCCCCCCACACACACACACACACACACACACACCCTCGATCACGCAAGACGATTATATATCAGCATTTTGCACGAACTTCGCGACACTCGAGGGAGCTTTCGGTTTTGCGAAAACCAGACTTGCGTTGAAATCACTACTACAGGCCATTCCCATACGCGCTCCGTTCCCTCCTTGAACAGCCAGCGAAGAGGCACACTGCTAATAGGTCCCCATCGCTATCTGATTGAAAGTTCTCCTGGTCTTCCATCTCAGTTTTGAAATTTGACTAGAACCCCTGCCGATTCCCCGTAATCACATTCTTTCCACTTAAGGTTTCTTAATCTGTTCCCCTACCTTCTCCACCTAGTCCCACAGACGCACCACCACTGCTCCTATGTCCATAGGTAATCTACCACCAAGAGGGTATTCCCTGCCAACCTATCAGCATGTTCGTTTCCCCGCACTTCCGCATGGCCAGGGCAAAAACCCCATACAATCCTCACAATCTGTGACCTCTGAAGCAATGTGTGCCATTCCACACGAAACATTCCTTTCTCCACATTACTAAGCATACTCCAATGAATGCATTGTGTATTGCAGTGGTCTCCTTTAACCAATGGAATGCAGCTGTTACTGCTTCCACCTCCATTCTCATGCTGGAGGTCGTAGTCCCATATGCCAGACTCTTCTTATTCAAGAATCGTCCATTAGCCTTCGCAATGAAACACCAACCATTACGTCTGTTTCTCACCACTGACCCATCGGTGTAGATGACTATGTCACCTTGATGTGTGTTACTCTGGATCAGTTGTTGCACTTCAAACGCTGTGCGACCCGCCGCCAATTCTCTACACTCACGACCGACCCATTGTTACTATTACATTGTGCCAGTCCGACATGTCTTCCTGTACTTGAACACACTCTTTTTCACGATTGATGGTCTCTAGATCACAGACCTGACGTATAGATTTTTCCGCCAGAGCCATCCAGGACCTGCCTCGTCTTAGTCTATGACCTTTGACCATATCCATGGCTTCATGCAGGGAGGTGATCCATATCTGCAGCAACTCTCAGGTACCATTTGGCTTGAAGGACCCTATACTTATCCGCCATTGCTGTAGGGGGCCAGGATATACCTCATGCATATAATTGTGTGTCCTTTGTGCACCCCAGGATCACCCGCATGGCCGCATGTTGTATGCGCTCCAACCTTTCAAGTTGGCGCTTTGACACTGTCAGTAGCCCCAACCCATACCCAATGACATAAATTATTAACTGATGAAAGAGTATATAAAGCATCCTCTGCTCTACCACGGTTGCTGCCATCGCCGTCAATGCATTGAGTCGCTTACCAGCATTCATCACCAAAGCCAGAATCACACGAAATATAAAAGGTCTCTTTTTAGTGTGAGTAGTTTTCTCTATTTTAAAGATGGTACCTGAACAGCGACCTATTTGGTCTACTCTTTTCGAGAACATCAACGGAAGAATTATAAACATCTTAAGTATGCTGATGATAACAATGTTACTAGCAGAAGGCGAGCAAGAGTTACTCAAATCTAGTGGGACAAGTAAGCGGGCATAGTGCAGAATTGATTATGTGGTTGTTTCGGGATTTGAAATTTAAATATTGAGCACAACCCACTACTGGCAACGCCGATCGCATTCTGATATGAACCTAAGGCCTATCCACGTCAATATGGAAGCACTATACTCGAGTTTCGCCCTCATTTGAGCTCGTCAGTAGTGCATATCCCTGACCGGATCCGGAAACAGTCCCGGATCACGCGTGTGAAGCGGGTGTGTAACCACGCGGCACACACTGGACACACCAAATTATCACAACAGAACATCACAACGCTACCCATCGTTGGCTATGCTCTATAGTGCAGAATGTGACATAGATGTTAATATCAAAAACACGAAAACTATGATAATTAGCAGTGGAGAGGAGAGACCGTCAATGAACATCACAGTAAATGGGGAGATACTATAACAAGTAACAGGTTTCTCCAATCTTGGACATGTAATATCAAATGATGGCAGAAGTGAAACAGAACGTTAAAAAAAAACAAAGAGAACAGAAATGGCCAAACATTTTTTCAACAACATGAAATCAGTATTAACGTTAGGAGATAATAACAAAGCATTAAAATAAGTATTGTCAAATGTTATGTGTTTTCAATACTCATATGACCCAGAAGCCTGGACAATGACCATGCGATTAGAAAGTCGAATAGAGACAAGGAGATGTGGATATACAGAAGAATATGTCGTATTTCATGGAAACAAAAACAATCAAATACAAAAAATCTGGGAATGAAAAGAAAGTTGATGAAAGAAATAATAAAAGGGGCAAATAAATATTTCGGCTACGTTAAAAGACATAACACTCTCATAAAAACGCATAAACACTTTACTGGTAACGTCGAAGGCATTGGAGCAAGAAGTAGACAGCGATACACGTGGGAAGATAACATTAAGAAATGGACAAACAACAGTCTGACAGAATGTACAATCAAGGCGAGAAACAGACATTGTTTGAGATACATTGTAGCCAACCTTCATTGTGGAGGCGACACTTGATTGATTTATTTCGATTACCAGTTGCAGAATGATTTTTAACGCACGCACGCCCACCTACTATTTCAGCCTTATTCTTGAAGACGCCCGATCCTCTGCCTTAGTGTCAGAAGGGTTATAACATCCACAGGTAAGGGGAGGAGTGGCTCAGAGGTTTCGTAATCCGCAAAAAGAAAACCGCACAGTTCGCTGCTACTGCATTAGGCAGGCGGCCTTAATTTCCTTAGTATAAAGACTTAGCCAAATGGCGAAGCACAAGCGACAATGATGGTCATAATGACAGCGTTGATTCACAACAGATCTACATGAGTCACAGGCGGGCGTCTACCTCTAAATCCCTCTGCTTCCCTCACACCCTCCTCCCCAATTATAATATTGATTCCACACAACCTAAGATTTCAAATGTGCTAGAAATACATATGACATCACCGTGAAGCCAGGCGCAGGAAGGTTACCATGGCAGTAGAGACACAACGAAGTCACGTCTGCAGATAAGGGACATACGAAAGGTCTATAGACTTGTAAACGCATGAAAGTGGGACAGTGAATATATACCAGGCTGGAGATTACCTCTGCTCGTTAAACGTTAAGCGTCCTGATAAGCTGCACACATTCGGTGGCAAGGAATTAATTTGGGACTATATAATTATTAACTTGCTACAGCTACTATAATAACTTGGGTGTGATTGTTATCTTGGAATTATTTAACTCCTAATATTTTACAACAACCGTCTCCGTGGCAAAGGTTTTACGGACGCGATTTGTAATCCCGTATACCCTGGTTCTTCTTCTTCTTCTTCTTCGTTCATCCGGAGTTTTTTTTTCGGACGTGATTGCGTTGTGCCTGTTTACAGCAGAGCTGCGTTCTTGCGCCGTTAGGCCGACACATCCGACTTCTGCGGGCATTTGTTGACCGGGTTAACCTTCCCGGTTATACCCTGGTTCAAAACATAGCATACTTGTATTTTTCGAAAAAAAAGGTATACGTGCCGGCGTTCAGAAAGCAATGGCAAACTACTGAACGTAAAACATGCCCAGGAATCACGAAAAGCCAAAATGCTGGGGTTGACTGCTACGTCCTGTGAAGGACATGCAACAATTTTTTTAATGTTTAATTTTTACAACAACTTGAAAAGGTCCACATTTATGACCAAACATACTCGGTAGTTGAGGATGGGAAGTGTCAGTGCCAGTCTTGCCACACCCCTCTCGTGTCTGAGCTGGAAGAGAATAGGATAGCTCTGCAACAGTCCCCGATGTACCTCTGTGCCGGGTCGGGAGAAAAGTTAGTATCTAGAGCAACCCTCACTCACAGCAAGCCCCCTTTTCAGAGCTCAACCATGATGGACTCGGTCTTCCAGATGATGTACCAACCAACCAATCGGAAGTGCTAAACAGTGGGGGACGTGTAAAGGCATTATCGCCCATACCAGCCGGCGGTTGATGCCGAAAATGGTGTCGAGGTTGGTAGTGAAGGTGAGGATTTCGGAAGAAGAAAAGAGGATGAAGAGGAGCAGAAAGAAGAGGACGATAAGGACGAAGAGGAAAAAGAGGAAGAAAAGGAGTGTCGGGGGAAGGAAGAAAGAGGTGGAGGAAGAGAAGAAAGAAAAAGATGAAGAAGAAGAGAAAGATGAAGAAGAAACAATTACTTGATACAGAGTGTATTTTTAATGACTGTGCAGTGTTTGAAAATATTGCCGTTCCAAGTTTTGGAGTTACCTATCATGTTGCATGAACTTTACAGAGGGTGAATACTATACGCGAAAAAAATAAGACAAATGCTGCTAGTACCTGGGATGGACCTCAGACCACTGTTATGGTATACTTTTGATTAAACACTGCGATACTGGGACATTTGCAGACGGCCTTGCGTTGTTTTTAAAAAATGAAATGGCATGGGTGCTGGTCATTCAGAAAGCAATGACAAACTACTGAACGTAAACTTGCCCAGGAATCACGAATAGCCAAAATATGCTGGGGTTGACAGCTACGTCCTGTAAAGGATATACACCTAAATTTAATTGGGATATTTAGTTAGTATAGTCATTAAAATGTGACGTCAAACTTCCAGTCCTATTAAACCAAGTGCTTTCGTACTGCTATGTCTATCTGGTGTCTGTAAACCAGGCCTGGTTTATTTATCTAACCAGGTCGGATTTGTCGTCTGTATACACGTGGCATGACTCACGCCAGTGTGGCACATTACGCTGGCACATATACTCACAAGCACATCTACACGTACATTCGAAACACACACACATACACACACACGCATACTCACACACACTCACCCTCACAAGCACGGCCCCACACACAGAGACAAGTCATGGGAGGTGGCGAGGACGGAGGGAGAGCTATTTGTTGTCTCGCGAGAGACGGTTAAACAGAAGTATGTCTAGTTCTCTTGGCGTGAAATAAAAAACGCGGCTGGGAAGCTAATTAAACAGCTAATAAATGCCCCCGTGAGCGTCGGGCACTGAAGAATGTGGCATGTCTGCATGGCAGGCGAGATCAAATCTATGGCAAAGTCAGGGGCGGCGGGAGACACAGGCAGGTAGACAGCTGGACAGACAGGTAGGCAGACGAACAGATCGACTGGCAGGAAGGCAGACAAGTAGATAGGCAGACGGATCGACAGACAGGCTTCGATAAACAAGATAATAAGTGCTGACAGACAGATAGATTGCCAGAATGGTTGGTAGGCAGAACGGCAAGCAGGCATACATACAGACTGGGGCGTAAAAGAATAAGTATAGGGTGTATTTTTAATGACTGTGCAGTGTTTGAAAATACTGCCGGTCCAAGTTGTGTATTCACCAAATAGGTAAATACGAAACTTGGACCGGCAATATTTTCAAGCACTGCACAGTCATTAAAATTACAGCTTGTAGATAGATAGAGAAAGGACAGAGCGCTAGACAGACAGACAGACATATGTTTACGAGTTCTTTTACCTTATGTATCTTCATACCCTGCTATGTGTCCACAGTATATTGTGTCCATCTTCGTGTTGATCAGCCTTTGCCTCCACGTATCCGTAACTTACCCTTCTCATTACCCTTCTTTCTAACGACGTCTACTACAGGGTGTATTTTTAATAACTGTGCAGCGTTGGAAAATATTGCCGATCCAAGTTTTGCATTCACCCTCTGTAAAGTTCATGCAACAAATACAAAACTAAATACAAATCTTGGACCGGCAATATTTTCAAACGCTGCACAGTCATTAAAAGTATACGTATTACAAAAGCATTTCATTTTCCTATACATAATACTGTTCATGAACCCATGTTTTTCCCTCTGTCTACAGATCTGGCAGAAAGTCAATATCTTCCTTCTTCCTGGTCTAAGGTATTCTAAGAATTTGTCCATAACATTTAAGCTAAAAAGAAAAAACCCACATTTTCTCCATTAGATATTGCGAAATGATCCATGACTCATATCCGTAAGCTGCTGCAAGAAAGATGCATATTGTGACAAATTTACCTTAGCGAAACAAATAATTAAAATAACTATCAACATATTTTATTTATATCAGCGGATAGTCAGATAACATTGTAGTGATCTTCGCTGCCACCTTCTCCAAATAAAAAAGTATAATTAACTAATAACAGGGTTAATGCATTCCCGCATACACTTCCAGCGCACTGATGGCGGGGAACGAGGTTCATTCCCTACTGTGGTCAGTTTGACTTCAAATTTGACTTCTCGTTCGGATAGCAAAGGTAAACCACTGAACATACAATTGTCTAGGAAATCAATCTGGGGTTGGGAATGATCGCAATTATAATCTATATATAGCTCTCTAAACATAAATTTAAAAAGTCTTAAAAGTCGAGAGGATCGACTTCAATGCACCCGGTTGTATCCCGTATGGCTCGATCTCTGTCCGCAGGGTGGCCTACAGAAAGCATCGCACAAAGCACGAACTCCGTAGCTCTAGCGACGACCCCCAGGAGTCTCCGTGAAAAATGCACGCGTGAACCGAAAAACGTAGCCCGGAATCGAACCCACAACCTTCGGAGCGCGAGGCAAACGGCTTGACCACTACGCCACGGAGAGTCCCTTCGTAAACTTGCCTAGAAAATCAATTGGTGTTGTAAATGATTGCAACCATATCTATATATATAGCTCTCTATACATAACCATTGCTGGTCTCTGTGGCTAAGTGTTGCGGACGCGATTCGTAAACCCGTTTACCTGCTTTCGAAACAACGCTGCGACCGATTTGGCAGCTGACCGTGTTGCGCTGGGTGTTAACGTGTAGATACGGGAGTCGGTCGTTCAGAAAGCAATGGCAAACTACTGCACGTAAACTTGCCAAGACATCAACGGCAGTAAAATGCTAGTGTTGACAGCGATGCCCTGTAAATAGGATATGCATTAGCGACTGCAACATCTGAAAGGAAGAAACAACCACACACCCCCTCCCCCCTTTTTTTTCAGTATTCATGTGATAAGTTCTCCTTTTAACAGACACCAGCAAAACCTTTTCCTGACAATCGCATTGGACTGCGCTTGCTGCATTTGCTAGCTCTATCTGTCATACTCCCAGACTGCGCCTGATCGAAATGGCGATAAATTAAACAAAAAGAACCACGGCGCCTTCCAACCACGGAAAATAAAACACGCGCATAGAAAACAGTGAACCCAGGCAGGAGATAGACAGAAGAAGGAAGGAATTATCCCGCCCCAGGCGTCTGCTTGTGTCACGGCTGGAGAGGAAACGTTGATAGCGCTGGGGCTAAAAATAATGCTGACGACTTATTAGAAGCAGACACGCCAGGGAGAAATGTAAACAGATGGGAGACAGGAAACCCCGGTTAACGACTGCTTGCGTACCGCGGCGGGGGAAAATACCTACATTCAGATGAACAGTGTTGTGTTTTAGTGGGCCATGAATCAGACAGAGGGGGGAAAAAAAGACAGTAGCGTTCTCTAGCCCAGTACTATATAGGAGCGTGAACAAAGGCAAGGTTTTCTAGTGTCTATGGTTTGAGGGTCAAAGGTAATGGGAAAGGTTGAAGGTCAACTTTCTGTATTAACTTTCGGCATCAACTTTCTGTAATAAAGGTGGGTATCTACTTTTTGTCACACATTTCGTGATCAACTTTCTGCATCAACTTTCTGCAGTAGCTTTCAGCATCAGATTTCTACATAAGCTTTCTGCTGCAACAATCAGATGGATCAACTGGTTGTTCATTCACACCGGTCAGCGAATATGAATAAGAAAGAGTCATCCTTTTGCCAGTTCCGTGGAGAAGTGTTACGGACGCAGTTCATAATCCCTCATACCGTGTTCGAAACACCGCTGGGGGCGATTTGGCAGCAGACAGCCTTACGTTGTTTTTTTTTAAAAATAAAATGGGCATGGGTACCGGTCATTCAGAAAGCAATGGCAAACTACTGAACGTAAAACTTGTCAAGAGATCACAAACAGCTAAAACAGGCTGGGGTTGACTGCGACGTCATGTAAAGGAATTTAAACTAACTTATTCAACACCCTTTTGCCAGTAATAATGTTGCCAGTCAATACCTACAAAGAAGAAGAGGATGAGAAGGGGGAGGAAGTGGGAGAAGAAAAGAGGATGAAGAGGAGCAGTAAGAAGAGGATGATGAGGCGGAAGTAAAACAAGAAGAAAAAGAGGAAGAAAAGGAGTGTCAGGAGAAGGAAGAAAGGTGGAAACAGAGGAAAAAGATGAAGAAGAAGAGAAAGATGAAGAAGAAACAATTACTTGATCCATCCATCCATCATGTGCCGTGCCGGTAAGCGTGGGCGGTCATGTACTGCCATCTCACTCGAGCACCAGAGTCGTGGATCAGCTCTGTGTTCCTGTCTCGACCATGCCACGTGGCCAAGCCATCCAGGTATTTGCTTCTAGGTCTTCCTCTTGGTCTGTTCCCTTCGATCTTACTAGTCGTCACCAAGTTCTCCAAATCATTTCTTCTCATAACATGCCCAAAAAATTTTGACTGTCAACGTCTAATGTCTCTAATCAGTTTACGATCTTCATTTGTTTCTTGAAGGACTTGTTCATTGATTATTCTGTCTGTCCATGGTATTCTTTGCATTTTCCTCAGAAACCACATTTCCACAGCCATCAGCTATTTTTCAGCTTGACTGCTCATTGTTCAAGTTTCACATCCATACAAAGTATGAGTTCTATGTAGCACTTCAACACCATTTTTCTCGTTTCAATTGATATCTGTTCATTGGTCAGTATGTTTTTCATCCTGCAAAAGGCTACCTTCGCTATGGCAATTCTTATTCTAATCTCTTCAAGGCATCTCCCACCAGATGTAACTTGATACAGAGTGTAATTTTAATGACTGCAGTGTTTGACAATATTGCAGGTCTAAGTTTTGTATTTATGTTGCATGAACTTTACAGAGGGTGAATACAAAACTTGGACCGGCAATATTTTCAAAAACTGCACAGATTAAAAATACATCCAATATAAGTAACAAAAATGCTTCAATGAAGGTGTGATTTGTAACGCCTAGATGGGTATTGGGTATATGGTGCTAGTCTCATATTTTATAGACCAATCGGCACTCTACGGGTCATGGGGTCATGACATGTAATACTTCTTTGGTGGAGGTCAGTATGGCTGAATAAAAAAACAACCCTAGTTCTTAAACGTCAGGTGGGCAGATACTGAGGTAGGGGGTTCAACCCCTACATGGGTCAGTTGGACTAACATGTTGACTTCTCGTCCTTGACTTGGTGACGTAAATTACGAGCACATCTGAAGTCGGAGTGGATTCGCCAGATGGCGAGGTGCACTGGTAATATCGCACACGCAAAATTCAGTCCAGTACTACCAGAAACCACAGCCAAGGGAACGGGCTTGGTAGAATCAGCGGGGAAAGAAGACCCTGTTGAGCTTGACTCTAGTCCGACTTTGTGAAGACACATGAAGGGTGTAGCATAGGTGGGAGCGCAAGTGCAATTGAAATACCACTACTTTTATCGTTTCTGTACTTATTCAGTCATTTCTTTACTTATTCACTTATTCAGTCGGAGATTTGGTCGCAACAAACAAGCAATATCTCCGGCGGGCCTATTCTCGCTGGTCGTAGGGTCCGAAGAGTCGGGGGGGGGGGGGGGAGTCTGACGGTCGAACACGCTTACATTGGTCCGGACACTAACGAATGAGAGGTGTACGCGCTCATACAGGTCCAGGCACTTGCTTTAAGGTCCTCTGCTGCGGGGTATGGCTGAACGTCTCTAAGCCAAGTCCCACGGATGTCAGGGTCTGGCCACCACTCACCTCCTGCTCTTGGAGGTGAGACCCACCTCCGGCTCTTGGAGGTTTGATGTTGAGCCGCCAGCGTCTGCAGCCTACCTTGTTCCAGACGTACTAGTTATCCTTTCCTCTGGAGTAAACAAGGCAAGGCTGAGAGAGGGAACATGCTGCAATGGACAACACATGTTCTCTGAATCCATGCCCTGGCATTGTGCGATGGGATTCTGGCCAAATTCCAATCCACATACTTTCGTCTGTCAAGACGGCAAGGTGCCACTCACTACCACAAGTAGCGTGTGTGGACTACGCTTGAGTTCAAAGGAAGCGAGCGAGCGCAAACCACCCCCCCCCCCCCCCCACTGCAGCCAACCTTTATTGTGGAAACGGCACCTGATTGATTGATTGACTTTGTTTTCAGAAACAACTAGTTAGTTCCTTTACATGACGTTGCAGTCAGCCCCAGCATTTATTGAGTGTCTGAGATTTACAAGGCAATTTTACGTTCAGTAGTTTGCCATTGTTTTCTTAAGGGCCGACGCTCAGCCATCAAAATCAACACCAAGCGATCTGATTTTGAACGCTCGGCCCGGTATGTTGGGTAATTATAAAACTGCAGTCACTAACCCCTAACTCACATACGTTTGGAGGAACACTCAAACCACTTGAACTGGTGCAGGGTAAACTAACAATTAAGGGTTCGCAGATTGATCTTGTCTGTTGCAAGAACTGAGAGATGTGAATCTTAAAACGACAATGATGAGATGATTTGATCACGTGCAGGAAGTGTATTCAACGATCAGGAGTGTCTCGACTGTCTCCAGAGGAAACTGGCTGTTGTTGGCAGAGAGTCAACCTCCGTGGCCTACTAAAGATCGTGCGCTTGAGAGGTCACGAGAAGTTTAAAATAGAATACCAACCGAAGTTTAATTAAATTGTGAAGATGGAAGAAACTGACGCAAGAGATTACTCTGAGATAGGGTTGTCTGGTTGGTCATGCGTCGAAGTACGCGTGTTGCTGCAGCGAGGCACTGTCGTCATTTGGAGGTGACAGGTTCGAATCCCATTTGGTAACTTTAACTTTCATTTCTTATATTGTCTACTACAGTGGTTCTCAACCTTTTTTGGCCCGTGCCCCCCTTCACCATATTTTCAGAACGTCATTCCCCCTTCCTATAAAAAATTTGCCCGTGCCTCCCCCTTCACCGTATTTTCAGAACGTCATTCCCCCCCCCCCCTTTACTATTTCCTGTTTAAAAATCCCCCACCCCTACACAGTATACTTAAAAATGTAAGGTAAATTTAATAGCACATACTAAAACAAGTCTAGACATCCACATAAAACATGATGTGTGGTTCTACTTACTTTATAAAATGAATTTTAGAAGGATGAGACGTACTTAACTGTAAAGTATGAAGGGAAAAACAATATCAAGTAATCGGTTCTTGTATTAACGCGATCTTGAAATGGTCTTCATCCCCCCCCCCCCCTGGAAACCCTAAAATTCCCCCTTCCCCACCGGTTGAGAACCACTGGTCTACTACGTCCTCTCGTCTCTACTTCTTTCTTATATTTCTGTGAGCATTATTTTTTTTTAACTCAACTTTGAACTCAGCGTAGTCCATACTCGTGCTACTGCTACTTCTGGTCCACTGGACTGATGTTTACGTGTGGAAAAGGTTTCCCTATTACCTGTGTCCTTGGTCATCAGGCGAACATACTCCGACGTCTGGGGTACTTGTAATTTACGTCCCCTACTGAAATATAAGAAGTCAACATTTCATTTCAGCTGACCGATGCAGGGGTTGAACCCGCTACCTCGGTATCAGCCGACTGGACGTATAAGATCGAGCACTCTTATCCAATGGGCGTTGCTGACCTCCATTTTAGAAGATTAAAAACAATACAGCAACAATCCGGGGGAAAGAAACGAAGAAATTGCGGGAAATGACAATATCATACAAATAGTGCTATAGTAAAGTTACCACGTTTATGTAACACACAAGTTAAATAAGAGGTAGGCACTTAATTGTTGGCTTCTCGTCCTTGACTTGCGGGTTTAGATTACAAGAACTTTAGAAGCTGGAGAGGGCTCGCCAAGGCGGGGGAACACAGCTAACAGGGAACACTAACCCTCATGCAAAATAAGTTAAGTGCACTCACTAGCGGTAGCAGCTACTCGTAGTAGCACACGAGTAGGGACTACGCTTGAGTTCAATGCCAGCTAAAAAAAAAAAGAGGGGGGGGGGGGGGCAAAGCCTAGGAAAAGAGCATGTTAAGGCAGGGATTTTCAAAGTGGGATCCGAGTCTCCCTGAAACTCCATCAGGAGATGCATAAATGTTTGGGGTATCTTCCATGGTGGTGGATTTTGATGGCACAGCTCACTAGAGACCTCGACTCAGTGTGTCGGGGAATTACCCTCGACTCAGTGAATCGGGGAATTGTGAAACACGTTCACTGCCCCTAAGTCACAGCGTCGGCCACTAGAAGAGGTATGATCAGTATTAGTCTGAAGATATGTAAGTGACAAAAGTACAGGTGGTGACGGTGGCGATATACCAGTTGAGACTAATCTATGCAGGAGGAGACAGTGCTCGTACCTATCATGTAATTTGTGTGAGTATCTGTTGGATAGAAAGCATGGAACAGAACAATATAATCCTTCTCCCATCATTCATTGGCACCTTTCCGTCTTGACACACGATAGTTTGGTACATTGTACTAAAGTGGGTCGTAATCGCAGCATCATCCGCAAAAAGCAACTCTCTGATTACTACCCTCCTAATTTTGGTCTTGGCCTTCAATCTCTGAGCATTATAGAGGCCACCATCTGAACGTGAGTGAATGTATATACCGTCATCCTGATCACGAAAGGCATATTTCAGTAGAAGTGAAAAGTATATCCCAAAGAGGGTGGGGGATAGTTCACAACCTTGCTTAACTCCACTCTTGATTTCAAACTCTTCTGAAGTTGAGCCATCAAACTTGATTATACCCTTCATGCCTGTGTGGAACGATTCCACAATGGACAGAAGAGTTGTGGGCAGCCAATCTTCTTTAGTGCTTGGAACAGACCCTCACGACTGACCAAATCGAATGCCTTTGTGAGGTCGATGAAGGCAATAAACAGTGGCTGATTTTGTTCCCGGCATTTTTCTTGCATCTGTCGCAATGAGAATATCATATCAATGGTAGACCGGTTCTGACGGAAGCCGCACTGTGATTCGGGGTAGACTTGATCTCCCAGGACTTGAAGTCTGCGCAGAACAATTCTGGCAAATACTTTCGCAACAATACACAGAAGTGAGATACCCCTATAGTTGTTACAGTCGCTCCGATCGCCCTTATTCTTTTACAGCGTTATGATGTTTGAATCTTTGAAATCCTGTGGGACTTGTCCTTCTCGCCAGCATAGCTCTATTAGCTGGTGGATCTGTAGAGTGAGTGTGTCTTGCCCACTCCTGATTACCTCTATTGGAATCCCATCCTTACCTGGAGCCTTGCCAGATGCAAGTTCATTTATAGCACACTTAACTTCTGTTATGGTGGGATGTGTCCAGGTGGTCAAGAGTTGGCAGGACTAATCCTTCTCCCTTTTTTTTTAAAATCCTTCTCCCAAAGATAAGAAATTATACACTGTGCACCAACGATCGTAATATCGTGCTCGTAAGTCATGCTGACAAAATCACCCTGCGAATCATCAAGAAGAGGGTATATAGGAAGTTAGAATATGAATTACTAGAGGTAAAGATTTGCTTCAGATAGGGTTTCTTCAATATGAGAACCACCGTTGAAAGATGAAGAGAATACGGTGTAGATCTACAAACTTGTTTCATAAACTACAGTAACGCCCTTATTATGTTCTGGTTTTATGTATGAAGTGGACTACGGCAGAATTGAAGTCTGCCTCTGTAGCAGAACAACATCTCTGCAGAAAGTGTAATGAGAAACGTCAAAAACGACGAGTCCTGTTACAATTTTGATCCACGCATAATTGGTAGAAATCCCATTCCAAAGCTCACATACCAGGAGGCCACGACCTCCTCTCAAACAACGTAAACAGATGATTAGAGTTACCCCTCTTTGTCAAAAGAGGCCATGAAAATCAAAATCTGTTCCTGAATTGTGAAAAAGTGATGTCCATAGACTCACTTACATGTCAACCAAACATTATACAGAACGATGAAGACATTGATAATTGCACATGCATCGGAAATCTCGATTTCCACAATCAACAGACCTGGAGACAGTTGAACAGAAGTCAGTTCAATTCAATTCAACTTTATTTTAAGAGAAAGAAGTAGAACAGTCATTGCAATGCAGAGGTGAAACAACATTAAACATGTAAACACCAGCAAACAGGTTAAAGTGAACATGTTGAGAACATGCAGCTTTTCTATGACAACAAAGGATGCGAGTCGGTGAACATTTTGCAATCATTGTAGAACAGGGATTTTGAGCAGAAATGTGAGAGAACAATTCTTAGAACACCGTGGATCAAGAGGGAAAACATACTGACATTATAACATTCTATAAGATGTATGTTTTTTAGGGCTCAAGGTTCCCTAACGGGTAAGAGCACCCCATCAAGTTCCATGTCTCTGTGTGTCCTTGGGATGACCGCCTCTACTGTAGGCCTAGGCTAGATACTGCAGTTTGATCTTTTTAAAAACATTTATTACGTTAAAAAAAAATAGTTGCATATCCTTTACGGACGAAGCAGTCAACCCCAGCATTGTTTTGGCTGTTCGTGACTCTTGGGCAAGGTTATGTTCAGTAGTTTGCCATGGATTTATGAACGACCGTCACTCATACAATTTCATAACAAACCAACGCATCTGTCTTTCGAACGCGGTATGCGAGATTACGAACTGCGTCAGTACATCCTTTGTCACGGAGCCGGTCTTATTATGTAAGCAAAAGATTAATTTACTTATCACCCTTAGTGGTCAACTGCTGGGCACGCTCAACAATGTCTTTCCACTTCCTGCTAGAGACATTGTGTGCAGTCGCAGCTGAGAATGTGCGGAGAGGTTGTTTTTCTTTTGTTTCACAGTACTTTTTACTAAACAAAATAGTTATCAATCAGCTTCATCCTTGTCTACCCGTGTGGCCCTTGTGCAGATAAACTGAGAGTTGTGTTGTGATACTAAACGAATCAATACAGAATGCAATTCTCTCAGTGCCTGTTTGGCCAGTGAACCTATGCTCTTTAATCTTACAGACCCCACCGAATGTGTGATCAGCTTGCAGTTGGGCACCTCCTTGTATAGCTTATCAAAAGTCGCTTTTACAAAGAGTATCAAACTGAAGAGTTTGTTACGAACTATTTCCCTTGACAACTTCGTTTTTAGCTTTGCCTTCACAAAAACCTTCTTTCTAGGGTTTTCCTACCATTATCTTCATTTTTTTTCATCTATCATTGTTATGTTCTCTCGCTTGTTGAAAATAGACTTAAAAACAGTAACAAATCTAGGATACGAAGAACGTTGGCCATATTAAATGTCACGGTCGTTTAGTAATAATCCCTGACAGATGGCATAGTTCGTGACAGAAGAGGCAGAAAACGACAAGCACAAAGATGGATATCGGACATTAAAGACACCTACAGAAAGAACAACGAGCACAACGGCGAATATTGGACATTAAAGACACCTATGGCAAGAAAATACACGACGCAGAAGAACTGCCAATGGACCGAGAATCTGTTATGCGGGACATGAGGGGCGCGACGTTCTGCAAAGGACCTATTGCATGATGATGATATTATCTCCCTTCTTCACAATAACATATATTATCCCCCTTCCTTTACCTTGCGCCTGCCCATTTTCCCCGTCCCATACAGCCAAACCCAAAATGTCAAAAATTAGTCACTGCATGATAATTTTGTACAAATATAGAATTCACCGAGACATCATCTCACCGCTGATATAATCACGCCTGTGTTAATTGTGTCATGGTTCTTACATAAGCTTTTGACTGGGATTCTTGCTGGCAATAAGAAGTTTCTATACTTGCGCAACCGATTTTATATAAATAAACCCAATTATACAAAACGTTTATGATAAAATACTTTTTTTCAAAATTCACCTCCTATTCTAAGATGGTACTTCTAACTTAACTGCACTGAGTTTAATTTCAGATTAAGGACGGGCGTCCATGGAAGTCAGGAAACTAGTTTTAGGAAGTTAGGACGCTGCATGAGATAAGAACAATATGGGAAGGACATGGACAGAGCTGCATGGGATAGGAACAATATGGGAAGGACACGGACAGAGCTGCATGGGATGGGAGCAATATGGGAAGGACACGGACAGAGCTGCATGGGATGGGAGCAATATGGGAACGACACGGACAAACCTACATGGGATAGGAACAATATGGGAAGGACACGGACAGAGCTGCATGGGATGGGAGCAATATGGGAAGGACACGGACAAACCTACATGGGATAGGAACAATCTGGGAAGGACATGGACAAAGCTACATGGGATATGAATAATATGGGCAGAAAATGGACAGAGCTGCACGGGATAGGAACAATATGGGAAGGATATGGACAGAGCTACATGGGATAGGAACAATATGGGAAGAACATGGACAGAGCTGCATGGGCTAGGAACAATATGGGAAGGACACGGACAGAGCTGCATGGGATAGGAACAATATGGGAAGGACACGGACAAACCTACATGGGATAGGAACAATATGGGAAGAACATGACCAGAGCTGCTTGGGATAGCTAAAGATGGGAGGATTGGTGTGGATTACTTGAGGGCCCATGTCTCAATGGGGGACAGAGGGCAACAGAAAAAGAAGTCTTCCATTTATTTCCGAACGAGAATCCAACGTTTAAGTCCAACTCACCAGTGTGTGAAATAAACCCACCAGGTGTGGAGTTTTTTTCTGTCGGGGGCAGCACACAAAAAAACACTCTAACCTGCATAGTTCGCGGCGACTACATTAGCCAGGCGGCCTTAATTCCTGAGCTCAAGACCTCATACCCCTCCTCTGCCATACACCCCAGTAAATGACAGGCAGACAGTGCGTACACTTAGTATTTTTTGTTGTTTTTGCATATCTTTTACAGGACGTTGCAGTCAACATCAGCATTTTTCAGCTTCTGTTGATGTACTAGGCAAGATTACGCTCAGTAGTTTGCCATTGCTTTCTGTGCGACCGGCTCACATACCCCCTAAGTTACCAATGGGGCGAGAACCGCTACCGATTCTCGCGCAGGTTACGTTACTCACGAGAATATACGAGAAAGACGTTAACTCCTAGGCCAGGGAGACCGAGGTGAACATATATAACTTGATAAGCCAAAGGCATCATCATCATGTGCGACATACGTGGGCGGTCATGTTTCGCCATTCACACAATCACCAGAGTCGTGGATCTGCTCAGCTTTCTTGTTTCGACCATACCACGTGGTCTAGCCTTCCAGGTATTTACTTCTCTGCCTTCCCCTTGTTCTTTTCTCCTCAATGTTACCAGTTGACACCACATTCTCCCATTTATTTCTTCACATAACGTGTTCAAAAATGGTGACTGTCTACGTCTAATTTCGTGTATTCAGTTTACGGTTCTCATTTGTGTCTTGTAGGACTTGGTCATTAGTTTTTCTGTCTGTCCATGGTGTTCTTTGCATTTCCCTCAGAAACCACATGTCCACAGCCATCAGATGTTTCTCAGCTTGTGTGCTCATCGTCCACACTTCACATCCATACAAAATTACATGTCCTATGTAGCACCTCAACACTCTCGTACGCCTAAGACAGTAGCTATAATTGGAAAGGACAGGCGGCGAGGAAGGGAATTGGATACCCCAGCCAATTATGCCGTGCTCTAGAATCGACGTCTAACATGAAATTGCCTTTAGAAGCAAATGCACATGTTATTTGTTAAGAGAATCAAGAAAGTGTGATCAGGACAAACCCACACGTGCCCAGTCCTCAATTGTATATCATCACCATCATCACAATTATATCATCACCATCATCATAATAATTATATCATCACTAACATCATAATTGTATCACCACTTTCATCATAATTATATCATCACCATGATCATAATTATATCATAACTATTATCATAATTATATCATCAACATCATCATAATTATATCATCACAAGCATAATTATATTATCATTATCATCATAATTATATCATAACTATCATAATTATATCATCATAATTATATCATCGCTATCATCGTAAAAACCATACTGGAGGGCAAGGTTGAAGGTAAGCGAGGAAAAGGTTGATAACGATACACGTGGGAAGATAACATCAAGAGTTGGACGAACATCAGCCTGACAGAATGTACAGTCAGGGCCAGAGACAGGTGGTTTTGGAGATCCATTGCAGCCAACTGTCATTGTGGAGACGGCAGCTGATTGATTGAATCTGATTCACCACAGCACGTACTACGGTGTGTTATACACAGATCGACAATGAAGCTTGCTATATTTTTTAAGTGTCTGCCTACTTGTCTGTCCGTCTGTCTGCCTGCCTACCTGTCTGAAAGTTATGATACTATCTCTAGTTCAATTATAACACTGGAAATCATGGTATGCGTACTCACCCCTAGCTTCGTTGGGCAGTGGTTGAGAGTAGACCAAAATACGTTGTATCATGGCACTGGTCACGTGAGGAGTTTGTGTAGACACGGACACGCTACCCGTATTGTCGAACCTTGTTGAAAGACATCCACTGGACGTTGGTAGACTAGCAGCTAAACCCGAGCGTCTCTGTCTATTGCTTAGAGCTGTGGCTTGAGGTTGATTCCTCTCCTGGAACCGACACTGGGTAACTGGCGCCCATGGCTGACTTGTGGGGCTCTGTTATCTTTCTCAGCTTCAAAACTGTCGTGGTCAAAGTAGAACACGGCGTCAGAGTCATTGTCCTGTGGGTCACAATCGAAATAGCCCGGCTGGAAACCTTGGCTGCAAGAAAGAGACGATTGGGGATCTTTGAGTGAACTGAACGCCATATTGTGGCTCGAGCTCTCTTTTGTGTCACTTGCCAGTAATCCTGCTAGTGCGCGAATTTTCAGCAATGTCTTCAACAGAGGTGTACTCGTTACAGCTGCGGCTGCGCTGATGATATTTCTGATCGGTATTGAAGCCCGAAATATTTATATCTAGATCACAACCACCACAAGCACCCAGTGTACTGTCATCGTCATCTTCGGAGCAGTACCTGCGTGATCGCATGGACAGGCTGCTTCTCCTGCATCGAGGAGGCACGGTTTTATTATTGGTAATATTCATGTTCTTTGAAGTGCTACTGCGTTTGGTAAAGCCATCTTCGTCATCTTCATCTTCATCATCGAAGCTTACGTCCAGTAAATGTAAACTGCATACACCCTGTGACAAATCAAAAACACTCCTGAGACGTGGTTGGCGGTGGATGATGGTAAAGGCCAGTCACTATTGCTGCTAGCACGTTGTCGTCTTTTAACCTCGTCTTCGTAATCAAGCTGAATTTGATTGCTGTCAAACGATTCATACACCGATCGAGAGGACAATTTAAAACCCCCATCATCGATTTCATGAGGAGAAGATAATCGGACAACTTGAGGAAGTCTTGTAGAGGTAGTTGTGCTCTGGCTGGTATCAGTGTTGCCTTGAGCAATAGTTACATGTTGTGGTTGCTATGTGGGACAAGGTGTTGTCTTGAGATGGCGAAGGGGTGCTGTCCAGCCTGCCCTGTACATGCCTCTGACTAGAGTTTTGAAAGACAAACTGCTGCACCACTGGCTGATTCGTGGAAGGTGTGACAACAGTAGCTGGGGATAAATCTGTGCCGTACCCGCTGTCTCTAGTTGACAGACGCGCTCTGTGTAACGATGAATTGCTGGAGTCCAAATTCTCATCTTGCTTCGGGTAGCTATCAGACTGTGCTGATGCGTGGGAGGCTGGATCACTCCTTGAAGGCCCATCAAACTGCTGATCTGTGTATTCCGTTATTGAGTGCTTATCCTCGTTCGACTGGCTAATATTTCTATCCGCCATCATCATAAACCATTTGAGTTGGTGACTGTCTGCACACAAAGAAACCCTATATCTGGGAAACGAGTGAAATATATAACACATTAATTCAAGTAAACCATGCTAATAACAACAAAATATGCAACAACACAACATCAAAACATTTTGAAGGAAATCGGAAAGATCTGTGTGGTAAATTAATCGCTTGTAAGGGAACTCTTCAGCGGCTTTGGAAAACAAAAATGGAGTCGTAACGTATAACCAATAAAAAGGTATCAATTGAAACGAGGAAAACGAGTGTTGAAGTGCTACATAGAACCTGTACTTTTATATGGATGTGAAGCGTGGACAATGAGCAGACAAGCTGAAAAACATCTGATGGCTGAGGAGATGTGGTTTCTGAGGAAAATGCAAATAATACCATGGACAGACAGAAAAACCAATGAACAAGTCCTTCAAGAAACAAATGAAGATCGTAAACTGATTAGAGACATTAGCCGTAGACAGTCAAAATTTTTTTGGGCATATTATGAGAAGAAATGAATTGGAGAACTTGGTGACAACTGGCTAGATCGAGGGGAGGAGACCAAAGGGAAGACCAAGAATTAAATACCTGGATGGCTTGGCCACAGTGGCATGGTCGAGACAGAAACGCGGAGCTGATCCACCACTCTGGTGATCAAGTGAGATGACAAAACACGACCGCCCACGCTTATCAGCATGCCACATGATGGATGGAACGTATTTAAGAATGTCCTCAGTACACAGTCGATTCCCAAATTCAGTATTCAGTATTCGTCAATGTCAGCCTTGCAGTCCCAGTTGAACCCAAAAAGGCTAAATAATTAAAACCATAATCGACGAGTTGAGGACCTGTTAGTTAGTCTAAGGCAATACTTACTTATTAGGAAAGTTCTGTTAAAGAAACATTAACTCCTTTAGTACGCAAAGTCGTTTTAAAAATGGTTAGTCTGCGCTAT
>JACEFZ010023025.1:162500-182500 GCA_014155875.1 Cepaea nemoralis | reverse complement strand
AGTGCCTTGTTCATTTCTTTATCTTACCTTACATAATAATCCCCATGGCAATGCAAGGGATCCTTTACTGTTTCTTACCAAAATTATTCTGACGCCTGTGTGATATAGTTGTTGCTTGGACATCCTTTTTCACTTTTTTCTTGAATGTTGCCTTCCAGTATTCTTAATAGTGGACTCCCATGTTTCACCTTATGATCAAACCAAGACAGCCTACCGTTGAATACATTTGTTGTTGATTGTCTCTTGTCCCCTATGTTTGTTTTTATAATGTGTTGATGTGGTCTGTTTTCTGTTTCGCTTACTTTTTGTGTGGGAGCCGCGGTAACGTAGTGGCTAGACGCTCACCTATCAGCCCAGTTGTCATGGATACGAATCCGCATCTTGGTGAATTTTGCAGATTGATCTGGGCTCGGAGGTCGGGCCAGTCTAACATGAGTACCAAGAATTGTCTTGTGAAGTAAAGGCGGCCGGCGGGATACTGACCCCATCACTCGCTGGGTGCCGATTGGTCTATAAAATATGGGTCAAGCACTACATACCCAATTAGCCTTGAGGTATGCGCAAGGTCGTTCACTTCCTTTGTGTACAATAAAATGTGTATGCTTCAAGCGATGACACCACATTTCAAAAACGCCAAAATTATTTTCAGTCTTTAAGGTTATAGTTTATGTTTCGGTGCCATATAGTGCTACGGGCCAAATATGTAATCTACAGGTGGGGAAAAAAGTATTGGAATCTTTCCCACGCCTTGATGAGTATTGGATATATGTTGCTAGAGTATTGGATATATGTTGCTAGAGTATTGGATATATGTGGCTAGAGTATTGGATATATGTTGCTAAAGTATCGGATATATGTTGCTAGAGTATTGGATATATGTTGCTAGAGTATTGGATATATGTGGCTAGAGTATTGGATATATGTGGCTAGAGTATTGGATATATGTTGCTAGAGTATTGGATATATGTTGCTAGAGCAGTGGTTCTCAACCTTTTTTGGCCCGTGCCCCCCTTCACCATATTTTCAGAACGTCATTCCCTCCCTTTCGTATTTCCTACCTAAAAATGTGGCCCGTGCCCCCCTTCACCATATTTTCAGAACGTCATCACCCCCCCCCCCCCCCTTTTCGTATTTCCTACCTAAAAATCCCCCTCCCCCTTTTACACAGTATACGTAATAATGGAAGCTAAATTTAATAGCACATACTAAAACAAGTCAGTCTAGAGGTCCACATAAAACGTGATTTGTGGGTCTACTTACTTTATAAAATGAATTTTAGAAGGGTGAGACGTACAGAACCGTAAAGTATGAAGGGAGAAACAATATCAAGTAATCGGTTCTTGTATTAACGCGATCTTGAAATAATCTTAATTCCCCCCCCCCCCCGGAAACCCTAATATTCCCGGGGGGGGGGGGAATTCCCCACCGGTTGAGAACCACTGTGCTAGAGTATGGGATATATGTTGCTAGCCGCATATTTTAACATACAAATAGGCACTCGGTGGGTGGTGTGGTTAATATAACAATAGGCACTCGGTGGGTGGTGTGGTTAATATAACAATAGGCACTCGGTGGGTGGTGTGGTTAATATAACCATAGGCACTCGGTGGGTGGTGTGGTTAATAAACAATAAGTACTCGGTGGGTGGTGTGGTTAATAAACAATAAGTACTCGGTGGGTGGTGTGGTTAATATAACAATAGGCACTCGGTGGTGTTGTGGTTAATATAACAATAGGCACTCGGTGGGTGGTGTGGTTAATATAACAATAGGCACTCGGTGGGTGGTGTGGTTAATATAACCATAGGCACTCGGTGGGTGGTGTGGTTAATATAACAATAGGCTCTCGGTGGGTGGTGTGGTTAATATAACCATAGGCACTCGGTGGGTGGTGTGGTTAATAAACAATAAGTACTCGGTGGGTGGTGTGGTTAATAAACAATAAGTACTCGGTGGGTGGTGTGGTTAATATAACAATAGGTACTCGGTGGTGTTGTGGTTAATATAACAATAGGCACTCGGTGGGTGGTGTGGTTAATAAACAATAAGTACTCGGTGGGTGGTGTGGTTAATATAACAATAGGCACTCGGTGGTGGTGTGGTTAATATAACAATAGGCACTCGGTGGGTGGTGTGGTTAATATAACAATAGGCACTCGGTGGTGTTGTGGTTAATATAACAATAGGCACTCGGTGGGTGGTGTGGTTAATATAACAATAGGCACTCGGTGGGTGGTGTGGTTAATATAACAATAGGCACTCGGTAGGTGATGTTGTTAATATCACAGCAACTGCTTTCGCTTTCCAAAACATTTCCTGGTACCAATTTTAGATTGGATCGACATGGCAGTCCAGGTTTATGTTTAAAAGCTCCCGGCTCTAGTGGGATTCGAACACATGACCATCAATGGTTATTGTATGTGTGTTGTTTTGTTTGTTTGTTTGTTTGTTTGTTTTTTTGCGCTGGCTTGCTTTGAACTCAAGCGTAATCCATACACACTACTTCTAGTAGCACAGGACTGAATTTTGCGTGTGGATTAGCTTACCCTATTACTATTGTCCCTCGCCATGAGGTGAACACATTCAGACTTCAGAGGTATTTATAATTTACGTCCCCAAGTCAACATTTTAGTCCAACTGTTCGGTGTAGAGGTTGAACCCCTTACCTCGGTACTAGCACTCCGGATGTTTAAGAACACGCGTTCTTATCCATTCGACCATGCTGACCTCTTGACCATTGGTTAGACAAGCAAGAGTACTAGCCACTGAACTACCGCGGATATTTTGTGTGTGTGCATATCCCTTACAGAACGTTGCAGTCAACATCAGTATTTTTCAGCCGCTGTTGATGTACTAGGCAAGATTACGATCACTAGTTTGCGATTGCTTTCTGAACGACCGGATCACATACCTCGTAAGTTACCAACGCGGCGAGAACCGCTACTGATTCTCGCGCAGGTTACGTTACTCAAGAGAATATACGAAATTACGGAGAAAGACGTTAACGCCTAGGCCAGGGAGATCGGCACCGCGGATATACACACTTGTTAATGTTTCTAATAGCACCAACTGTCCTAAATATAGGGTGTATTTTTAATGACTGTGGGGTTTTTGAAAATAGTCCTGTTCCAAGTTGTACAACATAAAAGGTAAATACAAAACTTGGAATGGCAATATTTAAAAAAAAAAACCCACAGTCATTAACAATTCCTGCAGCAGAAAGCTACACTGGGCCTATCAAATATTAGGCCTATTGTAGGCCTGAGTGCGCGGAGTGACAGATGGCCAGTTTTCCCTCCTGTAGCGAATGACGAGACCTAGCATCGAACCCGTGTTCAACCGCACTAATACCATCGTCAGCGTAACTGCCTTACCGTTACACCAACGCAGGCTCACCCTGTAGCTCATTTGATTATTCTTAGGTTAAATAGCTCGACGACGAAACATTAAGTGAACAGTCTTCTATGGAAAGGTAGCAAGGACTCCAACCAATAGCATGCCATCTTGCCAGTTATGTCTAAAGCAGCGGTTCTCAATCCTTTTTGGCCCGTGCCCCCCAACAATAAGAAAGAGACAAACAGCTTCTGCTTTGGTCATGTGATGAGAAGAGAGGCGCTGGAGAACATCGTGACAACTGGAAAGATCGAGTGGAAGAGAGGAAGATGCAGACCACGAGAAATGACGCTGGATGGATTGCGACGGTGGCATGGAGGAATATCAACGGCAGAGTTGATCCAGAAAATCAAAGACCGAGATCTGTGGAGAGTCATGAACGCCTACGCCAGTCGGCACGGCACTTGATGATGATGATAATGCTCCCCTTCGCCATACTTTCAGAACGTCATTCCCCTTCCCCCTTTCGTATTTCCACCATAACCCCCCCCCCCCCCCCTTTCTGTCGTGTCCTCCTTTAAAGTGTCGTCCCTGGAGTGAGGAGATCCGACACCCACATTATAATATTATTTTTTTGCCCCCTCAATATTCTGGAGAATCCACCAGCTTCCGTCCAACACACTCCATCAGCCTATGGACACCTTTTCCTATCACTCTCACACTGTCGTACTATGCCCCCTTCTCATACTTCCCCAACGCAACATACTCAACAACTCTTGCTTCTAGAAATTAATAAAGATTAATTTATTAAAATAAAAGTGTAACGTGTATGAGACGTGTATGCGAAGAAAATGTGTGACGTGTTCTATAAAGTGTGTAGACTCTGTCTCTCAGACATCAACTCAGTCAGCTGATCACAGCAAAGATAGACCACAGCACGTTACGTCAGAACAAGTACGTCTCACCCGTTGCCGGAACCATCTTGCCGGATAATGCTTTGCCTCTGTAGACCTCTGGTAATCCAATTTCATGAACATCCGAAATAGACACCGGTGGTATTAACAGTTAATCATGGACCGGTTGCACTCTACACAATGTCCGTTCCTAATGTTCCTAAACAAACTGCACAAGTCTTTTGCAGTGTGTACGCAGTTAGTTAGTTAGTTAGTTAGTCGACAGATCATCCTCGTTGCACATCGAACCATTCAGTCCATAAGTGCTAATTACTAATGTTAATTGTTACTGTACTAACACTAGGTACTCTTAGCCGGTTCTCGGTTCGTTACTACTGTCTGATGCTGTGTGGTGCATCAGTATGCATCACTCTCTTTGATGAATCAATTTCCTTCTAGCGTAAGTTACGTTTCTGTATGCAACTTTATTGACTCTTGAACTGGTGTTCTTCAGAATGGGTTTTTTAATTCTTTCCCAAAACTTGTAGAGTTTCCTTGGATCTGGTAGGGAACCTTAAATGGCACTACTGCAGTCCTATAAATCATATCTACATCTGCCATATAGGCACGTGTAAAATTAAGTCACTAATTAACACACGGTAGATATTATTTCCACTGGCACTGCAGTGCCCTGCACTCTGTCTAGAGCATTATTCAAGTCCACCCTAGTTGATCTCAACTCGAGTTTATATGGCAAACTACCAAAGTTGTCCACGTGACGTTATCCTTTACTCCCCCACACAGGTGGCACAGTGGCAAATCATCCCCTGTCAAGAACTATTTTCCTGGCTTAAATCCTGTCAAAGTTGTCAGTAATTGCCTAGATTCTCAAAACAAGCCAGCTAGTTTCTGTAAACTCCCAACAAAGAGTTTCGATACCAAGCTGCCAATCATCTTGATGTTCCGGAAACCAAGAATTGACAGATGCACTGTTTTCCGTACTAGGTACTTCCGTTTTACATCTGCCCCTGTGATCTCACGGCTTCCATCTGCATTCAAATGTTGACAAACTTGTCACTCTTCTGTTCCGTGGTGACAATCCCAGCAGCCATTTCCGTCTGATGTCCGGCAGTATAGATGACAAACGGAACCATTCCATATCCTTCTCCCTCACCACCAAATGTGTTTATGGGCTGACACGATGTAACCTGTACAACTGTGTTTACTCTGTTAGTACAAATAGATGTCGCTGGTCGATCGTCCGCTTAATCCGAAAATCCTCTGTAATAATCAACCGGATAAACACACGGTTTCATTTTGTGACACCTTCCCGCTCCTACACAGTATACTTAATAATGGAAGATAAATTTAATAACACATAGTAGAATAAGTCTAGACGTCTACATATAAAACGTGATTTGCGGGTCTACTTACGTTATAAAATGAATTTCAGAAGGGTGAGACGTACAGAATCTTAAAGCATGAAGGGAAAATCAATATCAAGTAATCGGTTCTTGTATTAACGCGATCTTAAAATAATCTTAATTCCCCACCGGTTGAGAACCACTGGTCTAAGGTAAAGAAAGACTTTTAAAGTGAAAGTGCGAAAAATGTCTTCCATTTCTCACAAATATCTCCTAGTTCAAAGGTCAAGCCGCGGTGCTTAATGCTCTTACACTTAAACTTCCAGTAAGACGGGGATCATTCCCTACAACGCCAGTTGGGCTTCAGCATTGACTTCCCGTTCAGAAAGCAATGGCAAACTACGGAATGTAAAATTGCAAATAAATCAACCTGGTGTTGGGTTGAATGCAACCTCCTGCTAAGGACACGCAACATGTTATCATTATCTACAAGTACAGAGATCCCAGGAACTAAGTAAGGACGGTGGCTACAACGATTGCCTGTCGGCCTGGCGGTCATATCTTCGGAGACTCTTCGACGCAGGATTTTTTTCCCCCACTGACCTAAGCTCGACCTGGCCTCTAATTTTCATCGGGTATTTTCATGGAAAATAAAGGCAATTGGCATGACACTGAACTAAGCACACATCGAGTGCTGACTGGTCTAAGGATCTGAGGCTATGATCATAAAGCTAATAGGCCTCATGAGGGAAAAATCAGGCTCTTTACGCTTTCTTTTTATTTCTTCTTCCCCCCCCCCCTACCCCCACCTCCCCCCCCCCAAAAAAAAAAACAACTACAGTAGCCCCTGTAGCTACTTGTCGTGGTTCGCGTTATATTAAATATACTTCCTATGAACTTAAGTGGCTCAAAGCTGAATTCAGAAGTTGCTCGCCATCCACTCAAGAATACACGTAAATGATTCATCTGACGCAAACGTTAAGTTGGAATAAAAAGGTTGATTTCTTTAAACAAAACAAAACAAAACAAAATAAATAAAAACATAAAAGGCAAACTAATCAATGTAAAATTGCCTGGAACGTCGACACGGGCTTGATTGCAACGTATTCCAAAGGACGTGCAACATTTCAACCAATTTAAAAAAAATTCATTGGACAACCACAATGGGCAATCTAGACATTGCGAGGGAAGCTAAGTCGCAAAGACAACTTATCACAAATATCAGAAAGAGGCAGTCATAATGTTTTGGCCATGTTATGAGAAGACAAAACTAGAATATGTTGAGACAACCGGAAATATTCGTGGAAAGGGAGATAGAGGACAACAGCAAGAAATAATTCTCGGGTGTCCTATGTCAAGGCACGGAGTCAACACACGAATTGATCCATGCCGTTGGAAATAGCAGTTTGTGCAGAAGCATGAGTTCCCCCGCCAGCCGGCAAGTCACCGAATGATGAAACTAAGTAAATCATTTGCCGTTTAATTTTACGCTGCTATAATATACGCATGCGAGCACGTTAGGGCTTCGCTGCCAATGGCATGAGGGAGGTCGAACAAGAATTCGACATCAGCTCCCGACGTTTGCTACGGGAGGGGAAGACTGGCCGTCTTCCCCTGTCCACTCAGGCCTATAAAGTGTGGCGATCCTAACACTCCACATGTCTACACCAGGTTTCCGCTATACAACCAGCTTTTTTTTTTTTTTTTGTAAATAGTATCTACAAGAGGGCGCCTAGTGGCAGGTAAATCTGCCTGCCGGTCCGTAACTGGTGTGTTCAAATCCTTGTCAAGGTAAATTTTTTTTTAATTTTCTTGGGTTTCCATATGCTCAATACGCTGCAAAACCTGGCAATGAGTCGCTGACTTACTTTCGCTTCAGTTATAAATTATCTGCATCATTGCGCCATATTGACGGTGTCTGTCGGGATCTTGTGTCCACTGGCTCAGGTATAGAGTCCATTGTCCCCGCGAGTCGTGCAGGGTTCACTTTAGGGTAATTATTGAATGGCCCGTTGTCCCCGCGTAGTCGTATAGTGTACAAGTTAGGGTAATTATTGAATGGCCCGTTGTCCCCGCGTAGTCGTATAGTGTACAAGTTAGGGTAATTATTGAATGGTGCATTGTCTCAGCGTAGCCATACAAGTTTACAAGTTGGGGTCGTTATCGCGTGTAGCATAATCAAGGCAGTGATGGAGATCGGAGTGGCCGAGAGGTTTATTACACTCGTATTTACACTTTCTCTGGTGACCGCGGCGAAGTGAGTTCATTCCACATGCCGGTCAGTTGGGCTTAGATGCTGACTCGGGGACGTAAATTACTAGTACCTCAGAAGTCGGAGAGGGTTCTCGTCTGATGGCGGGGGACACTGGTAAAAGGGAAAGCTAATCCTCAAGTAAAAACACTAGTAGCAGCAGTAGTAGTAGTAGTAGTAGTAGTAGTAGTAGTAGTAGTAGTAGTAGTAGTAGTAGTAGTAGTAGTAGTAGTAGTAGTAGTAGTAGTAGTAGTAGTAGTAGTAGTAGTAGTAGTAGTAGTAGTAGCCGGCGCAGTAACGAAAGGGTTACGAACGCCATTCGCAATCACGCATACCGTATTCGAAACACATCTGCAAACCATTTGGAAGCAGACCGCCTGCCGCAGGTTTTCATACAATGGTATGAGCGTTGGTAGTTCAGAAAGCAATAGGAAACTACTGAACGTAAACTTGCCTTGTGAATCACATTCTCCAAAAATGCTGGGGTTGACTGCAACGTCCTCTAAAGGGCATGGAACTAACTAACTAGTAGTAGTCGATGCACGAGCATGGACTGGACTACGCTAGAGTTGAGCGTAAGGGGGAAAAATTGTGTGGCGACCATCACACGCTTGGCTGACAGGACAGAATATCGTGCTTCCCCACATAACACACTGAACAAACATGAGCATACGCTTCGTATTTACAATGAACAATATGATCCCTCTGTATTCGGAGGAATAGAAATGCCCGAGCTTCCATATGCTAACGAGTGTTACAATCACCAACACAAGTGGGAATTGAGAAACGTGTAAGTCCAGTGAAAACGCAAAGCGAAGAAGAAATTTTATATCTCACTGCCTACATACACAAAGTCAATGAATCCCCGATAAAACAAATATATTAGCATATATATTTGTCTAAAATATGTTAACAGATATTATTATATATTTGGCTCCACAGAAAGTAAACTTACCTAGTAGTTAGTTAGTCGCGGTTTCAACTTCACGGCAACGGGTCGTCCCCATTATGCTCTATTCCCGTGCCAGCGAATATCACACTAAATGCTCCTCACTGTCCAATGTGAGATGTGGAATAGACAGGAGTCTAGGCAAGCCAACAACCCGCACAGGAACACTGTGCATAATGCCGCTGCCAGAATGCCAACACAAAATTCATCCACGAATACCACAGTTCATCGTCGATGGCTCGGCTGTCACCAGAAAGACCTCATTGACCCGGATTTTCTCACATGGTTCGGTCTCTTACCGCAGGGCGACCCGCCGAAAGTGTCGCATAAAGCACGAACTCCGCAGCTTCAGCGCCGACTCCCTTACTTACCTAGTAAATCCCAAACAGTTAAAAAATGATGGGGTTGACTGACGCGTAAGAATACTCAATGTATCAAGAAGAGATATGATCAGAAAGGAAGAAATCAGGACTAAAGTGGGGGTTATAGCTGCACTAGATTTTATTAGAAAGCAGCAAGTCAAATGGTTTGGCCATGCAAGTAGGCTACCATCTAACAGTATACCACAACAAGCAATGATGTACAGACCAGAGGGAAACAGAGGAAGAGGCCGACCACGTAAATGATGGACGCAGGGAATAACAGAGTCCACGGGAATATCGATACATGAAGCCCATAAGCGGGCACTCTCCCGCTGTTTCTACTTCACCTGGACACCGCAAGGTACAAGAGGAACATGATGAGATGAGACTGACACGTTCTGTAAAGCACATGCAAGTAAAAGTAACTAACTACTTTATATACAAGTATGAGTAATTGCGCGAGTTTTCACTAAGCTCGAGCTCAAAGCAGTTGGGACATCAAAGGTCAAGGCTAACAGTAAATGAAAAGGTGATGACAGCAATTAAAAGAAGACTAAACATTGCGCTGCAAGCACTAAAGTAATTAAAACCTGTATGGGTTTGAATTTTTTTTGTTTTGTTTTAGCATATCCTTTTTACAGGACTTAGCTGTCAACACCAGCATCTTTCAGCTGTATGTTGATCTCTTGGCAAGATTACGCTCAGCAGTTTGCCATTGCTTTCTGAGCGGCCGGCTCACATACCCCGTAAGTTACCGATGCGATTCGAACCACTGCTGATTTGAACCGTCATCACGTTACCGACGAGAGTATACGAGATTACGGAGAAAAGTCATAACCTCTAAGCCACGAAGCCGGCATATGGGTTTGAATAGATAAAGTAAAAAACGCCAGAATGCTTAAAGCATGCGTATTTTCCTGTGGCAACATACGAGTGTGTAACTTGGACATTTAATAAAACAAATCAGCCTGGAATCCCATATGCGCCTTTGAATATAAATGTTACCGGGGTGGTTAAAAATATATTTGATGAAAGCGATAGGAAATAACGCAATGACAAAGCAAAGCACGAATACAACGCACTGTCTCGAAACGTGGTTGGAATGTATGCAAGAGAAAGACATCTGAAGTCATGACCCGGGTGGGTCCGCCCACAGAAGGTTTCAAGAGAGTGAAGAGCCGAAACATTCCGGGAAGGGGTGCCGCTTCTGACAATCAGAAGTCTCCTGGCTGCTTGCTTTGCGGAGGAGTTTTTAATCACTAAATATAATTCAGTAAAAACTCAGTACTGAAGAACACTGGTTTTATAGACACAATTTTGACTTGGGGACGTAAATTACAAGTAATACGGGAGTTGAAATAGATTCGCGAGATGATCAGGAACACAGGTAATAGGGAAATCTAATCCCACGCAAAAATCAGTGCGTTCATCGCCAGAACTCGTATGATGGCGTGATCATCAAAGACAGAGATGGCAAAAAGGGAAGGATTGCTATTTCACTTCTGATAAATAATTACGCCTGATCTCTTAGGGTATAGAACCTACACAACGCTATGTGTGCTGTGTTTAGCCTAACTACTCGGCCACCCGCTCCTCAAGCTTATCAGGCTTAAATTGCGAGAACAGTTGTGCCCTTAAACAGGTGGATGTGTCATTCTAAAGCAGTGATTCTCAAAGTATGGTCTTGTACTTTACTTTGCCTCTATGGCCGAGATCCTACATAGGGGTCCTTGAGTTTTTTTCGGGAAATGTCATATGGCGTGTACATATTGGCAGTACAAACTGCAAGGATTGATAATGCTTGGTTTCAAAACATGAGGATCTCTTAGAAGTGTTTGAGCACCGCTCTTCCGGAATATAACCCAAGCAACTAGAAAATTAATAGAACTTTAGAAAGAATGTTACACACCCGTATTAAAAACATGACTTCTTTTACGTAAGGAATGCGGAAAATATTGCAATTCAAAATAATGTTTTCATGTTGTGAATTTGAATAGTGAAGACAGAAACAACAGATTGCACTATTTATTGCCATGTCATCTGTCATCTCCTGCCTTTAGTACCCTGCGATGTAGGACACGTGGGAAGAGGTGGGGGAAGGTATTGAGCCTGAGGAATTGAGGCCGCCTAGCTAGTGCAGTCGGTTAGGTTAGGGTGTTCTTCCCCCTCCCGACAGAAAAAAATCCCCGGCATTCTAAAACAGCTCTGCCTGCCGCTCCTAGCACAATTTATTACCTGACATATATCGATGTATGTCATCGGGTGCATACTACAGGGAAAAAAGGTTTAAGTTCTAACGAAGTAGCGTAATGAATCCTTCCAACTTAAACACTGTATTTCCGTTACAAGGTTTCATTATGTTACTTCATTATATGTTGAATATTTTGCTATAAATGCTATGTAGAACCAGTTTTGATGTATGGTAGTGAATCATGGAATGTAAATGAACAAATTAGGAAGAAATTAGAAGCAACGGAGATGTGGTTCCTGAGACGAATGTTGTGAATTCCTTGGACTGCCAGAGTAACTAACAACGACTGCATGAGACAGGCTAATGAAACTAGAACATTATATACAACAATAAGAAAGAGACAAACAGCTTTCTACGGTCATATGATGAGAAGAGAGGCATTGGAGAAAATCGTGACACCTGGAAAGATCGAGGGGAAGAGAGGCAGAGGAAGACCAAGAGAAATGATGCTGGATGGATTGAGGCGGTGGCATGGAGGAATACCATCAGCAGAGTTGATTCAGAACACCAAAGACCGAGATCTGTGGAATGCCATGAGCACCTACGCCAGCTGGCAAGGCTCTTGATAATGATGATGTACATGACGAAATACCATGAAATATTCCAGGCAATAAATTTTGCAATATATTGTTTCTGTCTTTATTATTCAAATTCAGAAATGTTTTATCTTCTTCTTTCTCTCGCCGTCTTTTTTTTTTTTTTTTGATGCAGATATCGCTAACACAATATGAGTAAAGAACAACATAAAGTGTGGCAAATTATTTGTTTTTGTGTGCATATCGCTAATCTTGTCCTGTTCACAATGCTGAGTTAAGAACAACACGAAGAGTGGCAAACTTCTTCCTCTGCGTGTATCTGAAATTGCGTTGTGCCAGGTTTATTTGTGCCCTTAGGCCGACACATCTGACTTCTGCGGGTGTTTTTTGACCGGATTAACCTTCCCGGGTGAAGTGGCAAACTATTTACGACTGTTTGCATGTAACGCTCTCCAGGCTAGGATCGTTTCCACTCATTGCATCTTCACAGATTCCCATCCATCATGTGCCATGCTGATAAGCGTGGGCGGTCATATTTTGCGATCTCACTCGATCACCAGAGTCGTGGATCAGCTCCATGTTTTCATAGATTTACCGCCTTCAGTTTTATTATTATCATAAAAATGTCCAGAAATAATTTACTGCTTTTAGTTTTTAGTCTGTGATGTGACATTGCCATTACATTTTGTAGGCCTAAATGCACGGAGAAATAGTTAACCAATTCTTCCCTCACTTTCGAAGGCGATAAGCCCAGTAGTCACACCCGCGTTCCACCGTACTCTTGACATTATCAACGCAGTTTACTATCAACTTCGCTAACCCACCCGCTAGTACAGTAAATATACACGCATTATTGGGAGATTATTTATTTCTTTACTCTAAGAGTTCTGAAAAAAAAAACGGGATGGCAGTAGAGAAGTGGTCTCGGGGGAAAATATCTAGTGTATAAGTGAGGAGGAGAAAAACACACGGGGCAGCCCTAAAGAAGCAGACAAAGCCATCATATTAACTAGATAAATTAGATAACACGTGGCCGACTTGATAAGAAAAGGATAACAAAGAGATAACTGTCTGATTGACCTGGCCAAAGGGCATAATCGAGCAGCACAGATGTAAGATTGCATGTCACATGATGATAATAATTCTTTTCATTCTCATTACGTGTATCGTCTTCCTTCCGACACAATTGTAATACTAGCTGGCGGTTGTAAGATGCGGAGTAACTTGAGTAGCGGAAGGATACAGAACAATGCTTCCTATGTTTAAGAGACACTTGAGGACAGTGTCCGCGCAGTACTTATTACGCAGCTGTGAACTCGTTGCATCCCATGAAGCTGTTCCACTGGAGCAGTAACTATTTGGGTCACGCAGGGTAAAGTAATAACCGAAAGTACAAGCAATGTTTTTGTTCTTTATTTGGCGTTCGCTCGCTTTAAACTCAAGTGTAGTCCACTCCGTGCCACTAATTATTGTAGCAATGGACTGGTTTTTGCGTGTGGGTTAGCTGTCCCTATTACCAGGGCCCCTCACCTTCAGATAAAACCATTCCGACTTCTGAGGTACTTGTAATTTACGTCCCCAAGTCAAGCTCGAGAAGTCAACATTTTAGTTCAACTGACCGGCGTAGAAGTTGAACGCGCACCCTCGGCATCAGCGCACCGTAAGTCGAAGAGCGAGCGCACTTATCCATTCATCCACGCTGACCTCATGTACAAACAATAATTAATTAATGCAGAATTTTGTTTTGTTTTTAAAAAGCCTGTCTTTTGCATGATGTTGAAATCAAATCCAGCCACTATCAGTTGTTTGTCATTTACTGTGCAATTCTACGTGCAGTAGTTTGCCAATGCTTTCTGAAAGAGAAGGCGACATGTAAGTCCAAATAGCCGGGGTGTGGAATTTTTAAAAAAAATATTTTTTTTTCATATCCTTTACAGGACATCGCTGTCAACACCAGCATCTTTCAGCTGTATGTTGATCTCTTGGCAAGATTGCGCTCAGTAGTTTGCCATTGCTTTCTGAGCGGCCGGCTCACATACCCCGTAAGTTACCGAGTACCGATGCGATTCGAACCACTGCTGATTCTCACCGTCATCACGTTACCGACGAGGGTATACGAGATTATATTGGGATTAAAATGGTTTAACACAATCATCAATATGGAGCTCATGGCGAGAATGAGACAAATTCCAGCTGGAAAATGCTGGTGTTGACTGCAATGTCCTGCAAATAGGATTTGCCAAAAACAATGGGTAGTAAAGGGAGACAATGGACAGAGCTGCAAAAGACAAAAGCTTGGCGTGGGTTGGCTGAACGCTAAATGTTAGTTTATTGGTAAGATTAAATGTTATTTATTTGCGAGGTTTTTAAAACTATATTAACATTCATCACCCTCGCCCAGTGACCTGTTCTGTGTAGAACATTGTTCCTGTAACATTTTTCCAAATGTATCTCCGCGGTAAGCCAAACACCCTGTCTCTGTTGCTGCCGTGTGTAAATGACCTATCACATCCCAAATCCATCCACGATGCGGTCGTCCTCTTCTGTGGTTCCCTGGTACTTCTGCCTTCCAAAACCGTCTTTTCCTGACATGCATGTCTCGTTACATGTCCAAAATAATTCCCTTCTATCAATTTTATTTGTCTTTATAACCAATATTCTTCAGCAGTGGGGCCTTGCTGGATAGATCTCCTTCTTGCTCAATGAATTGTTATACCTCTTCTTTAATCACATAACAAAGGCGCATATGTGATTTTCAGTTAATTTGTTCATCCAAATTTCACGCCCTTGTGTAGCGCACAGGACATGGAGGAATGAATGCTCGTTGTCCCTTGCTTTAGTTGTTCTGTCGGGTTTCATTGCTTTAGCTTTCGCAGATCCATTATAGTTGTGTATTTGGTATCTGTTATGACATTTCCACGGCTCGTCAGCGGTCAGCGGTGCACATGGGTATTTGAAACTGCTCACATTCCACAATGTCCTGAGATACTGGCTCGAAGTCAGTCGCAGAGTTAAAAATAAAATTTCTATCTCACTGCAACCCCATCCCCCCCCAAAAAAAAATACGGACAAGACGATAAAACAAATATTTCTACAGATATATTTACCAAAATTCCCATTGGTAAATAAATTGGTGGTATCTCCATTGGTAAATTATCTATTGGTATCTTCAGTGGTAAATATATATGTTGGTATCTCCATTGGTAAATATGTCTGTGGTATCTCCATTACTAAATATATATGTTGGTATTTCCATTGGTCAGTATATCTGGGGGTATCTCATTGGTAAATATATCTTTTGATACCTTCACTGGTAAATGTATCTGTTGATATCTTCATTGGTAAATATATCTGTTGATATCTCCATTGGTAAATATATCTGTTGATATCTCCATTGGTAGAGTGACTAGAGAATCTGGCCGACAATCAGTGCTCCGAGGAAAGGTAAAAAGGACAAATAATCATACTACAACTGGTACCATTAGTATGCGGACTCTTCACTAGCTGTTGAAGATGAAGGACGAAGCACTTGTAGGAACGTCCCTAGTGCTGTGATGTCGGTTCTTGACTCAACTCAACTTCCCTGTTGTGTATGAAACTATTAAATGTTTGACCTTATAGGTGGTAATAAACGGGATATTTACAATGTAAACCAAGGCAAACCATGAAATAAATAATATAATAACAGCCTTATGACTGCTTGGGAACCGCGGCAGCGTAGTGGCCCGCCTTCCAGTCCGGTGATCATGGGTTCGAATCATCTTCCGTGCCGATTTTTAAAATTGGCCTGAACTCCCAGGTCGACCCAGACTAAAACGGGTACCAGAAATGTATTGAGAAGTAAAGGCGGCAAACACGAGACTGACCACATGACAAACCAAATGCCGATTGATATATATAGGATGTATTTTTAATGACTGTGCAGTGTTTGACAATATTGCCGGTCCAAGGTTTTATTTTCCCTCTGTAAAGTTCATGCAACGTAATAGGTACATACAAAACTTGGACCGGCAATATTTTCAAACACTACACAGTCATTAAAAATACACCCTACACAAACATGGGTGTAGAACTTTATGCGCAATGAGCCATGTGGCGTTTAACAGGGTCCTTTGACGTTTAAAAAATTAGGACTTCTTGACAATATAGACCCCAGAAACTGGCTCCATTGCCTTTAAGAGTTAAAGAAACACTACAAATATTCGATAATGAGAGGCTAATGTTTATGGCAAGAAACCGGCACATAACATTATGTTTCAGTTTGCAAGTGGTTATAACATCTGTAATGTTCTAGTCATAACTGTACGTAACATCAAATCTACTTCTGACAAACTGACTACTTCTGGCAGTTTTGTACGAAATAAAACCACATTAAAAAGAAAGACATGAAATTAAAATATTGCAAAGGGACATAACAACATAAGTTTCATTTCGAGTGACATTACTAACAGCAGCATGATTGTATTGTATAATTTTTAAAATTGTAGTATTTGCTTAAATCTTATTTTCAAAATTTCAATAAAAATTAGGTAACAATTATATGTCTTTTAAGTAAAAGTATAATAATTGTAAGGCATCTTCAAAGTTTGTGTAAAATAATGGCTTTATTTCAGATGCGTGACACTTTTCTAACTCATTTTTGTACTTCTCGTCGGTATAGCATTCAATGTTTTTATCCGTTCATTGGTAGTCACTCATTTCTGGAAAATAAATAAAAAATTTTGTCCGGCCTGTTTTACAGGCCAAAAATAAAAAATGTTATATTAAGAAGACTGGATTATCGTAACCACCGACAGGGATAGAATCAGTTATGACAATCCGAGTACTGTATACAGGTGTAACGTAGTTGCAAGTCCATTACAGGACGCTGCAGCCAACCTAGATATTTATTGAACTGTTTGTTATTTTCAAGACAATTGTACGTTCTACAGTTTAACATTCTTTACTGAAGGCCGATGCCCATGATATTGTGAAAAGCAACGCAAAGCTGTCTCCTTCCAAATCGCTGGCGCCTGACTTCGAATCTGGTGTCTCAAGATTGCCAAACTGCGTTCATTATTCTTAAAAGTGGTGAGGTGGGGAGAGTGGGGGGCGGTACAATCTATATTATAATTCTTTAATCAATGCGTGATTCTCGTCTGTTTCCCGAAGGACTGTGCTCTTGTGTACCGATTACCATACAGTTCGGAAATGTAGCCGATATCCATTTTATGAAGCTGGGTGGACACCTGAGCCATGATGGTCAGGAGAAGCCATGCCACTACTGAGGATTGAACTAGGACCCCTGTGTTGGTAAGCAGGGCCAAAAACACTAAGCCCTCACGAGTCTCTCTCTCTCTCTCTCTCTCTCTCCCTCTCTCTCTCTCTACTCTCTCTCTCTCCTCTCTCTCTCTCTCTCTCTCTCTCTCTCTCTCTCTCTCTCTCTCTCTCTTTCTCCTGCCTTTTATCCTGTAATGAAGCAAAGGCTCTCATGCAACTCAAGCCCTCCTATCTTTTGCCATCTCCCGCGGACTACCTCCACTTCCTCTGTATATCATTCATCTCGTGATGACGTTTTCTACAAGACGGGGTAGCCCATTCTGTGTCAACCCGCCTGAGTCACCTCCTACGTCACGCATGGTAGGTTTTAGTGTCATTATTCTTTGCTGTCCAGAAAGGCTTCGGTAACACACGGGTTACGGCTGGTTAAATAAACAAATGTAAGAGATGGGCGAGTCTTGTCATGGATGTCATGGACAACTTGAGAAGTCTAATCCGTGAGCAGTTATTGTTTGATTCTGGATAGTTTAATACCGACACTATCCACTATTTAGTTCTGTCTCAGGTGTAGACAATTCACACACAACGCGCGCGCGCGCGAACGAACACACATACACACAAGTAGTATTTCAAGAGAATCTAAAAAACAATGCATGCACTTTGTATGACGGCGCAATCACCCCCACCCCTGTTCGCTTTTAGTGATCATCATCATCATCAAGTGCCCTGCCAGCCGGTGTAGGCATTCATGTCTCCCCACACATCGCGGTCCTTAATGTTATGGATATGCTCAGCAATTTTGTGTGTAGAAATTTGCCTCGCAATGTCAGAACGAGAAGTCAGAATTTAAGCCCAGCAGGGGACGGAATGTAAACAACACAGGAATCGACGAAGTCAATTAATTGTCTAACTATCATCAACAAGAAAAGATTACCTCTGGATTCTCAACACTCAAGCTGTTGAAGTGAACCGGTGAATTCAGCTCTGGGTAATTTCACCGACACATTCGCTAAGTAAACATGTATGGATCGGCGGGAAGAAACTATTGTTGGGCTGTCAAAATGTTTACTTGAATTGACGGCTGGGTGAATAGAAGTACTAGCAAGGCACAAGTGAATTGTCAATAGTGAGCGTAGTGAGAGAGCTAGGCATGTTCTAATGTAACAGACAGGAGTTCGGGGACAGATGATGGGTAGGGCATGTGTTGGATGGGGCACACGGTGCATAGGACACACCTTGGATAGGACACAAGTAGTTGAATAGGACACACGTTACATAGGGCACAAGTTATTGAATAGGACACAAAGTCGTTGGATAGGACACAAGTTGAACAGGACACAAGTAGTTGGATAAGACACAAGTAGTTGGACAGAACACAAAGATGCTGGATAGGACACGTGTTGGATAGGACACACGTTGGATAGAACACAGTTTGGACAGGACACAAGTAGTTGGATATGACACAAGTAGTTAAATAGGACACGCGTTGTTGGATAAGACACAATGTTGTTGGATAAGACACAATGTTGTTGCATAGGACACAAAGTTGTTGGATAGGACACAAGTTGGATAGGACAAGTTAGATAGGACACGTGTTGAATAGTACAAAAGTTGCTGGATAGAACATAAGTAATTGAATGCAACACAGGATGTTGGATATTACACAAGCTGGATAGGACAAGTCGGTTAGGATATAAGTTGAATAGGACACAAGTAGTTGGACAGGACACATGTTGGATAGGACACAACAAGTAGTTAGACAGGACACAAGTAGTTGGATAGGACACAAGTAGTTGGACAGGCCACATGTTGGATAGAAAACATGTAGATGAATAGGACATTTTAAAATGTGTACAGTAGGAGAAACTATAGCTGAAATATCGCAGATCAGGAAGAAGAAATACAAAAACTGACAATATGCAGATTTTAAAAGTGTAGAGTGAGCTGCCGTAATGACAGTAGCCGGTACTACCTGCCTTCTGTTAGCGCCGAATGTTGAGCAGCGTTCACCAACCTCGACACCTTACATTGTGCTTACGGTTTCTGGCGAAGTAGCGCAATTGGAAGGATAAGAGCTTTATGATAAAGCCTTTATCATAATGCGAGGAAATGCAACCTAAGACTAAATGTCACACATGGCAGACCAGGTCCTAAGCCTTGGTAGGCAACAGGTCTAGGATGGAAGCTCCGACAGGCGGACAGTTCATTTCTCATCATCTCACCATGTTCCTCTTGTACCTTGCGGTGTCGAGGTGAAGTATCAGCAGCAGGAGAGTGCCTGCTTATGGGCTTCATGTATCGATATTACCATGGACTCTGTTAATGTTATTCCCTGCGTCCATCGTTTACGTGGTCGGTCTCTTCCTCTGCTTCCCTCTGGTCTGTACATCATTGGTTGTTGTGGTATAATGTTAGTTGGTAACCTACTTGCATGGCCAAACCATTTGACTTGCTGCCTTCTAATAACATCTAGTGCAGCTACAACCTCCACTTTAGTCCTGATTTCTTCATTTCTGATCTGATCTCTTCTTGATACATTGAGTATTCTTCTCAGGAATCTCATATCTGTTGTTGTGATTTTTCTTTTCTCCTTTTCTCTCATTGTCCAGGTTTGGCATTGGTAACAGAGTTGGTAGGAAGATTGTATAGGAAGAGAGAGAGAGAGAGAGAGAGAGAGAGAGAGAGAGAGAGAGAGAGAGAGAGAGAGAGGAGAGAGAGAGAGAGAGAGAGAGAGAGAGAGAGAGAGAGCGGGAGAGAGAGAGAGATGGAGAGAGAATCAGGAGGCTGTCTTTGGTTAATTAGA
>JACEFZ010023025.1:0-160000 GCA_014155875.1 Cepaea nemoralis | reverse complement strand
TAAACTCATTCGGCTGCATGTCAACATGTTTTGGATCGCATTTGGCTATACCTCTTACCTACCCAGACACCCCCACCAGGGTAATGTGAAACCTCGCGAGAAACATGGCAGAGCTTGATAGAGGCTGACAGATAGTTGTTGGTTATGGTCTCAACGCGACGGTAGCCGAGTTTAGCACACAGAAGTCGCGGAAATAATTCAACAGGTCAGAGTAGACCGACCTCAAAAGTGTGACAGTCGCTGGCATGAAGAATGTGTAATGGCAAAAGTATAACCTTACACGCTGTAATGAAGAAAATCTGGAGTATATTATTATTACCAGAATTACTCACAAAGCATGAACAAATGTATTTAAATGTTTAACCATCAGAATAATCACATATCGAAATTATAAGCAAGAAAGTTACAACAACATGAGAACCGTGACAAAATGAAACGGATTAGTTAAATATCGACACTCCACGAGTCAGGCTAGGCGGTCAGACACTTGAAGGCTAGGGTGCGAGGACCCAAATAAAGATCTGGCATCCAGTATCTTCCTCACCACCAACCAGTCTGTGCCAAGCCAGATCTGAACCACTGATATCCAACAAGAGAACAGACTTATCACCTTCCACTTAAGATTTCTGTATTTTATCCCCAATATCTATTGAAAGAATGGTAGTAAATCATGCTGAAGTGCTCACATTCACGGTCACGCCGACTATGTTCACGCTTCTTAAACAGCATTGCAATGCGATGCCTTGTGATTATGTACCGCATTGACAGCATTTCAAATGACATTCCTTATGGGCTGCAGGCACACGGTAACACAAAAGATGTACGTCCACGGCCAATATTGGAGACATGAAAGGGAGACATGGAAATGGGACAGACATCACAACCTGGGAGAAAAAGGCGTCTGGTCATAAGACGCGGAGATGCGCTTTACGACGGTTATATTGAATTCCATAAACCTAAGACTATGTCAACAAAAGAGAAAAGAATCAGCCGAATGAAATGGCAAGCTGTGAAGCTTTCTGCTTATAGGGTGCTTAAAAAGGTCGCTTAAAAGTCGACAGGGTCGACTTCATTGCACCGAGTTTTTATCCCATATGGCTCAGTCTCTTTCCGCAGCGAACTGCCGAAAGCGTCGCACAAAGCATGAACTCCGTAGCTCCAGCGACGACACCCAGGAGTCTCCGAAAAAATGCACCGTGAACCGAAGGACGCGGCCCGGAATCGAATCCACAACCTTCGGAGTCCGAGTCAGACGGCCTGACCACTTCGCCACGGAGACTCCTGCATCATCCCATAGTCGCATATGACAACAGGAGGTTATTATAACCCAGCAATTCCTGACATGAGCACAGCGGCAGCGCAGCGGCGAGCACACTGGCCTGCGTCCCAATTGTCTCATGTTCGAATCCCCATTGTAGTATGTTTCTGAAAATTAATATGGGCTCCCAAATCGGTCCAGCTACAAACTGGGTACCAGAAAATGTCTTAGTAGTAAAGGCGGCCTGCATGATACACACCACGCTATCATCCATCGAGTGTCGCGATTGGTTTATAAACATATGGGGGAATAACACCTATATACCCTAGACCAGTGGACCTCAACCTTTTTTGGCCCGTGCCCCCCTTCACCATATTTTCAGAACGTCATCCCCCCCCCCCCCCCCGATATCAAAAATTTGGCACGTGCCCCCCTTCACCGTATTTTCAGAACGTCATTCCCTCCCTTTCATATTTCCTATCTAAAAATCCCCCCCACCTACACAGCATACGTAAAAATGGACGGCAAATTTAATAGCATATACTAAAACTAGTCTGTTTTGCATATTCTTTACAGGACATCGCTGTCAACATCAGCATCTTTCAGCTGTATGTTGATTTCTTGGCAAGATTACGCTCAGTAGTTTGCCATTGCTTTCTGAGCGGCCTGGCTCAGTTATCCCGCAAGTCACCAGCCGGGGTCGAACCGCTCCCAGTTCTCGCCCGCTACGAGACTCTGCGTGATAAACGGGATTACGGAGAAAGTGTTGTAACCCCTCGGCCAGAGAGACCGGCAAAACTAGTCTAGACATCCACATAAAACATGATTTGTGGGTCTACTTACTTTATAAAATGAATTTTAGAAGGATGAGACGTACATAACTGTAAAGTATGAAGGGAGAAACAATATCAAGTAATCGGTTCTTGTATTAACGCGATCTTGAAATGGTCTTCATCCCCCCCCCCCCCCTCCCTGGAAACCCTAAAATTCCCCCCCTGGGGGGGGGGGGGGGAACATTCCCCACCGGTTGAGAACCACTGCCCTAGACGTATATTGATTGAGGCAATTTCCGTGGCGAAGTGGTCAAGCCGTTTGACTCGGGCTCCGAAGGTTGTGGGTTGGATTCCGGGCGAGTCCTTCGGTTCACGAGTGCATTTTTTTCGGAGACAACTTGGGGTCGTCTCTGAAGCTACGGAGTTCGTGCTTTGTGCGACGCTTTCGGCAGTTTGCTGCGGAAAGAGACTGAGCCATATGGGATAAAAACTCGGTGCAATGAAGTCGACCCTGTCGAATTTTAAGCGACTCTTTTAACCCTAGACGTAAAAAAGGACTCTTCACTTATGTTAAAGAGGCCTACAAGGGAGCACAGAATAGTAACGTTGTAACCTGTCATGCATGTTGTAAGGAGTGATGGCGTCAGGCTTGCTTCCTTATCCATTAGAAAACTATAGCCACAAAATCCAGCCAACCATGGCCAAGTATATAGAAGGTTTAAGGTGAGCCGGGTGAAGGCCTATGCTGTATTAAAGGATGACAGATGAAGTCCGCTCAATATATGTGTACTGGTTCATCTAGATTTGATATCCTACGTTTCCCCGACTACGTTGTTTGGTTCGCGAGTGCAGTTGTATCAGAGACCCCTGGGGGTCATTGTTGCAGCTATGGAGTTCGTGCGCTGTGCCACCCTTTCGACAGGAAAGAGATCGAGTCACATGGGATAAAACCCGGTGCAACGAAGTCGATCCTCCCCCACCCCCTCGAAATCCCCTTTACACCCCCTTTTGATATCCTCTACTATATACTGCCTGCTCGGTGGCGATGGTGTTACGGGCGCAGTTCGTAATCCCGCATACCGCGTTGGAAACACAGCTGTGGGCGATTTGGAAGCAGACCACCTTATGAAATGGTACGGGTAGCGATAGTTCAGAAAACAATGGAAAACTACTGAACGTAAACTTGCCCAGGAATCACAAACATCCCTCCCCCCCCCCCCCCCCAAAAAAAAAATGCTTGGCTCACTGTTAAGTCCTGTCAAGGATCTGCAACTAATTATACACTATATTGACCTAATTCTGAGGTTTGTACCGGAATACGATCAGCCCGTTCTAACCTCAAATTCCGAAACAACCAAATAAATCAATATATACTATGTAGTACTAATGAAGACACTATTTCACACTTTTTGACAGGGTATCTCTGTGGCTAAGGGCTTGCGAACGCGGTTTCTGAGCCCGTTTACCCGGGTTCGAAACACAGCGGTGCTGGTTTTTTCGAAAAAGGTATAGGAGCCGGTCGTTCATACATCAATGGCAAACTACTGAACGTAAAATTTGCCCAGGAATTACGAACAGCGAAAATGCTGGGGTTAAGTGTTACGTCCTGTGAAGGACGTGCAACTTAAAAAAATCTAGATGGCCGTGTGCGTGTTGTCTCAATACATAATTAAGAAACTGCAGGTTTGAATACCTTTGTGGCCACATTATGGCTCTTAGTTATTATATTGTCTAGTGTGCCCTCTTATTTCTTCTTATTCTTTCATTTACTTCTATGGGTGCCTATCAATACCTTTTTATTTATTTCTCATGTTATTTCTAAAGGGTTTCTCACCTATGTCTGGAACCACACTTGTTCTTTCAGCCAGATGCTATCATCATTAAGAGATGAACAGTTCGAATCTCGATGTGCCTGAAACTTGCTATGTTTTTTTTTTCTTTCTATCGCTCCGTGGCGAAGCGGTTACCGCGTTTGAAACACAGCTGTGGGCGATTTGGATGCAGATCGTATTGCGCTGGTTTTCATATAACAGTATGAATGCCAGTAATTCAGAAAGCAATAGCAAACTAGTGAACGTAAACTTGCAAAGAAATCACAAACAGCCAAAAAATGCTCGGGTTGACTGCGACATCCTGTAAAGGATATGCAACTAACTTTTAATGTATCTTCTTATTCCTACTTCTTCCGCGCCTCTTCAACGAGTGCCAATCAATACCTCGGTATTTACCTACCATGTTGTTCAATAACCAAATTTAGCATACATCCACAAGTGTTAGCAATAGTTACTTAAATTGTAACTTGTAAAAGTGTAGAGAGTAAGAAAAGATTTCCTGTATAACACCTTGAAGTTTATTGTGTTTAAGGTCCCAGCCCCATGTATGTTTAGACAATCGGCATTAGAAAGATGACGCTGGTCAACATCATGCCTGCCGCCTTGCTTTCCCATAACATTTCCTGGTATTAATTTTACACTGAGTCGATCTTAGAGCCTACGTGGATTTATAACAGTCACCACCGCCATGGAGATTCGAACACATAGCTACTGGAGCAGAAGGGCAAGCTTACTAGCTACCACACCTCCTGAATTCCATCTGCCAGATATTAACTTAGTTTAGTTTTTTCTAATACAACAATTACTTTACAATAAACTCCTTGCGGTATAAGAGTTAAAGAGAAAACTGCCTGGGACATCGGAGAAAGAGTTAAAAGAGCTTTTCTTTTGTCAATATTCAATGCATAGCAACTGGCCTTGTGTTGAATTATTTTATATTTTAAATAAAAGTATTTATTTTCACAGCATAACATGCGCTTTTAAGGTTGCACCTTATTCAAAAGAATACTATTCTTATGAAAGTTAACTTGATTAAAATAACAGATTGCATATTGTTTTCCACATAAAACATATCTATATCTTTACTGAATCAAACTAAACGATGTTCTTAGCTTGTGAAATGTAATCAGTTCTTGGACATAACTCACAATAAATACACTAGCACACCAGTTGCTTTAGTTTCTCTTTATCGACAAACTTCTTTGTTGATACTGGTGTTAAATACACGTTGTAATTATTTCTGTACTGAAATTAACGTTAATTTCAAGAAAGAAAAAAACAAGGATAACAAACATCAACTTACCTTACTTGAAACAACAGTTCTAAATTAACTTGATCTATATACTTTCCTCCTATGAAGACAATGAAAAGAAACAGAACATAAAAATTACAGTAAACCACGAAATCGTGTCAAGGCAACGTACTACAACTTTGCACTGTTCTGTTTTCACTCGAGCCCTGCCCTTTCATTTACGGACGGTGACATCATTCGCGCGACAAGCAACCAATGAAAACAGACGGGGCGCAAGCAAGTTTGAACTCGTAGTAGTATCCGTGCCTCTCTCAGCGCGTTACTTCTGCCCAGGTGCTGTGCAGATAATAGAGAAGCTTATCTTTTTTCAACAATCTGGTTTGCACGTGTGATAATGCCAAGCACTTGAACACAATTTTAACTCATTATGACAGAGGCAATTGCGGGTGTGAAGTTGTAATTGTCTGGATCACTAGGCGCGGGTGATCAAGGTTCGCTATCATCATAAGCTTTGATCAGGCCTGTTTTCTTGCTCCCATTGTGTCATATAGCCAACACATCCCGTCTAATTTCTCGAATCTTCCACTTCTTCTTCTTCTTCGTCTTCTTCTTCTTCTTCTTCTTCTTCTTCTTCTTCTTCTTCTTCTTCTTCTTCTTCTTCTTCTCCTCCTCCTCCTCCTCCTCCTCCTCCTCCTTCTTCTTCTTCTTCTTCTTCTTCTTCTTCTTCTTCTTCTTCTTCTTCTTCTTCTTCTTCTTCTTCTTCTTCTTCTTCTCTTTCTTTCTTTCTTTCTTTCTTTCTTTCTTTCTTTCTTTCTTTATATCATCCGCCCTTCCTTTTCTTTCTTTCTTTCTTTCTTTCTTTCTTTCTTTCTTTCTTTCTTTCTTTCTTTCTTTCTTTCTTTCTTCGTTCGCTTGTTATTTTTGGCGATAATTTCATTGTGCTGGTTTACAGCAGAGCTACTGTTGCTTCTTCTTTTGTGCAATTTGTCTGTAAGTGCAATGTTGTCTCTTGTATGCATTTAACTATAGCAGAGCTGCTATATTTGCAGACAACATCCAACTTCTTCCTGGCACATGTTGATGGAGTTAGCCATACCTGGTAGTTTCGTAGCATATTACGCAACCTTGGTGTTGGTGATGTTCCCCCCCCCCCGCCCTTTCATCTACAGATTTAAGTTATTTGCATATCCCTTTACAGGACGTCACAGTCAGTCCCAGTATTTTCATACTGTTTTTGATCTCTTGGAAAGTTTTTAATTTTTTTTATTTTTTTTTGGCAAATCCTTTTTACAGGACATCTCTGTCAACACCAGCATTTCACTGATATTGTTGATGTCGTGGCAAGTTTTACGTTCAGTAGTTTGTCATTGATTTCTGAGCGACCAGCTCCCGTACCACGTCGTTAAAACTCAGCGCAACGCGGTCTGCAGCCAAATCGGTCGCAGCTGTGTTTCGAACGCTGGTTAGCGGGCTTACGAATCGCGTTCGTAAGCCCTTCTCCAGAAAGACCGGCAGTTTTACGTTAATTTATTTACCAGTGTCGCCCCTGGCCAAGGAGTAAACGACATTGTTCGTAATCCCGTATATCCACGTGGGGAAAACAGCGGCTGCGAGATTCGGCGAGGGATCGGACCGTGATGGTAACTTACGGGGGTATGTGAGCCGGTCGTTCAGAAAGCAATGGCAAACTACTGAACGTAAAGCTTGCCTAGTACATCAACAGCAGCTGAAAAATGCTGGTGTTAACTGCAACGTCCTGTAAGGGATACGCAACATTAAAAAAAAACATTACCATTGCTTTCTGAAAAATCATTTCTTACAAATCCAACCGCCCGCACTTTATTTCGAACGTGGTATGCGGGATTATAATACCTTCACGACGGAGCAGGCCCATCAACGCGTAGTGCTACTCCAAAGGTCAGTCCAGGACAGACGTATGCCTGCCTCGCTGCCGGTCAGCTCTCACGGCAGGGCAATGGCAGAATATAGGCAGTGAATCGTAGACGTGCGAACGACCATGTTAGGAAGCGCTTGGAGGCGGTGGTTTCCGGGACGAATGTTGAGAAAACCTTGGACGGTCAGAGTACCTAACAACGACTGCCAGGCAGAGACTAATTAAAGTAGAACTCTAAACACAACTAGAGGAAAGAGACAAACAGCGTTTGTTGGCCATACAAAACAGAAGAGCTGGGGGGTCAGCGTGGCCGAATGGATAAGAACGCGCGTTATTAATTAAACATCCGATGTGCTGATGGCGAGGTATGGTGTTCAACTCCTACTCAGGACAGTTTGACTAAAGTGTTGACTTCTCGTCCTTGACTTGGGGACCTAAAATACAGGGACCTATGAAGTCGGAGAGAGTTCGCCTGATGGCGAGGGACACTAATAATAGGGAAAGCTAATCCACACCCAAAATTCAGCCAAGTGCTACTAGAAATAGTGTGTATGGACTACGCTTGCGCTCAAAGCGAGAGAACGCAAAGAGAGAGAGAGAGAGAGAGAGAGAGAGAGAGAGAGAGAGAGGGGGGGGGGGTATTAGAGACTATCCTGACCACTAGAAAGATCAACGGTACAAGAGGCGGGGGCAGACCGAGAGAAATGATGCTGGATGATCTAAGACCTTGACATGTTGACATGGAGGAATATCACCCATGGAACTGATCCAGAACACAAGGACCCAGATCTGTGGAGAGGCAAGAACGATTACGCCACTTTGCAGTGCATGTGATGACGATAATAACCTTTCTGGTAGAGATGCTTCGACAAGATGCCACAATAATTGTGTTGGAGCCGTGGTAGTTAGACACAAACCTGCTTTCCCAGGGGTCAGGGGTTAGATCCGCATTGGGGTGTGTTTTGCTTTTTTTAAATTGACCTTGTCTCCGAGGTCGACCCTGTGTGAACCAAGAAATGTCTTGGGAAGGAAAGGTGACCGCCGTTATACCGACCACATCACCCACTTAGTGCTGCTGGATCTATAAAATATGGGTTTAGCGCCGCCGTGATACCGACCACATGACCCACTTAGCGCTGCTTCTTCTTCTTCTTCAGCGTTCCGTAGCCATTGAGGTTCTTTGCTGCAGATACAAGCCGTCTCTATTCGTCTCTCTGGTTGACCTTCTCTTGCCAGTCGTTGATTCCAAGTGCTTGTAGGTCTGTATGTATATTATATCTCCACCGTCTTCTTGGTCTACCTCGGAGTCTGCGGTCATTTATTTCTTGAGTGTAAGCGAGTTTTGTTTTCCTATTATCTTCCATTCTTTCTAAATGCCTCAGCCATTGCAGTCTATTAGCCTTTATGATACCAGTGATTAGCGGGGACTTAAACAGATCATAAATGTCTTTGTTGCTTCATCTTTTCCACTCTCGACTTTGTGTATCCCTAATGGGTCCAAAGAAGCGTCTTAAGACGTTGTTCTCAAAGGTTTGTAAGCAAGGCTTCATCTCTTTTAGTTGCACTTAGCACTGCTGGGTCTATTAAATATGGGTCTTGCACCAAATGGCCAGTGTGCCCGTGGCGCGTAAAAGAGTCCTTTACTTGACCTACTTTCCATAAGTAAATAGTTAGTCACATGCTTTGGTTAAGTGGGCGTGTACAGAATCGATGTCATGTACACACGTATCTCCAGAAGTTCAACTGTGTTCCCCCGCGTGGTAACACATGGATAATTGCATCATAGTTTATAATTAGCCAGTATTCAAGGAAACTACACTCATTATAAATATTCACTTGTATACACCGTAATTTTCACATTTCCCCGTAGAAGTCAACGCCGCCAAAGGGATATCTTTTAAGCTTCCCGTGCGCTGATGGCTGGCTGAGACCTTCAAAGCTCACACCGGTCAGTTGGACATCAACTGTGTCTTCTTGTTCAGGAGGCAATCGCAAACTACTGTATGTAAAATTGATTAGAAAATCAATCTGGGGTACAAGCTGATCGCAACATCGTGTAAATGTGTGGGTAGCGACCTATTCCATCTGACTTCGCAAGGGAGGAGTTTTCAAGCTGAGTTGAGTTGAGATGAGTTGACTTGAGATGAGCTGAGTTTAGTTGAGATGAGCTTCTTCTTCTTCTTCTTCTTCTTCTTCTTCTTCTTCTTCTTCTTCTTCTTCTTCTTCTTCTTCTTCTTCTTCTTCTTCTTCTTCTTCTTCTTCATCTTCTTCTTCTTCTTCTTCTTCTTCTTCTTCTTCTTCTTCTTCTTTCATTCGCTTGAAATGTGTCAATACCTGCAATGTTGTCTCTTCACTGTCTTTTTTAGTTCATTCAATGGTCCATATTAATCCATATAGTTTATCTTCCACGGTTGTGAGCTAAGCTGAGTTGAGTTGAGTTGAGTTGCGATGAGTTGAGTTGAACTAAGTCGAGTCAAAAACCTATATCATAGCACTCGAAGCATTTTCGTACGCGTTCCGTCCTCATTTTCAACCATCAGCGAAGAGTCCTTGTCGCGAAATCACTGTAATTAACAATCAGATGATAAAAATACCAAGGACAGGCTGTATTCGCCACTACAAGTTGTTTACTACGGGTAGTCGGTGAGATCAATCAGTGGAGTCGTCTTTGAAAGTCTCCACATGACAGAAAATTGTAGGCCTGTTATTGTGACCCGATTGGGAAAAGCGGGAAACAGGCTAGCTTGTGTTGGTTGTCGTAACAAGGGAGACCACTTTTGCATTGATTAAACAAAGGGGAAATAAACTACTCTTGTGTGGTTAGTGACAGGGATAGTCTGCCCTTGGGACACCTGTGTGACATCAAAGGACAATCCCCGACTGGAAATGAGAAAACTAGACTGGTTTCCGTTAGTGTGCAGAATAAAGTCAACCTAGGCGGACGTAATTCGAATAGCCCTATCCTGGTGTAGAAAAAGAGAATTTTACGTGCTAATATCCATTTTTTTTTCATGGTTGGACATGTGTCTGTTATGACAAGGATAAGATTCGATTAAGGGATAGTGGAGTTTTCATAAGGTAATTACTAGTAAACATTAGATGTGAGTAATGTAGTACAGTCTAGGGATAAATAAAGTTTAGGTCATTAACATAGTGTTGTGTTGTGGTTAGTCGTTCAAGGAGTGTCGGCGACAGTAGGAAGTTGCCTTGTTAAAATTAACTAGTATGGGAAATCAATTTGCTCAGCTGGTTATGAATAGTGAAGGGGGATGATATTTAAAAGGATTGAGGTTGGTTGGGGGATAGGGGAAATGTCCAATGGTGGGATCTTACAGTGGGGTGGCTGCTGGGGTCCTGCACTTTCTATTTTGGTCTTCCCTTGTCTTACTCTGACTCAGACCTATGTGATGAGCTCATCTGTCCATGACAGAGTTTGGTTCACTGTTATTTATCTGAGCGAGGCCAGTGGCCTACGTTCATCTAATAGGGATCAGTGACAGGGTGGCTCTCACCAGATGTACTCTATATTTCACAGGTTCCCGCAGGTTAAGATGAAAACCACGGAAACATTGAAAAGTCAGATCCGGGATATTTTGGTGCAGGAGGATTAGTCAGAGACCTTCTCACTGGGCCTATGCTAGAAAAGGTTTGAAATAACATTGCTCTGTGGAGCTGAATCATATAAGTATCCTACAGGAAAAATACTGAAAACATTAGTGATAATATTTCACACTACCTGTGGACAGCAACATAGTAATGTTTTTTAGTTTTCACACCATTCGTGAATAAACCAGTAGTGATGGATTTTCACTCCACTGATAACTAGAACAGTAGTGATTGACTTTCACACTACATGAAACCAAAACTTTAGAGAGTGTTTGTTACACATAACAAGGAGATTAGAACCTCAGAACTTACCACAATGACTGTTTAATAGTGAAAACTTTAGAACATTTTCGTAGGAAGGAAGAATGTCATGTTCATGGGACAGTGTTCCGCTTTTCACTGTGCAGGAATTGTGTGGTCTCAGTTTTCTATAAACATTTAGGAACAGTGTTTAGGAACAAGGTAGGATCAGTCCCAGACTGTGTATTTAAATGGTGACCAAGCATCGTGGTTATCAAAGCTCCTGGAGGTGGACAACGTCTGGCGGGAAGAGACGCATCTTTGGTGAGGTCAATTGTGCTGACTCTGTTGATGTCGTGTAATCCTTGCCATGATGAGTGGACTCTGATCCTGAGCTTTGTGGTCTGATTTCTACATATACACCTTAGAATATACGACACATTCTACACATTATACACACACACACACACACACACACACACACACACACACACACACACCTCCCACATATACTCTTTGCTTAAATAAATTTTCTTGTATTTATTTGTTGAAGCTAGAGTTGTCAAGTATGTTATGTTGGGGTAGAATGAAAGGGGGCACGATCCAGTGGTGATAAATAATGAGAGAGAAAGAGGTGTCTATAGACTGACGGAGTGTTGTGGACGGAATCTAGTGGATTTCTCCAGAATATGATATGGGATTTAATAAAATGTGGGTGTTGATTCCCCTCACTCCAGGGACGACACTATAGAAGTATAATCTCTCAAGACACTATAGTAGAGAGCAAGTACTTATCACGACAGTCCTAATACTCATTTTTTCGCATATCCTTTACAGGGCATTGCAGTTAACACCAGCATTTTTCAGCTGCTGTTGACGTCTGGCAAGTTTTTACGTTCAGTAGTCTGCCATGGCTTTCTGAAGGACCAGCCCACATCTATGCGTAAGTAACCAGCTCGATGCGATCCGCTGTTGAATCTCGCGCATCTGTGTTTCAGAAGTGAATATACGGGACTAAGGACAACATCCTTAACACATTCGATAAGGGGTCCGGGCCTAATACTAATAGTAAAGGGATTTACAACAGGTGTAAAATATACGTAGCTTCATAATCTCGACACACCTGGTTCGAAATCAGACGCAGGCAGTTTGGGAGCAGACATCTTTGTGTTGATTTACACAATGGTGTGAGCGTCGGTCGTTCAGAATACAATGACAATCACAAACAGGCAATAAATGTTAAAAGTACAATGAAATAACTATTTGCGAAAAATAAAAGAAAAAGAATTCAACACTCACCTATTTCTGTCCCTTGTACCAACATAAACATACATTACTACCGCTTGCACTAATACGCAAACACCTGTTACTATTACTAGCACCAATATAGAAATACCTGTTACTGCCAAGTGCACCAACATATAAGCTTTACTGACACTTGCACCAACATTCAACCACTTGTTACTAGTTTAGTTTAGTTTAGTTTAGTCGACGGATCAACATCACGGCACACGGGTGTAACCCATAAATGCTCCGTTCTACTCCTAACTCAAGCCTGAGTCCGGAGAATCTCAGCTCAGTGCACGAACTCCGTAGCACCGGCGAGGATCCTGAAATACTTTGGGTAGATTTTTAACTCGAAATTTTGCCCTGGCAGCGCCGTTAGGCTACTCTTTTTCGATTTCCAACTTCCAAGGGATATTTTACGTGCGCAACAATACACACGGGCGTCCGATCTCACTACCCAGAGACCAGGGGAAATTTTTTTACTAGAAGTCCACGTGAAAAAATCCCGACACTCACCAGGGCTTGAACCCAGGACCTCCAGCACTCGAGGCGGACACCATACCTCGAGATCACTCAACACCCCCATCCACTCCCAACCAGGGACGCAGAGGTGTTTCCAAGGCATCAGGGCCGGGATCTATACTGGCCAAGACCTGCTGACACGTCCACGCCGTGCGTCCTGGGCAACAGGTCCCTTCGGGGACCTGGCTAAGATCAGTAGGATCGATGATTCCTCCGAAGCCGGAGATTATTTGCCTGCATGGCGAGGAACCACCAGTCTGCACACCAATAAGCCAGACATGGGACAACGGATACTCACGCAAACCTCAGGTCCGGTATGACATCACATTGATGTTGGACAACAGGATGCATTCATCCGACATACAGGACTTCACGCTGGAGTTCACAGCCATCGAACACAAGCAAGCAAGCAACTCCCAACCACTTGTTACTGACAGTGGAGACAACATGCAAGGACTTGTTCATGTGAAAAAAAGATCTTTTTTTGTCTTTTATGTGGTTGCTACCGGGCTCCTTGGCCTAGATGTTAAACAACTTTCTCCGTAATCTCGTTTATCCACGTATGATAACACAGCTCGCGAGAATTGGAAGCGGTTCTCGCCGCGTTGGTAACTTACGGGATAAGTGAGCCGGCCGCTCAGAAAGCAATGGCAAACTACTGAGCGTAATCTTGTCAAGAAATCAACGACAGCGGTAAAATGCTGGTGTTGACAGCGATGTCCTGTAAAGGATATGTGGAAAAAAAATGTGGTTGCCTAATGTGGTAGTCAAGGAGACACATTCACATGTATCTTCTGAGAACTCCAGTGTCTGTCTTTTGATTAAATAACCTAGCATGTACACACAATAAATGCACAGGTGTTGATCTTGTTTATAGCTAGCTTGCTTGGTTTGAAAACAAAAATTCCAAATTCGGCCTCGTTCAACCTGCTTCTTTCAGCTGTAGTTATTGTTGAGGTCCGTGGTTTTTGTGGGTTTATTCACCCTGATTCTTGTCGTATGCGCTCTTACGAGTTGGTCTCTACCGGATTGGTTTTATCGGCTTTGTGTCTGTGACGTCAGCTGGGAGGTTGGTGGCGACTGTCTTTTGTGCCCGTCTCCTCTGGTGGTGTCTTTTGTTAGTAAAGGCTGCTGGTTTTGTTTATAGGATGCGACAAACCTTATTAGTGTTATCGGAATCTAACGTGACAATCTGGTTGTGTCTAGCGTGAGCCGCGTGGTCAAGTGGTTACACACCCACCTCACACGCCAGTGATCCGGAGTGCGATCCGGGTCCAGTCGGGGATATGCACTACTGAAGAGCTCAAATGAGAGCGAAACTCGAGTCTAGTGCTTCCAGTCTGACGTGGACAAGGCCCAAGGTTCGTGCCGGAATACTGATCAACGTTACCAGTAGTGGGTTGTGCTCAATCTGTCTTTAAACATCAAGCCCATAAACAACCTAATACATCAGTTGAGGAATCGTCAAAATCATGGCTGGTGAGGGTTAGTGAGGAGAAAACAACGCTAACAGTATTCGCCCTCTAACACACACACACACACACACACACACACACGCACGCACGCACGCACGCACGCACGCACGCACGCACGCACGCACGCACGCACGCACGCACGCACGCACGCACGCACGCACGCACGCACGCACACACACACACACACACACACACACACGGAGAGAGAGAAAGAACAAACTTATTTTCAAACGGTAAATAATTGGGCACCCAGACCCTTCTTACATTCGGCCCTTCAAATCACTCATCTTTCGTTCATTGATAGTGCATGGTACTTTCACATAGGAAAAAAAATATTGTCAAATGAACGTTGTAAACATAACCAATGCATATTACCATGTTATGACACACACCCCAACCCACCCACACACCCCCCACCCACCACACATCCCCCAAACACATACCCTACCCACCCACACACACACACCCAGGCACACATACATTCCCCCACCCATCCACCAATCCTCCACCTACACACATCGACTCACACACACACATCCCCCATCTACCCACACACAACCCAGGCACACATACATGCACCAACCCACTCACCCCCACCCACCATCCCCCAAACTACACACATCCACCCACACACACATCCTCCATCCACCCATACACAACCAGGCACACATACATGCACGAACCCATTCACCCCCCACCCACACATCCCACACACACATCCCCCGCCTACACACAGCTACACACAGCTACCCACACATCTCATAACCCACGTACACTCATCCACCCACCCACACACCCCCAACCACCCAGCCAAGCACACATCTCCAAGCACACATCCCCCACTCACACATCCACACACACATACACACATCTCCCTGCCACTCTACAAATCCCGCACCTTTCCACACACACTTGCCGCACCCACACACATATCCCCACTTACACACATTCCCCCACCTACACAATCTCCCCCACTCTCTCACACATCCCACACCCACCCACACACACATCCTCAACCCATCCCCCAACCTACACACACTCACTCACCCATACATCCTCCACCCACACATCCCTTAACCACACATTCCTCCCCCCCCCACACACACACACACCTCACCCATACACACATATCCCCACCCACACACACATCTCCTCACAGATGCAACATCCCCCACCCACACACACATCTCCCCACCCACCAACACATCCCCATCCATCCACACACACCTCCCACCCACACACACCCCACTACCCCACCCACACACAAATCCCCCACCCACACACAAATCCCCCACCCACACCCCCACACCCCCATCCATACACACATCCCACTAACCACCAACACTATTCAACACAACAAGAGAGAGGGGGTAGAGAGACTCACACAACACTCCAAGCTAGTGTGGGTGGAAAAATATTGCGATATGACGAAAATCACAAACACCCAGGTTTAGCTGTACTATTATATTCTTCAGATGTCTATATTTCGAGGTCGTCTGCAAAAGGAGAAGGTGTTTACGCTAGCTGGAAAATTTTCTGTAACGTCATTTATGTATGTTGTGTACAACTATAAATGAGGAACTGGTAAAATAGCAGCTAACCATATGATGCAGGAGTGCCCAACATTTGTAGAAGAGAGAACATCATTGTGGCCTACACCCGCTTCATTTGAGGACAAACTCTATGGAGATGTCGCCTGGCTCAAGTTGACTGCTGCTTTCTTTAAATATATTCAGGTTGACATCTGAAGGTGTACGCATAATAATAATAATAATAATAATAATAATAATAATAATAATAATAAGAAGAAGAAGAAGAAGAAGAAGAAGAAGAAGAAGAAGAATGAAGAAGAAGCAGAAGAGAAGAGAAGGAAGAGGAGGAGGGGGAGGAGAAGGATAATGTGACAACATAGAACACGAGTTGTTTCAAACTCTACTTATTTCCTCATTATATTCTATTCAAACCAATCAACGGCATTGAATTAATTAATAGTTTTACTTTAATAGCATTATGGTTTACCTTATTCTTCTTGTAGTCCAAGTATCGTGATGCTAGTCGCAATGTTTGAGTACAGTATCTCAACTTACGAGCTGTCAATCGTTTCCGGTGGAAAATGTACCACCACGTCTTTTTGTCTACTGTCTTGGATCTTCTTTCTCGATCTTCCCTGGTCTCTCTCCCACTGCAACATGTCTTTTGCCATGAAGTAATTCAGTTTACATTGCCAGTTTTATCTTCCCCGGCATTATATTCTGTTTCCATTTTTTTTTCCAAATCATATTTAACAGATTTAAGACAGGTATTAGGCATTCACAATTTACGTCAAGTATTAGCCAGATATACTGAGTTACCGTATGACAGTAGACGGTACTACCTGCTTTCTGTGAGCGCCGAATGTTGGGCGGTGCTCACCAAACTCGACACCCCACATTGTGCCAAAGGCTTCGGGCGGAGGAGCGCAATCGGGAGGGCACAAACCTTACCCTAGTGTGAGGAAATGCAACCTAAAGACTAAATGACATGGCAGGGCAAACCGGACCCAAAGCCATGGTCGGCAACTGGTCTAGGATGGAAGCTCCGACAGACGGACAGTAAGAGAACTATTTTCCTGATCCCGCAGCTTCTGCAGTTTGTATTGTTCTACATGTATTGGTGTTACCTTTCCTCTGGAGTAAACTAGGTAGGCCGAGAGAGAGAGAGAGGGATCATGCTGCACGGGCATAACACGGTCTATAAATCAGCCCAGGCTTTGGGCTATGGAGATATATAACTCTATTTTACAAATTATCGTCTGTCAAGATGGCAAGGTGCCAGTCAGTCAGTCCTCTCCACAAATATTTATTAGAATCACATCTCTGCAGCCTCAACTGTAACTGAATGGTTCGATGTGCAATGAGGATGATCTGTCGACTAACTAACTAAATCTCTGCAGCCTCAAAGTGATGCATGACTAATCTGCTGATTATTCATGATTCAATTATACTCGTACATCAGGATATGCTCTATTTGGGATTTCCCTGATATTCTCAAAATAGCGATGACTGTTTTTGTTTTTGATTTTCAAATCGGGTAGTTATATGAAATAAAAATATAAAAAGCAACATACACCATTAAAGGGTAGAGATAATCCGACGAGCTGAGGTGATATGTTTTCACATGAAAAGACCATGTTATATTGAGATACAGGCACTAAGGTACTTCTTCGAAATCTATCCTTTCTAGACAAATAAGAAAAACCGTTGGTACCCAATTTATACGAATAGGTGAATCACATTTCACTAATAAGCAGACATTTTAGTCTATCATTACTAGGAACTGAACCCCAAACAACAGTAAGGATAGTAAAACAAATTAACCACCATGACAAACTAGATGGCAGTGTCTTTTAAGGGTATAGACCTGGATGAAAACAGATTGAATATTTCAACATTGACAATTAACCTCTCTTAAACCACTTTTCGGTACTTCAATTTTAATTCACCGCAAACAAAGAAGAATCCCTTCGAGCTTCATTTGCATCGGTCCGGCAATAATTTTCCGGTCCACAGTGAGGGCCCTACGGGCCCAAAACTAAAGAAACATCCATCGATCGGTCCAGCAGTCCACCAAACACTTACCCGGAAAATGATTGCCGGACCGATGCAAATGAGGCTCGATGGGATTCTTCTTTGTTTGCGGTGAATTAAAATTGAAGTACCCACTTTTCTTCTGGCTTCAGACCTCCACGTTAATGACTCCAGTAAAATCAGTAGTTCGTTTCCGGTTCAAGGCGTTCCTGTACAATTGTTGATGGAATGAAGTTGGTCCAACATAGATGATGCCTTTGATTGTCAAATGGATTGCGGTAGTCCGTTATGAGTGTAAAATTACACTGCGCATTTGTTCATTAACTTCTGACCCATGTACCCTGACAACTGGTCTGCCACAGGGATCTGCCAGGTCCCCAGTACTCTTTAATGTATACACCAGCAAAGTCGCAGCTATTGAAACACCAGTTGTTAGCAGAATCTTGACATTTGCAGATGATGTGCTGGTGTACAGACAGGGCGGACAGAGGGAAAGTTTGGCTGCAGACTTACAGATGGCAGTAAACAGGGTAGCGGAGTGTGCAGGGACGCAGGGGCCACTATACACCCAGACAATGCATCGGTTGTGTGGTATTCCCGGAATAACCGGATTGTGAATGTAGATGCCCCATGTATTATATATAATGGATGTCCTCTTAGGAGAGAGAGAGAGAGAGAGAGAGAGAGAGAGAGAGAGAGAGAGAGAGAGAGAGAGAGAGAGAGAGAGAGAGAGAGAGAGAGAGAGAGAGAGAGAGAGAGAGTAAACTGAAGTACTTGAGAATCACCTTTGACAGGTGAATGACTTTTAAGATCACGTGGAAACTTTGGTGGTGAAGGCTGGTAAGGGATTAATGCATTGAGGGTGGTGGCAGCAACCGGCGTAGAGCAAAGGATGCTTTACAGACTCTTTCAGCAGTTAATAATTTCAGGTTGGAGCGCATACAGAATGCGGCTATGCGGGTCATCCTCGGGTGCACAAAAGACACACCAATTATGTGCATGAGGCATATCCTGGCACTACCAACAATGGCGGACAGGCATAGTATTCTTCAAGCCAAATGGTACCTGAGTGTTGCTGCAGATAAGGATCACCCCCGACATGAAGCTATGGACACTGTCAAGGGTGATGGACTGAGACGAGACAGGTCCTGGATGGTACAGACAGAAATACCTATACGCCAAGTGTGTGATCTAGAGACCATTAATTGTGAAACAGAGTGGGTTAAAGTGCCGGAAGAGATGTCGGACTGACACAAGGTGATAATAACACTGGGTCGTGAGTGCAGAGAATGGACACCAGGCCGACGGAGTTTGAGGTGCAACAACAGATCCAGAGCAACACACATCAAGGTGACGTGGTGATCTACACCAACGGGTCAGTGGTGAGAAATAGACATAGTGGTTGGGGTTTCATCGCGAAGGCTAACGGACGATGCTTGAAAAAGGAAGAGTCTGGCATATGAGACTACGCCCTCCAGCATGAGAATGGAGATGGAAGAAGTAACAGCGGCTTTCCAACGGTTAGAGGAGACCACTGTAACATACATTGTATTCATTACCGACTCAAGGGCTTAATAAGGTGGGGAAAGGGATGTTTCGTGTGAAATGGCTGTCCTCGCTTCAGAGGTCACAGATTGTAAGAATTGTATGGATTCTTTAGCCCTGGCCATGCGGGAGTGTGGGGGAATGAACAGGCTGATAGGCCGGCAGGGAAACAAGGGAGAGGTGGTCGAGCGCCTGTGGCACCAGGTGGAGAAAGCAAGGGGACCGACTGAGAACAGAATTATATGGCGGGGGATCGGCAGGGGTTCTGGAAGAATCTCAAAACTAAGAGGGAAGACCAGGAGAATTTTTAATTAGATAGCGGTGGGAACGATTAGCAGCATGACTCTTCGCTGGCTGTTGAACGGGGATCGGGGCGCGTATGGGAATGAGTGCAGTGATGTCTGTTTTTAGCTCAACTCAACTCAGCTGAAGTTGTTTCACACCATATTTGTTTACGGCCATTACTGTAAGCCTGAGCAGGCCTATAACTGTCATTTACTGCCAACATAGTACCTTGCGGTGTATGGCAGAGGGGTCTTTGAGCCTGAGGAATTAAGGCCGCCTGGTTAGTGCAGTCGCCGCGAACTGTGCAGGTTAGAATTTTCTTTTTGCCCCCGACAGAAAAACAAATCTCACACCTTACCGGGATTTTTTTTTCTGTCAGCATTTCTCTTCCGCATAGTGGCAGGCGATGAATCGTGGTGTCACCACTTTGAGCCGAGCAGCAAAAGAGAGAGAGAGAGAGAGAGAGAGAGAGAGAGAGAGAGAGAGAGAGAGAGAGAGAGAGAGAGAGAGAGAGAGAGAGAGAGAGAGAGAGAGAGAGAGAGAGAGAGAGAGAGAGAGAGAGAGAGAGCACGCAATGGAAGCATGCTGGATCACCAAAAGCTAAAAAATTCAAGTTACAGGTTTCCGCTGGTAAGGTTATGCTGAGCGCATTTTTTGACCATGAAGGGCTATGGTTGGCAGACTTTAAAGAATCTGGTGTCAACATCAACTCTACCCACTACTTGGAAACACTAGACAAACTGCAAAAAGCCGTCAAGAATAAACGACCCGGCATGCTTTCTCGCGGTGTGATTTTGTTGCACGATAATGCTCGTCCGCATGTCGCAAAGATTGTGCAGGAAGTATTAGCAAGGAATAAATGGGAAATTCTGCAACATCCAGCCTTTAGTACTGATTTGTCACCATGTGATTTTCATTTGTTCGGACCTCTAAAAAAAGCTCTCAAGGGGCAACGATTTCACACAGATGCAGACGTAATAGTTAGTTAGACGACAGATCATCCTCAATGCACATCAAACCATTCAGTCCATAAGTGCTCGGATCCCCTCCTCAGCGTGTAGCGACTAACGACACCAGTTCTGTGTTGGTTTATCAATCTTCTTTGGCTTCCTGCGTAGTATTCTTTTTTGGCCACCCCTCTTTTAATTTGCTGTTCTCGCTGTCTGGCCATGGTTGTAGATTCACAGTCATCACTTGGTCCACGCAAAAGTCTTACTTCTCGTAGAGCATTCAAAATGTCAGCCTGGTCCATGGCGCATCCGCCCTCCACAGTAGCCTTACCTGCGAGCTTGTCAGCCCGCTCATTTCCTTGTACTCCCGCTTGCCCTGGCACGAAGATGAAACTAATCTTTGCCAGCCGAGACCGCTCCAGAGACAGCAACAATTCTCTTCGGATTCACCCGATCTCTATCCTCTTTAGCATGCTCATTGAGTCGCTAAGGAAACATGCCCTAGTGAATGTTTGTGTGTCGAGCCATCTTATTGCTTTACTTACTGCCATGACTTCCATAGTCAGGCTACTTGTGATCTCAGCAAAAGCACCAGAGTCCTCATTCACAATTATCCCTCCGGCCTGAGCCATCTGTGTAAATGACAGCATCACCGTCTAGCGAATTCTCGAAAATCAACGCTTGCACTTCCGCCTCCACGGCAGCCGGATTTTCTGGTCTGCATTTTCTGCCTAATCTAGTTGGGTGCAAACTGAAAAGGACGTACATATGTTGGCACTTGTACCCACTCCTCGCCAGGTTCTAAGTCCTCACGTGAACACACCCGTTGAAGAATGTCTTCGGCTTGACCCATCCACGACCGTCCTCTTTTAATCTCCTGCCCTTCACCTTCATAATTTCACTATGCAGTGGATGTTGTGTGTTTGCGTTAACTCTGAGGTAGGCGCGTGCTTTGCAGACTTGTATTCTGTCTTCAATTGTTGGAAAATCAAGAAGGTAGCGCATCGCCCTGCATGCTGTATCTCTTGTACATCCAAGAATAATGCGCATAGCTTTATTCTGTATCCTTTCCATCCTTTCTATCTGCTTACGGCTGAGAGTCAGGATTGCCATTGCATACTCCAAAACAGATATGACCAGCCCCTCGTATAGAAGACATAGATGGCGCTGCTCACAGATTGCTGCCGCCATCACCCGCATCGCAGCCGAACCCCGCTTGGCCTTTGTTATCACCTGGTCTATGTGCTCATTATAAGCAAGGCTTCGATCAAACCGTTAGTTAGTTAGTCGACAGATCATCCTCGTTGCACATCGAACCATTCAGTCCATAAGTGCTCGGATCCCCTCCTCAGCAAATCCCGCAGCGTGTAGCGTCTAACGACGCCAGTTCTGTGTTGGTTTATCAATCTTCTTTGGCTTCCTGCGTAGTGTTCTTGTTTGGCCACCCCTCTTTTAATTTGCTGCTCTCGCAGTCTGGCCATTGTTGTAGATTCACAGTCATCACTTGGTTCTCGCAAAAGTCTCACTTCTCGTAGAGCATTCAGAATGTCAGCCTGGTCATGGCGCGTCCGCCCTCCACAGTAGCCTCACCTGCGAGCTTGTCAGCCCGCTCATTTCCTTGTACTCCCGCATGCCCTGGCACGAAGATGAAACTAATCTTTGCCAGCCGAGACCGCTTCAGAGGCAGCAACCATTCTCTTCGGATCGACCCCTCCTCTATCCTCTTGATTATGTTCATTGAGTCGCTAAGGAAACAAGCCCTAGTGAATGTCTGTGTCTCGAGCCATGTTATTGCTTTACTTACTGCCATGACTTCCATGGTTAGGCTACTTGTGGTTTCAGTGAAAGCACCAGAGTCCTCCTTCACAATTCTTCCTCCGGCCCGAGCTGTAAAGGCCCATGAGCTCCTCACATGTCGGACGACCGACCCATCTGTGTAGATGACCGCGTCACCATCTAGCGAATTCTCGAAAATCAACGCTTGTACTTCAGCCTCAACAGCAGCCGGATTTTCTTGTCTGCATTTTCTATCTAGTTGGATGCAAACTGAAAAGGATGTGCAGAAGTCTGTTGGCACTTGCACCCACTCCTCGCCAGGTTCTAAGTCCTCAAGTGAACACACCTGTTGAAGAATGTCTTCGGCTTTGACCCATCCACGACCGTCCTCTTTTTAACCTGCTGCCCTTCACCTTCCTAATTTCACTATGCAGTGGATGTTGTGTGTTTGCGTTAATTCTGAGGTAGGCGCGTGCCCTGCAAACGTGTATTCTCTCTTCAATGGTTGGAAAATCAAGAAGGTAGCGCATCGCCCTGCATGCTGTATCTCTTGTACATCCAAGAATAATGCGCATAGCTTCATTCTGTATCCTTTCCATCCTTTCTATCTGCTTATGGCTGAGAGTCAGGATTGCCATTGCATACTCCAAAACAGACATGACCAGCCCCTCGTACAGAAGACATAGATGGCGCTGCTCACAGTTTGCTGCCGCCATCACCCGCATCGCTGCCAAACAGCGGCAACAGTGACTTGGTTCTCGTTGAATAATCATATTGTCAACAATCCAACACCAACTGTAATGCTGTGTTCAGAGACGGTGGAAAGAACGCAGGCAATGAATTACCTGGGGATACGGTTTGATAGAAGCCTTAATTATAATGTGCACATAGACCAGGTGATAACAAAGGCCAAGCGATCAAACCGTACCCTCAGGTAATTCATTGCCTGCATTCTTTCCACCGTCTCTGAAAACAGATTAACAGTTGGTGTTGTAGTGTTGACAATATGATTATTCAACGAGAACCGTGTCGCTGTTGCCTTTCTTGGGCAGACCATTGCCCCAGCTTCAACACACCAAGTACTTATGCGATTGAGTTCGGTTTGTAGTTCCACCGCAACCTGATTCCTATCCTTCCCCTAACGATACATTAAAACATTGTCGGCATATGATGGTGTCCTACCAGGTCCAGTGATCTGCTCCTGGTGCTTCTCACAGTGTAGGCGTTGAACAGCACCGGAGATAATGGTGATCCCTTGGTAGGTCAGGATATATTGTTCTTGGTTCTGAAGTCCAACTGCCACATCAAATAACTACTTTCCGTTGGAAGATGGCTGCAGCGATCCAACTAAGGAGGAATGGACTTTATAAATTATAGAGTTCAAGAAGCTGAAGCATTAAAACATCCAATGGTACTCTGTTGCAACCACAATCCTTTTGTTGCGGACGGCATTCGCCGCCTACCTAAGCGATGGGATGTTTGCCTGAATGCCTACCGCGACTTCTTCTGACCAACCCATGGTGCATAATTCATTCAAAATGAATGCTTTGTTTAATTCTACCACACTTGTTGATGTTTCTTTCATGCTTTTGTAATAAAGTCATTGGAATGGGTTTCAAATGAACATCCCTAATATATTAAGACGGCAAAGTACCAGCAGTAATCAACTGTACCCTGGAGGATTGACTTTGACATTTGACAAGCCCCAACCAGGCAAGCTTCCGGTTCATCAATGACACAGTGGTTCTCAATAGTCTGTAGTTGTATATATGTTTACTTTGTCTCTAATACATACATTTTTTGTGTGCTCCCATATCTTTTTCTTTCTTCTTATAGTCCATGCCGTGTGGTGTTGGTGGTCATGATTATCCACAGCCTCTTTTCCGGTCATTTCTGATCCCGACGTTCTTTCGTGCCATGATGTCAAACTGTTCAGCATCTTGTCTCTTGGTCTTCTCCTGTCTCTTCTCCCCTCCAACCTTCTCGTTGTGACGACACACTCCAGCTTTCCTCTTCTTGTGACTTGTCCAAAGAATTTGAACTGTCTTCTTCTGATGCGAGCAATCAGTTCTCCTTGTGAGTTAACTTCTTTCAAGATATCTTCATTGCTCTTTCTATCTGTCCACGGAGTTCTTATCACTCTCAGATAAAACCATATTTCCACAGCTTCAACATAATTCCTCACTTGTCTGCGGTGATAGAAGTCAGAACTGCGTACTCTGAACTTTCCGTGTCACATTGTTGATCCTCTTATTGAGATTAGTTATGGACGGGAGTCTCCGTGGCAAAGTGGTCAAGCCGTCTGACTCGGGCTCCGAATGTTGCGTGTTAGATTCCTGGCCGCATCCTTCAGTTCACGAGAGCATTGTTTCGGAGACTCCTGGCGGTCGTCGCTGGAGCTACGGAGTTCGTGCTTTGTGCGACGCTCTTCCGCGCTGCGGAAAGAGACTGGGACCATATGGGATAAAAATCCGGTGCAATGAAGTCGACCATGTCGACTTTTAAGCGACTCTTTTTTAAAGGAATGGACATATATTCGCAGAGGGTGGGGGAGGGCCACACTAACGTTGTGGCTTGATACTCGAAGGCTTAGTGCCGGTCATGGGTTGGAATCCGTATCGAGGCGGATTTTTAAAATTGACATACCAAATACTGTCTCATCTGCATAGCGTATATTGTTTATATTATAACCTCCAATTAGTATTCCTGGCTTCTCTTTGATCTCTCTCATTATTACTTTGCCATAGAGGGAGAAGAGATACGGTGACAGGACACATCCCTGTCGTACTCCTAGCTTTATTTGTTCATAATTGCCCTCTTTATTTCCTATTTTAATTGCTGCTACTTGGTTCCAGCAAATATTCTTTATTATTCTGAGATCCTTCCCATCAATGTTAATATAAACTATCTTGCTATAAATTGCCGCTGAATATAACAAGTGAACAAGGTTCTATGCACTGAATCGTACTCGCTGAAGATGGGGCAGAAGTCTATGTTCAGAGATTCGTACTTCGCTGAAGATAAGGCAGATGTCTGTCAGAGATTACGCTAGACATCACAAACATTGCTATATACAAGTATACTGGGTGTAAACATGACACCTTTAAATGTCATTGATTCGCTGCAGGAAGAAGTGTTATTTGACTGCTCAATCCCTTAGACACCCTGTAAAAAGTGTCATTACCAAGCAGATCTGTCATCCGTTCATTGTGATTACAATTAAAAATCGTTATTGCACTAGGGACAAGTTCATAAGCAACCTGTCTCTTCCACAGAAGTCGATGGTTGAATGTGTCTTGTTTGAGCTGGTCAGCTATACGTTGGAACCGTCCACACCTGCTAACATTGGAGCCAGCTTCAATCTCGATTCCCTACATTAGTAGCCATAACGGAGACAATTCATTAAGAGAAGTGTCATCACACACCAAGCTCCCATTAATTTTTTTTTTGCATATCCTTTACAGGACATAGCTGTCAACACCAACATCTTTCTGCTGTATGTTGATTTCTTGGCAAGATTACGCTCAGTAGTTTGCCATTGCTTTCTGAGCGGCCGGCTCACATACCCCGTAAGTTACCGGTGCGATTCGAACCACTGCTGATTCTCACCGTCATCACGTTACCAACGAGAGTATACGAGATTAAGGAGAAAAGTCATAACCTCTAAGCCACGAAGCCGGCTGCCATTAATTGCCCGCTGTATATCTCCTCTGTCCGTCTTCAATATCCCAGTCATAGTTGCCATTGACATATTTGCTCTCACGTTTCGGAGTACTTGCCCAATCGACCCAGTTCAGAAGGGAAGTAGCTAATACAAGGGAATAAACTCTATTAAACTAATACAAGGGAATAAACTCTATTAAACTAATACAAGGGAATAAACTCTATTAAACTAATACAAGGGAACAAACTCTATTAAACTATCTGCAAATTGCTCTATTTGGAAGCTTTGATTGCGCTCGCTCGCCTTGAACTCAAACGTAGTCCACAGACATGCTACTACTTCTAGTGCACTGGGCAGATGTTTTTGCTTGTGAAATAGCTTTTCCTATTACCTGTTTCCCTCCCTTGCCACTACGACTTCTGAGGTACTTGTAATTTAAGTCCCCAAGTCAAGAACGAAAAGTCAACCAGTGTAGGGACTGAACCAGCTTCCTGGACATCAGCACATGGGAAATGTAGCCTTTTGTCCATGGTGACCTGCACTTGGTAGGTGTAATGTTATAATTCATCCAGTGCAGCAGCTTTCTCCAAGCCATTCAGGCCACAATATGTTTGGAGTCTGTAACCACGAGGACACTGGTGGCAGGGCTGTTGGTATGTCACTGACTCATATTTCGTGACTGAGTTCAAACTCCACGTGATAACAATGTTTGTCTATCCGAGACAATTTATATTAAACATTTGGTAGTAGCAACAAGCTTTAAAACTACAGATCTCATTACTTTTCTGGACACCGTAAGTAGTTAAAGAAACATCATATTTGTTTTAATGTAATTATCTGAAAATGTGGAGGAGAAGAGAAGGAAGATGAAGAAGATGAAGAGGGGGAGTAGTAGTAGCAGAAGAAGAAGAAAGGGAAGAAGAAGAAAGGGAAGAAGAAGAAGAAGAAGAAGAAGAAGAAGAAGAAGAAGAAGAAGAAGAAGAAGAAGAAGAAGAAGAAGAAGAAGAAGAAGAAGAAGACGACGACAGGGAGTAGTAGTTGTAACCTTTAAGAGAAATCTGTTCTGTCGTAACAAAACTCAATAATAGAAACAGAGTGACATCCAGTGGCCATAGAAGCACAGATGATGACAATCATGAATGACAACTGTGAGGATGAGGATGTAGTTCTATACAGAATTGGATCAGTTGTTAGCATCAAAAGTGTTCATGGGCACACTCACACGACAGAATTGTTGAAGAAGCCAGCAGTGATTTTGCTATAACAGGTAGTTTGACGACTGGGATCATTACACTGGCTTCAGTCACAAAAGTACATCATAGTTTAATAGAACACATTCACTGAGCATGATCTAGAACGACGAGGCAGGGTAGTGGGTTGAAGCTCTACACATATCAACAATTCCATGAGTTATATTTATCTTCGCACCAGGACATGTGGGTGTTATGTTCAATGAAATAGCGGAAAGTGCACGTGTGTGAAAATAAATCTGAAATACGCCAGAAGAGAACAGGATTGGATAAATTAAAGTGAATGTAAGAAATCAGTTAATTGTCTGTTATCAAATATGTACTAAAGGCATTTTGTGGTCCAAGGTGTGTGTGTCACTTGCCAATAATTACTATCATCACACAGTGTGCAGGCTATTGAAAAAAAAATCAATGTATTAAAAAAAAACTGCATTACTGCAGATGAACAGTGTCTTCTTATTGCCTTTGGCTTATTATCTATTAACTCATTCTGTTAAAAAAAATATTAAACAGATCTCAAAGTGAATGAATAAACACACTTTATTTTTCAAAGAGTTAATAATTAAACACGCAATCCCATCTAACATTCTGCTTTTACTAACAATAGTTGCTGACACCATAACTATATATTTAACACTTGATGTGTATAGTTCATGTAGAAATGAACAGAATTATATGAACATTTAGCATAGATATATATGGGGAATATCATCATCATCATGTTGCAGGTTCTTCGCAGAATGTTACGCTCTTCATGACCCACAGAAAAGTCTCTTAATCCCTTGCCAGCTCCCTCGCCTCAAGCATTCCTCATGCCCTGGGTGCCTGCAATGTCATGTATCCTTTCTTCATGCTGGTTGTCCCCCGTCTCTTGTAGCAGGAACCATGTCCTACTGTAACTGTTCTTTTCAAGCCACTGATATTTAATATGGACAAAGTATTTCAAAGTAATAATGAGAGATCAAAGAAAAGCCAGGAATAATTTGGAGGTTATAATATAAATAATATACACCATGCAGATGACAGAGTATTGATGGCAGATAATGCAAAAGATCTACAACAATTATTGGACATTGAAGTAACAGAGAGTGCAAAGAAAGGACTCTCGTTGAATATCAAGAAAACAGTAACAATGGTGGTTTCAAAGAAAAAGATGACACCCAAATGTGAAACAGAGATAGAAGGGAAAATTCTTCAACAAGTGGATAGTTTTAAATATCTAGGGACCTTTATATCATCAGATGGAAGATGCACAACAGAGATTAAGAGCAGAATAGGGCAAGCAAAGGCTGCATTTCAGAAAATGAAGAATATCTTATGCAATAGGTCACTATCATTGAATGTAAGAAAGAGAGTGCTGAGGTGCTATATAGAACCTATTTTGCTGTATGGCTGTGAATCTTGGTATGTAAATGAATAAATTAGGAAGAGATTGGAAGCAACAGAGATGTGGTTCCTGAGACAAATGTTGCGAATTCCTTGGACTGCCAAAGTAACTAACAACGAATGCTTGAAAGAGGCAAATGCAACTAGAACATTATATACAACAATAAGAAAGAGGCAAACAGCTTTTTTTGGTCATGTGATGAGAAGAGAGGCATTGGAGAACATCGTGACAACTGGAAAGATCGAGGGAAGAGAGGCAGAGGCAGACCAAGAGAAATGATGCTGGATGGATTGCGACGGTGGCATGGAGGAATATCAACAGCAGAGTTGATCCAGAAAACCAAAGACCGAGATCTGTGGAGAGCCATGAATGCCTACGACATCCGGCATGGCACTTGATGATGATGATGATGATTTCAAGACCTCATGCTGCTCATGAGCACATTTTTCTTTGATGTTTACATCTTTTAGAAACTGGGTAGTATCAAGGGACAAAACTGCAAAGCACAAAACACAGTTACAATGTGATAACAATGAGGCTCTGTCTGGGTCAGACTATTGTGTCTACTTTTTTTTGGGGGGGGGGGGGTTTCGCTCTCTCTGAACTCAAGCGTAGTCCATACACGCCATTTCTAATAGCAATGGACTGAATTTTACGCGTGAATTCACTTTTCCAATTACCAATGTCCCTCGCCATCAGGCGAACCCGCCCTGACTTCAGAGGTATGTCTGCAATATATGGACTGCTGATTTTGTATTCACTTTTCCTATTCTTTTTCACATGACAATTATGTTTTCATATGACCACCATTAACAATTTATCAGAGAAACAGCATCTGTCCCTTGGCCCAACATACAGACAAGACATTCATATATACAATAAATGTAACAAATATATACATAATGAAATGAATGACAGCAGAAAACCCGAGTCATCAAATGTTATGCAAACACTTGCTGACTACGTCATCTGACATGGAGTTATAGTATATGTGCACTGGTTGGATGTCCATTAAAGGACATTGCAATAAACCCCAGCATTTACCGGCTCCTTGTCATTTACTAGGCAATTTTACATTCAGTGGTTTGCCATTGCTTTCTAATATGGCCGACGCTAACATCATCAAAATCAATGCAAAGTGATCTGCTTTCAAATCACCTGTGGATGATTTTGAACCTTTGATCCAGTATGTCAGGGATTTGTAAAACTGTGTTCATTAACCCCCAAGCCAGACTCTGATGTTAGATTATATAAACAGTGCATATTTATAGCACTTAGGGGACAGAATCAGACATGAAGCAAAGGGAGATAATTTCCACACAATGGCCAAATTTAGAGATAATGAAAAATATTTTCACAAAGGGCCACGCTTTTGAAGTCTTGCACTTAACAGCTATAGTATTACTATCATCACGTTTCATGCTGGGTAGTACAGGCAATGTTTCTATTTATCACACAATCTCTGGTTGAGTTCATAACATTTTTAAGGTAACAAATGCCTTCCGATGATTGTGTATAGTAATTTCATCCTATCCTTCCCACTTCCACTGCTTTTCTTTCCCTAAGAGTTTACAGCTGTTAAAGTTTCATTCAAGAAGGTTTCAAAAAGGTTATGCAAGTCATCCTGGATCAAGTGACATGTATTATAATCTCTGATAAGGACACGACATGTTTATCGACTTGGAAATATGAGTAACATTCTTTCTTTTTTTGTTGTTGTTGTGACAACAGCTTTGTTAATTAAGCAGCCTTCATTTCCTCATATCTTATAAAAACATTGACAATCAAATGCCATTAATGATGCTAAGCACCATAACTATAGCTTTGTGTTTTTTTTAAATTCAGTGATGAAGGATAATGTATCCTTAAATGCGACCTCACATCTGGACAGAAGGACGATATATTGCCATAATAGAGTCATTGTGTTATTTGTTTTGTTTCTTGGTATCTTCCATGATTTCAATGCTCATTGAATGGAAACTTATATTACATGTTCCATGTGATTGTGTACTATGTGTGGTCCAAAGCTACTGTTCATTTGGCACTGAATCAGTTCAATAATCTGTCATTTCACACTGGCACAGACAGCCTTTCCTCTACAACTGGCCGTTACTAAATTGTGAAATGGTTCGTCTTCTTCTCACAGCCGGCTCTACAGGTATCAGTGATCCAATTTATTCCCAGTCAAGGTCATCAGTCATGAGCATCAGCTGAGTTACCAGGGCAGTTTGATTCTAGGTCTTCCATGCCTGGAACATATGAGCACAGCTAGAGTTCTGTTCTATAAATATAATCATATCTACAGCTTCTGTTCTATAAATATAATAATATCTACAGCTCTGTTATATAAATATAATCATATCCATATTTCTAGACCATAAGTGTAATCATATGTACAATGCAGTTCTATAAATATAAACATAACAATAGTTTTGTTCTACAAATATAATCATAACCAAAGTTCTTTACTATAAATTTAAGTATAAGTACAATTCTGTTCTATAAATATAGTCAAAATCAAATCTGTGCTATAAATATAACTACAATTATGTTCTATAAATATAATATCATAACTAGTTCTGCTATATTAAATATAATCACAACTAAAATTCTGTATTATAAATGTAATCATAACCAAAGTTCTGTATTATAAATATAAGCACAACTACAGCATTAATATTGCTAAGTGAATAGAGCTACACCTTTATGAAATGTAAATGGAGATTCTTCTCCGTTGAGATGGCTAAGATAACAAGCTGTTCACCTTTGAGCAATTTGATGGAATAGGTGATTTGATTTTTCTTTCTTTCACTGTACACAGATATCTCTATAGGTGTTCCAGCCTCCCTCCGCCCACACTTCACACAATGGAGAATCTCAGTACAGTGCACAAACTCCGTAGTACCGGTGAGAAATCAAATGTGCGTGCACCAAAATCATAGTCTTTTATGAGTGGGTTTGTTAAATTTGAAATTTAGCCTGGGAGTGACCTATTCCATCTGCTCTTTTTCATTTCCAACTGCTGAAGGATTTTTTATGTATAGTGTGCAAACTTTATGTATACAGTGTGCAAACGTTATGTACACAATGCGCAAACTTTATGTACACAATGTGCTAGCTCATAAATTTAGTTATCGTCATCGCCTGAGAAGGCTAGATGCCTGATCCACTACCCCAGAAAGAGGGATTATACCCTCCTACTCTAACCTTTGTATAAATCCATACAATCTACATCATGACCCCTACCAAGTCAATTGAAATGCACCCTAAGCTACTCAAACTCATGGCCCTATCCTGGTAGATAAGCAGCACTCATTCAGAGCATACTGATGAGCTGTCTGTGCAATGGCTGCAAGAAATCAGTGCTCACAATATATGAGGGAACTGATATAACTTTCTTACTATCTTGTAGCATACTGAAGTCTGTGGCCTTTGGCAGCTCCATCATGGTTTTTCCTCCCTTCAGAGTTTGTAATCCCTGAGAGAGGAAGAGGAAGAAGGAAGAGAAGGTGGAATAAGGAGGAGGAGAAGGAGAAGGAAGAAAAACATGAGGAGGAGGAGAAAGAGGAGATTGAATAAGGCAAAGATGAGAAGGAGGATGGAGAAGATGAGAAGGAAGATGAAGATGAAGAAAGTAGGAAGAAGCGGAAGAGGAAGAAGATGAAGCAGAAGAAGAAGAGGTAGAAGAACAAGAACAATTATCAGAAGAAATCGGGGACTAAGTTCAATTGTTAAATGTGAACAATACCATCTAATTACATGTATAAATGTAGCTGAGCAACATACCATTATATTTGGTTCCACACCATACACAGTACTGGTAAACATTACGCAAATATCTTGTCAAAATATCCAGCTTCTCAAAATCCTGTAAACAGAACACATAGTTGATCTTTCAATGTGACATGACGTGAAATAATATCACAATGTCAGAAATGTCCACACAAAGTTTATTAACCCTTTCCTGGGCAAATCATCCGAATGCATCTTTACGCCGGAATGGGCAAACCGTCTGAATGCGTCCGAGCTACTACTAGCATTGTAAAAACACGATCTCGTGGCTTTCGGAGATTTCCGATTGTCTACTTTCGGTTTCACCGATAGTTTGACAACGTGGTCGCCATTTGAATGGATTTTTAAAAATAGTTTCGGGGTTTTTACGCTTAGTTTTTCAAAATGGATTTTGACGATTCTTCAAGTGGTAGTGGAGATTTCGCTGGGTTCAATTTAAGTGACATTTAAGTGCAAGAATTTGACTGAATCAGAGCTAGATATCAGTGATCAGCATTACTTTGCGTTAGCAGTCATGAGTCGGACTTTATAGAAAGTGATTCTGATTCTGAAAATGTGTTTGTAAATTGCCGTATAAATGACTGACAATCACAAACAATATGTTGTATTTTGTAAATATTTGTGTTCATGTGTGGATTACCAGGAACATTCACGTGAGTAAAATACTCTGCATGCTTTTTACTTCATTTTGTTTTTTATTTAAGTAAAATCGGTTGACTAACACCTTTTATGTGATGATTCTACTAACGTAACCCGAAATTTTACCGAACCTCAAAATTCTTCTTGCCCGTTCAGGGCTACAAAACAGACAAACGTCTGCCCTGTAAAGGGTTAATAATATGAAATATTTTCACAATGTCACTAATGTTCACACAAAGATTTTAATAAAATGAATATTTTTCCAATGTTACTAATGTTCACAAAAAAAGATATAAATGATATGAAATATTTTCACAATGTCATGCATGTTCACACAAAGTTTATTAATGATATGAAATATTTTCACAATGTCACTAATGTAGGAAGTTAAACGATGATGAAAAATTAGTTAACTTCAAACAAGAAATGGAAAGAGAGAAAATTAATATTTTAGGGATGTGCAAAAAGAGATGGACAGGAGCAGGCATTAAGATAGATGAAGATTTTAAGATTATTTTTTTCTGGAGGAGAAGTTCGGCAAGGAAAGGGGTGGGGGGCAATTATCTTGGACCGGCAAACATCAAAATCTGTTCAAGGATATTGGGCCGTATCAGACAGAGTTCTACTTGTTAAATTAAGCGGCAGACCTTATAGCATAAACGTTATACAAGTATATGCCCCAACAGGGGAATCCAGTGAAGATGATGTAGAGGAATTTTATAATGACATAGAGTCTGCCTTAAAAAAAAATGTAAACATTCAGAAATAAACATAACAATAGGAGACTTCAACACAAAAGTAGGAGAGAGAAATGTAAGAGGATACAGAGACTTGTAGAGTGGGCAAAAAAGCAGGAAATGATTGTAGGAAACACCTGGTTTAAACAACATCCTAGAATATTATGGACATGGAGGAGTCATGATAGCAGGATTAGAAACCAGATTGCTTACATTCTGATTAGCAGAAGATTTAGAAATGCGTCAACAATAGCAAAAACAGTTCCCAGTGCTGATTGTTATAGTGACCACAGATTACTTACAGGTACATTGAGGGTAAAGTTAAAGAAAGTCAAGTATGTAACAGGAAACACTAAATATGATTTGTGTACATTGAGTAATGACAAGGAAATACAAAACAAATTCAACATAGAAGTACAGAACAGATTTGACATATTGTCTGATCTAGAGATCCTATTCCAGGATGTGGATGATCAATGGGAAATGTTGAAGAATTCAATCAGTTTGGCTGCAGAAACAACTATTTAAAAATTAAAGAAGGTGGGTCGTAAGAAATGGATGACTGAAGACATTTTACAACTAATGGAAACAAGAAGACTCAACAAAAATAATCTTGCCAAACATGAAGAAATTCACAGATAAGTCAGAATATTATGTAAGGAGGCAAAAGAAGCATGGCTTGAGAAAATTGCTTAGAAATTGAAAACAACACAACAGTCAAAATACCAAATTAGTGCACAAAAGAATTCAGGAACTTACTAATAAAAGAACAAGTACATCAGCAGGCTGTCTAAAAACTAAAGATGGCAAAATCATAATAGAAAAAGATCAGATTCTACATGTATGGTCAGATTATGTGAAAAACCTTTATGATGATAACAGAGATGAACCGTATGATATTCGATTTAATAATGAAGGACCGCCAATTTTGAAGATGGAGGTTCGAAATGTTCTTAAACATATGAAAGCTGGCAAGGCCCCCGGTTCAGATAACATCACAACAGAAATGATTAAAGCTTTAGAAGAATATGGAATAGATCAAGTCACCAGACTGCTTAACACATTATATGATACCGGAGAAATACCTTCTGAATTATGTAATTCTATATTCATTGCAATCCCAAAGAAATCAGGAGCCTTGGAATGTGATCAACATAGAACAATTAGTATAATGAGTCACATCACGAAGATTTTGCTACGAATTATCATGCAAAGAGTGAGGAAGAAAATACAACCTGAAATAGGGGAAGAACAATGTTGGTTTGTAGAAGGAAAGGGTACAGTAAATGCTATGTATATGCTGCGATCAGTTATTGAACGTGCTATAGAAGTAAACAAAGATGCACGTCTTTGCTTTATTGACTACACAAAGGCTTTTCGATAGAGTTAGACATGTCAACATGGTGGATATGCTTGCGGATCTACAAATTGATGGGAAAGACATTAGACTTATAAAAAACATATATTGGAAACAACAAGCTGACATAAGGATTGATAATGAAGTGGGACAATATCAACCTATTAAGAGAGGTGTTAGGCAGGGATGTGTAATGTCTCCAGATCTTTTTTCCCTGTACAGTGAAAATATTTTCAGAAATGTAGAAGATATAAATGGAATCAGCATTGGAGGACGAAACATCAATAACATTAGATATGCAGATGACAGTATTTATTGCAGAAAATGAGTAGATGCTGCGGTTGTTGCACACAGTGAACAACTGGGGTTAGAATTAAATTGTAAAAAGACAGATTATGGTCGTCACTAGGAAGAATGAAATACCACAATGTAATATACAAGTAAATGGGAATACTCTTTAACAAGTGAATCAGTACAATTATCTCGGAACAGTCATAACATCTGATGGGAGATGCCTTGAAGAGATGAGAACAAGAATCGCCACTGGTGAAAGTAGCCTTTAGCAAGATGAAAAACATACTGACCAATAAAAAGATGTCAACTGAAACAAGAAAAAGAGTGTTGAGGTGCTACATAGAGCCTGTTCTATTGTATGGATGTGAAACTTGAACAATGAGCCATCCATCATGTGCCATGCCGGTAAGCGTGGGCGGTCATGTTTTGTCATCTCACTCGCAGAGTCGTGGATCAGCTCCGTGTTTCTGTCTCAACCATGCCACGAGGCCAAGCCATCCAGGTATTTGCTTCTAGGTCTTCCCCTTGGTCTGTTCCCTTCGATCTTGCCAGTTGTCACCAAGTTCTCCAATTCATTTCTTCTCATAACATGCCCAACAAATTTTGACTGTCTACATCTAATGTCGCTAATCAGTTTACGATCTTCATTTGTTTCTTGAAGGACTTATCCATGGTATTCTTTGCATTTTCTACAGCCATCGGATGATTTTCAGCTTGACTGCTCATTGTCCAAGCTTCACATCCATATAAAAGTACAGGTTCTATGTAGCACCTCAACACTCTTTGTCAGAGTCCTGAATGAGTATAGAGAGGACACAGGGCAAGGACAGGACATAGATAGAGCATGGGTAGAGTAGGACATGAACTGCATACCCAGTGGGAGACAGGACATAGGGTTAGAGACTGGACATATCCTTGAATGACAGTCCAACCTTAGACTAAACGACCTGAGATGTCAGCCATCAACAGACGGGTGAGGGACAGAACGACACCAGAATACCGAGACACCCGGCGTGGCTCGGATGACACGTGGGTCAAGTACCACGTGACCACAGACCAAGGCAAGAGAGATCAGACGGACTTTGACTGTGGTTGAGAGAGGAGTTATTTTGGGTTACCTGAGAGAATGAGTGTGCTGAATGCCTCATGCTAGAGATTTACTATTATTGTGAGAGTGTCGATATTAGACAGCCTGTGCACTAATATTCAAATGAATTGTGATACTAGAACGCATGAGTGCTTTTCTGACTAATGTTTATGTGATTTACTAGTTTTGTCAGAGCATGATTATGACCAATGTCAATGAGTGTTATACATAATAAATTGCCATAAAGATGGCCAAGTTTTGACGACTCATTTGCATATTATGTATTATATTACTGTCACGTCTTTTGCGACGAGCTATGACTGATTGAGATGCTGACACTCTTTTTCTCCTTTCAATTGACATCTTTTTATTCGTCAGTATGTTTTTCATCTTGCTAAAGGCTACTTTTGCCATGGCGATTCTTGATCTAATCTCTTCAAGGCATCTCCCATCAGATGTTATTACTGTTCCGAGATAATTGTACCTATTCACTTGTTGAAGAATATTCCCATTTACTTGTATATTACATTGTGGTATTTCGTTCTTCCTAGTGACGACCATAATCTGTGTCTTTTTACAATTTAATTCTAACCCTAGTTGTTCACTGTGTGTAACAACTGCATCTACTAAATGTTGCAGGTCCTGTTCATTGTCTGCAATCAAGACTGTATTATCTGCATATCTAATGTTATTGATGCATCGTCCCCCAATGTTGATTCCTTCCATATCTTCAATATTTCTGAAAATACTTTCATTGTACAGGGATCTGGACAATGAGCAGTCAAGCTGAAAAACATCTGAGGCTGCAGAAATGTGGTTTCGGAAGAGAATGCAAAGAATACCATGGACAGACAGAAAAACCAATGACCAAGTACTGCAGGAGACAAATGAAAATCGTACCTTGATTAGAGAAATTAGACATAGACAGTCAACATTTTTTGGACATGTTATGAGAAGAAATGAATTGGAGAACTTGGTGACAACTAGCAAGATTGAAGGGAACAGACCAAGGGGAAGACCGAGAAGTAAATACCTGGATGGCTTGGCCATATGGCATGGCTGAGACAGGAACATTCAGATGTGTCTGCCTAATGGCTCAAGAACGCAGCTCTGCTGTAAACAGCCTCAACGCAATCACGTCCGTAAAAAAAACTCTGGATGAACGCAGAAGAAGAAAAGTGAAATGGCGAGTCATGACCACCCACGCTTTCCGGCATGGCACATGATTGATTGTTTGATTGACTAAAGTTCACACAAAGATATTGGAGCAGTAAAATATTCTCACAATGTTACTAATGTTCACACAAAAATATTAGTGCAGTGAAATATTTTCATGTCACTAATGTCCACACAAAGATATTAGTAAAATGAATACTTTACACAATGTCACTAATGTTCGCAAAAAGATATCAGTGAAGTAAAATAGTTTCACAATGTCACTAATGTTCACACAAATATATCAGTGAAGTAAAATATTTTCACAATGTCACTAATGTTCACACAAAGATATCAGTGAAGTAAAATAGTTTCACAATGTCACTAATGTTCACACAAAGATATTAGTTAAGTAAAATAGTTTCACAATGTCACTAATGTTCACACAAAGATATCAGTTAAGTAAAATAGTTTCACAATGTCACTAATGTTCACACAAAGATATCAGTGAAGTAAAATAGTTTCACAATGTCACTAATGTTCACACAAAGATATCAGTGAAATAAAATAGTTTCACAATGTCACTAATGTTCACACAAAGATATCAGTGAAATAAAATAGTTTCACAATGTCACTAATGTTCACACAAAGATATCAGTGAAGTAAAATAGTTTCACAATGTCACAAAGTAAGTAAAGGACCTTTTTACATGCCTCATATTTCTATAGGCTAATTGACAATCTGTGGATGATATGGTCACTATCATGCATGGTAAAAATACAGCAATTAATTATCCTTACAATTATTTCAGAACAACCCACACAAAAAAAACCCATGGAAGACCAGCAATGGTAAAAGTTTTCCGGGAAGTTGTTGTGGGAGCGAGATTCTGCATACTACTGAATGAATGAATGAATAGTACCAGTGGCAGTCTGAGTTAACATCAGCCAGTGTCTGCCTCCACGCACCCACTGTCATTCAGACCCTCTGCAAAAGTTGATGCTTCACAGGATAAAACAAGGGAGCAAACAAAATGGGCTGATGAAGCTCATAAACCCTGGAAGGAAATCAATCTACATGAAATACACACAATGAATGCCAAACCATTTAGTGCCAAATGTTGGGTGGCACTCACCAAACCCAATACCCCCACACTGTGCCATCCTCCTTATGACCCATGCTGGAATAGATGCCAAGCAAAGATTGACAACAGAAGGAGAAGAAGGTTCATCAGATATGTCTTCTCTGTTATGTATTTGAAAAGCAAAGTCTGGCTGTAATGAAAACAAAAGAAAAAAAAACATAACTACACAAATAAACACTTACTGAAAACAATATGCTGGCATCAACGTCATCATCATCATCACCACCAACAGCATCACCATCATACTCATCATCACTATCTTCTCTACTGTAGTACGACCGTGATTTTTTCACAGAACTTTCCTCCTCTTCATTTTCATCTTCCTTATCATCTGCTTCCTTGGACGGCAAGATATTGGCAGGCCAAAAGAAGGAGTTTTCAGGTATGGAAACACCCTAGGCAGATGAAACAATTACAACCCTTCACATTGGCTTGATATAAACATATATTAATATTATTGTAATAAGCATGCTCTTAACATTTTATTTCTGTGCCAGGCAGTTGTTACTTTAAAGTAATATTATAACAAAATAAAACTAAATAAGTCTCATCGGAGGATCCTACTATGCCCGGCTCCGTGACAATGGGGTTATGGACGCAGTTCATAATCCTGCATACGTTTGAAACACAGCTGTTGGCCACTTGGCAGCAAACTGCTTTACGTTGGTTTCTTATGAAATGGTATGTGTGCCAGTCATTCAGAAAGCAATGGTAAACTAATGAACGTAAATTTGCTCAGGAATCATGAATAGCCCAAAAATGCTGGGATTGACTGCGACATCCTGTAAAGGATATGGAACAACAACTGTGGGTATGTGAAGTGTTGGGACCATCATATTTTAGGCCTGGGTGCATGGAGGTACAGATGGTCGGTCATTTCCTCCCATAGAGAACGGTGAATGCAGGCGTTGAATCCTCATATGACTATATGACTGTGTTCATGCCACTTTCAGAGTAACTTCCTAACCACTACACCAACATGCGCACTAAGTAATATTATGCTTGAGTTTAAGTAAATTAAAATAATAAAACTATAGGAGAGAAGAAGTTAAAATAACAATTTGGTTTGAGTGAGCTGAAGTAAAAACTGGATAGTGATGAATGTGTTCAGAAATAAAACCATGTTACTTAACTGATTCACTGCCAAGAGCTGATTAAACGGTTCAATGGAACTACTCTAACCCGCCAAAAGCCAAGAAATCTTCTCAATGTTGACATTGAATTATTTGTTTCATTTCCCTTATCTTACGCAATTTTTAGTGCCCGGTAAATGAAAATTTACACCTAGAAAAGATATGCCTTTTGAACAATATCAGACAAGACACGTGGAGTAAAATATTATGAAAAAACAGCCTGTGAATGTGGTTTATTTTTATTATTTTAGAAATGGCAATAGTTCTCGACCTCGTCAATTTATGCCAGCTAATCGTTTTAAGCAACTTTAGATTATAGTTATTCTGATTTAAAGGAATTTGTGATAGAATCTAAAACTGATAACACTAGCAGCAATGTGATTATTCAGTTAAATTATTTAGCAGGTGGACATTGTGGAAAACAAACCTAAAAGTGAAAGTTCTTCATCATATGATCATACATGTCAAATTAGGCTTGCTCAAATGGGCCACACTTGTGCCCCTAAGTTTGCTGTGCCTATTACAAATAAGCTGAGGAGGATTTAAATAATTACATTTAAAAGAATAATAATTATAACTAAATAGGAAATAGTGTATATTTTGTTTCTCAGTACAAATCTGCCTCGTGTGTACCTGACTTTTTCCATTTGTGTGAAAATGATGTGCTTCAAAATATGATGTTTTACTTGTGTTTTGATGGTGTTAAGGAGCAGTTCTTGTGATATTGGTGAAGAAAAGTGGTGTATGTGTTATTATTCAGTAAATTTAACAGGATTATGTTCAAAGAAGGAGACATAACATCTTGGTAAATGGAAATTTCTAACAATTGTCACCCCTTTAATTTAAATTGTTGCTACACAATCTATCATCATTACAATATTTCTTCTTCTTCTTCTGCTGCGTTCATCCAGTTTTTTTTTTTCGGACGTGATTTCTAACCTCTCCCAAAATTATCAACACTGATATGTTATTGTCCAATCTCTTTTAATTTAATATATAATACAATATATCTGCTAGCATTTTAATCATGTTTACATCATTACTGTGACACACCCCTACTTCCCATTTTCTGCCATCAATTTTTGTTTGGTCCAAACCCACTTTTTGTTTGGCAGTGAATCAGTTCAAAATTCTGTTTTCATATAGAACCTAGGTCAGCTTGGCTGAATGCATATAGAACCTAGGTCAGCTTGGCTGAATGCATATAGAACCTAGGTCAGCTTGGCTGAATGCATATAGAACCTAGGTCAGCTTGGCTGAATGCATATAGAACCTAGGTCAGCTTGGCTGAATGCATATAGAACCTAGGTCAGCTTGGCTGAATGCATATAGAACCTAGGTCAGCTTGGCTGAATGCATATAGAACCTAGGTCAGCTTGGCTGAATGCATATAGAACCTAGGTCAGCTTGGCTGAATACATATAGAACCTAGGTCAGCTTGGCTGAATGCATATAGAACCTAGGTCAGCTTGGCTGAATACATATAGAAACCTAGGTCAGCTTGGCTGAATGCATATAGAACCTAGGTCAGCTTGGCTGAATGCATATAGAACCTAGGTCAGCTTGGCTGAATGCATATAGAACCTAGGTCAGCTTGGCTGAATGCATATAGAACCTAGGTCAGCTTGGCTGAATGCATATAGAACCTAGGTCAGCTTGGCTGAATGCATATAGAACCTAGGTCAGCTTGGCTGAATGCATATAGAACCTAGGTCAGCTTGGCTGAATGCATATAGAACCTAGGTCAGCTTGGCTGAATGCATATAGAACCTAGGTCAGCTTGGCTGAATGCATATAGAACCTAGGTCAGCTTGGCTGAATGCATATAGAACCTAGGTCAGCTTGGCTGAATGCATATAGAACCTAGGTCAGCTTGGCTGAATGCATATAGAACCTAGGTCAGCTTGGCTGAATGCATATAGAACCTAGGTCAGCTTGGCTGAATGCATATAGAACCTAGGTCAGCTTGGCTGAATGCATATAGAACCTAGGTCAGCTTGGCTGAATGCATATAGAACCTAGGTCAGCTTGGCTGAATGCATATAGAACCTAGGTCAGCTTGGCTGAATGCATATAGAACCTAGGTCAGCTTGGCTGAATGCATATAGAACCTAGGTCAGCTTGGCTGAATGCATATAGAACCTAGGTCAGCTTGGCTGAATGCATATAGAACCTAGGTCAGCTTGGCTGAATACATATAGAACCTAGGTCAGCTTGGCTGAATGCATATAGAACCTAGGTCAGCTTGGCTGAATACATATAGAACCTAGGTCAGCTTGGCTGAATGCATATAGAACCTAGGTCAGCTTGGCTGAATGCATATAGAACCTAGGTCAGCTTGGCTGAATACATATAGAACCTAGGTCAGCTTGGCTGAATACATAAGAGCGGTTATTCTTAAACATACAGTGTGCTGATGCTGAGGTAGCAGTTCAACTCCTACACCTGCAGGTCAGCATGGCCGAATGGGTAAGAACGCGTGTTCTTAAACCTCCGGTGTGCTGATGCCGAGGACAGCTGGACTAAAATGTTGACCTGTCGCCCTCGACTTGGGGATGTAAATTACAAGTGCCTCTGCCTCTGAAGTCTGAGTGGGTTCGCCTGAAGGTGAGGGGCGCTGTTAATAGGGAAAGCTAATCCACACGCAAAATTCAGTTCATCATTACTAAATAATGTATATGGACTACGCTTGAGTTCAAAGCGAGCGACTGTAAAAAAAACAAAAAAATTTCCTGCGCCGGTCAGTTGGACTAAAATCTTGACTTATCATCCTTGATTTGGGGACATAAATTACAAGTACCTCAAAGTCAGAGTGGGTGATGGTGAGCGACACTGGTAACAGGGAAAGCTAATCCACGTGCAAAAATCAGCCCAGTACATTGGAAGTACATGTATGGCATTCCTGAGTTCAAAGCGAGCGGACACCCAAAAAATATAGAACCAATACTGTTTGTTATATGCATTTGAAACATGGGCAATAAACAGCCAAGCCAAGAAACATATAATGGCATTGGAAATGTGGTTTCTGATGAAAATACAAAGAATACCATGGATGGAAAGAAAATTAAATGAGACATTTATACAAGAAACAAATCAAAGCGGTAAACTGAATAGAGAAAATAGACATGGACAATCAAGATTATTTGGGCAAGTTATGACGTGTAATAGACTATAAAACTTAGTGACAACTGGCAAAATGGGTGGGAAAAGAGCAAAGAGGAAGCAGAGGGATAAGGACAAGATTCAAGACTCCAGTGACTGTGTGAGATGGTGAACAATGAACTCCCACGCTTATTAACATGGCATATGATGATAATGATGACGAATTACCTGGTGCAGAAAGAGTTAAGAACATGGAGGTTTTTACCAAAAGTTTACGTCAGGGAAATAAAAGAAATGCATTTTTGCTACATGTATACATGACAAATAAATTCAGCTACCTCTTGCTGATCCAACTGCATGCAGGCTTTCTGGGCTGTTCTCAAATCTCTTTCTACGTTTTTCTCAGAAAATCTCTCTTTCAGTCTATCCACAAATGTTTCTTTGCGTTTTTCCTCTGCCTTCCGACGTTTGACTGCCATAATTGCTCTCATATTGCTCATTTCTGTGGCCTTTCTTTTCATTTCTTCGTCTCTGCCCAACCCAGACCGATTATTCTTTAGTTCTATTGAGATCGGCTCAACCCGTCCAGTGCCTGTAATGAATGAAAGTGTCAATAAGACAAATGATATAGCAAATATCTTTCTGTATCGTTTTCAGTACTTGTTAATCATTAGTAGTGGATTTTTATTAAGAAGAAAAAAAAAATGCATTTTAAACAATATTTTCATCCAGACCCCCCCCCCCCCCCCCCCCCCCCCCACACACACACACACACAAACAAACAAACAAAAAGAGACAAACATGTTTGGACTTCTCTTTTCAAATTAAATTTAAAAATTTTTTTTTTAAATTAACAATTTTGTAATCTAATAATAGTATCACTGAGAATACTGGAAAAATACTAAGCTACAAATAGATGTATTTCTTGCTTTGTTGTTTTCATCCATTCACACACATTTTCTGCCATTTTTTCCTCCTTGTATTTGGAATTAGTGTTTTTATTGTTCCTTTTTATTACAATCTACTTGACTAAATAACATTCTCTACATTCTACTAGCCGGTCTCTCTGGCCGAGGGGTTCACTTTCTCCGTAATCCCATTTATCACGCAGAGTCTCGTAGCGGGCGAGAACTGGGAACGGTTCAACCCCCGCTAGTGACTTGCGGGATACTGAGCCGGTCGCTCAGAAAGCAATGGCAAACTACTGAGCGTAATCTTGCCAAGAAATCAACATACAGCTGAAAGATGCTGATGTTGACAGCGATGTCCTGTAAAGGATATGCAAAACATTTATTTATTTATTTACATTCTACTAACAGAATTTGATTTTGGCGCACAAGTAGTGTTTCATCTCTTGGCCTATTCTGATGACGGATATACATCAGTTAAGTAACCTTCCTATATTCTATAATTTAGTTGTATCAGTCTCTCTGATGTTTCTGTGCTGATGAAGACTAGCTGCAATGTCCATTTTGCAGCTTATGACCTTGTTCTTGTGAAAAAGACTAATTTCACTTCTTATTTTCATTGATTTACTGACTGTATTCAACGTAACAGTACATTTGAAATACTTTCATCAAAAAATGCATTTTCACCAACAGCACCACTGAGAAATGCCAGAGACCAATGAAATAGCATAAGATATAAATTCACAGGTTGAGTTGAGTTAAGAACTGACATCACTGCACACAGGACATTCTCATATGCGCTCCCTCTCCTCGTTCAACAGCCAGCAAAGAGTCATACTACTAATCGTTCCCACCACTATCTGATTGAAAGTTCTCTTTGTCTTCCCTCTCAGTTTTCAGATTCTTCCAGAACTCCTGCCGATCCCCCACAATTCATTCTTTCCACATATGGGTTCTCAGTCTGTTCCCTGGCCTTCTCAACCTTGTCCATAGGCAATCTACCATCAAGAAGTGCCTGCCAGTCTATCAGCCTGTTCATTACCCCGCAAGGTAAGGGCAAAATATCCATACAATTCTCACAATCTGTGACCTCTGAAGCGAGGATAGCCATTCCACACAAAACATTCCTTTCTCCGCCTTACTAAGCATACTCCTTGAATCCGTAATGAATAGAATGTGTAGTGCAGTGGTCTCCTATAACCAACAGAATACCACTGTTACTACTTCCACCTCCATTCTCATGATGGAGGTTGTAGTCTCATATGCCAGACTCTTCTTTATCAAGACTCGTCCATTAGCCTTCGCAATGAAACCCCAACAACTACGTCTGTTTCTCAACACTGACCCATCGGTATAGATCACTATGTCACCTTGATGTGTGTTACTCTGGATCACTTGTTGCACTTCACACTCTCTGCGGCCCATTGCCAATTCTCTGCACTCACGACTATTACAGTGTGCCAGTCTGTCATGTCTTCCAGTACTTGAACCCACTCTTTTTCACAGGTACTGATCACAAGTGCTGACCAATTTATTTCTCATACATTTTCATCAATATTTGCTAATCAAATTAGCACTTTCAAAACTTAGTTAACACAAAAAACTGTGAGAACCAATGCTAACAAATTGTCCCTGACAACATATAAACATAGAAAATGCAGTTACTATTTCAGCATTCTCCACCATGAACTTTACAGTCAAATTTTCTTTTTCCCTTCTATTTAATTGTTAAACGCAATGCTCCAGACACCAGGTTGACCCGGCCTAAAATAGGAACCAGGACTGTTCTGGGAAATAAAGGTGTCTGGCATGATATCTATCACATCACCCATCAAGTGCTGACTGGTCTGTACAGAGATATAGGAATATCTGATGGGAGATATCCATCACATCACCCATCAAGTGCTGACTGGTCTGTACAGAGATATCTGTTGGGAGATATCCATCATGATGGGAGATATCCATCACATCACCCATCAAGTGCTGACTGGTCTGTACAGAGATATAGGGATATCTGATGGGAGATATCCATCACGATTGGAGATATCCATCACATCACCCATCAAGTGCTGACTGGTCTGTACAGAGATATAGGGATATCTGATGGGAGATATCCATCACGATGGGAGATATCCATCACATCACCCATCAAGTGCTGACTGGTCTGTACAGAGATATAGGGATATCTGATGGGAGATATCCATCACAATGGGAGATATCCATCACATCACCCATCAAGTGCTGACTGGTCTGTACAGAGATATCTGATGGGAGATATCCATCATGATGGGAGATATCCATCACATCACCCATCAAGTGCTGACTGGTCTGTACAGAGATATAGGGATATCTGATGGGAGATATCCATCATGATGGGAGATATCCATCACATCACCCATCAAGTGCTGACTGGTCTGTACAGAGATATAGGGATATCTGATGGGAGATATCCATCACAATGGGAGATATCCATCACATCACCCATCAAGTGCTGACTGGTCTGTACAGAGATACAGGGATATCTGATGGGAGATATCCATCACATCACCCATCAAGTGCTGACTGGTCTGTACAGAGATAAAGGGATATCTGAGGGAGATATCCATCACATCACCCATCAATTGCTGACTGGTCTGTACAGAGATATCTGTTGGGAGATATCCATCGCATCACCCATCAAGTGCTGACTGGTCTGTACAGAGATATAGGGATATCTGATGGGAGATATCCATCACATCACCCATCAAGTGCTGACTGGTCTGTACAGAGATATCTGTTGGGAGATATCCATCGCATCACCCATCAAGTGCTGACTGGTCTGTACAGAGATATAGGGATATCTGATGGGAGATATCCATCACATCACTCATCAAGTGCTGACTGGTCTGTACAGAGATATAGGGATATCTGATGGGAGATATCCATCACATCACCCATCAAGTGCTGACTGGTCTGTACAGAGATATCTGTTGGGAGATATCCATCGCATCACCCATCAAGTGCTGACTGGTCTGTACAGAGATATCTGTTGGGAGATATCCATCGCATCACCCATCAAGTGCTGACTGGTCTGTACAGAGATATCAGTTGGGAGATATCCATCGCATCACCCATCAAGTGCTGACTTGTCTGTACAGGGATATAGGGATATCTGATGGGAGATATCCATCACATCACCCATCAAGTGCTGACTGGTCTGTACAGAGATATCTGTTGGGAGATATCCATCGCATCACTCATCAAGTGCTGACTGGTCTGTACAGAGATATCTATTGGGAGATATCCATCGCATCACCCATCAAGTGCTGACTGGTCTGTACAGAGATATAGGGATATCTGATGGGAGATATCCATCACATCACCCATCAAGTGCTGACTTGTCTGTACAGAGATAAAGGGATATCTGATGGGAGATATCCATCACATCACCCATCAAGTGCTGACTGGTCTGTACAGAGATATCTGTTGGGAGATATCCATCGCATCACCCATCAAGTGCTGACTGGTCTGTACAGAGATATAGGGATATCTGATGGGAGATATCCATCACATCACCCATCAAGTGCTGACTTGTCTGTACAGAGATATAGGGATATCTGATGGGAGATATCCATCACATCACCCATCAAGTGCTGACTGGTCTGTACAGAGATATAGGGATTACTGATGGGAGATATACATCATGATGGGAGATATCCATCACATCACCCATCAAGTGCTGACTGGTCTGTACAGAGATATCTGTTGGGAGATATCCATCGCATCACCCATCAAGTGCTGACTGGTCTGTACAGAGATATCTATTGGGAGATATCCATCGCATCACCCATCAAGTGCTGACTGGTCTGTACAGAGATATAGGGATATCTGATGGGAGATATCCATCACATCACCCATCAAGTGCTGACTTGTCTGTACAGAGATAAAGGGATATCTGATGGGAGATATCCATCACATCACCCATCAAGTGCTGACTGGTCTGTACAGGGATATCTGATGGGAGATATCCATCACATCACCCATCAAGTGCTGACTGGTCTGTACAGAGATATAGGGATATCTGATGGGAGATATCCATCACATCACCCATCAAGTGCTGACTGGTCTGTACAGAGATATAGGGATTACTGATGGGAGATATCCATCACGATGGGAGATATCCATCACATCACCCATCAAGTGCTGACTGGTCTGTACAGAGATATAGGGATATTTGATGGGAGATATCCATTACGATGGGAGATATCCATCACATCACCCATCAAGTGCTGACTGGTCTGTACAGAGATACAGGGATATCTGATGGGAGATATCCATCACATCACCCATCAAGTGCTGACTGGTCTGTACAGAGATGTAGGGATATCTTCTTCTTCTTCTTCTTCTTCTTCTTCTTCTTCTGCGTTCATCCTGAGTTTTTTTTTCCGGACGTGATTGCGTTGTGCCTGTTTACAGCAGAGCTGCGTTCTTGCGTCGTTAGGCCGACACATCCGACTTCTGCGGGCATTTGTTGACCGGGTTAACCTTCCCGGTAGGGATATCTGATGGGAGATATCCATCACATCACCCATCAAGTGCTGACTGGTCTGTACAGAGATATAGGGATTACTGATGGGAGATGCCGTGAAGAGATTAGAACAAGAATCACTGTGGTGAGGCAGCCTTTTGAAAGATGAAAAACATACTGACCAATAAAAAGATGTCATTTGCAACGAGAAAAAGAGTTTTGAGGTGTTACCATAGAACCTATGCTTTTATATGGATGTGAAGCATGGACAATAAGCACACAAGCTGAAAAAACATCTGATGGCTGTGGAAGTGTGGTTTCTGAGGAAAATGCAAAGAATACCATGGACAAACAGAAAAACCAATGACCAAGTCCTACAAGAAACAAATGAAAACCGTAAACTTTTTGGTCACGTTATGAGAAGAAATAAATTGGAGAATTTGGTGACAACTGGCAAGATCAAGGGGAAGACAAAAAGGGGAGGACAGAGAAGTAAATATCTAGATGGCTTGGCCATGTGGCATGGTCACGATAAGAACACTGAGCTGATCCACGACCTTGGTGATCGAGTGAGATGGCAAATCATGGCCGCCCATGCTTATCGACATGGCACATGATGATGATGATAAAGCCCATGAGCTCCTCGCATGTCAAACAACAGACCCATCTGTGTAGATGACTCTATCACCTGTTGTGTAACAACCTGTGTAACACAATATTTAACCCCAAACTAACAGAATACTTGCCATGTTTTCCGATGCCCATTCCAGGCTTGTATCCCATCTTTTGCAACAATGCAAACCCTTTACTGTCACTGGATATGCTGGACTTCAAACCGGCTTCACGATGATTGGCTTCAAGTTTCTTCTTTGGAAGCACAGCATTCTTACTGTTTGCTTGCTTCTGGGCTTTTTCAGCTTCATGCCTTCTCTTAATGTTCTGTGAAACCAGACCTGGTCGACTGTCTCCGCTGTAAAGTTTAAAAGCAGTTCATTTGCAAAAATGTTCTAAATGAAATGCCACATCAATCAATTCAAATACTTGGGGAAAATCATAACATCAGATGGAAGATGTATGGCAGAGATTAATAGCAGAACAGACTAGGCAAAGGCTGCATGTCAGAAGAGATACAATATCCTCATACAATACACTGATAGTCGTCTAACGTGCGTCAGTCGCTCCAAGATAATTCAGATAAGTACCCTTAATATTGTCATGTAGTGTGTTTCTTGTAGTTTTGTGTTGGTTAGTGTTTGTTCTGTGCTGACAAAGGCTTTGGCCGCAACATCCAATTTGTTTCTCGTAATCGTGTTTCAGTAAAGCTCACAATCTACTTCTCGTTGTTTGGTGATTCATTCATGTCAGAAGAGGAGAAGTGTCTTATGTCATAAATCACTTTTATTGAATGTCAGAAAAAGAGTGCTGAAATGTACTATCCAACCTATTCTGCTGTATGCAGTGAATCATGGATTGCAATCACACAAATTAGCAGAGATGTGGTTTATGAGATGAATGTTATGAACAACTGAACCGCCCTAGTAACTAATTAATGCCAGCAAAAGGCTAATGAAAGTAGAACATTATATACAATTATAAGAAAGACATAAACAGTGTTCTTTGGTCATAAAGTGAGAAGAGAGGCATTAAAGAACATCCTGACGAATGGAAAGACCAGTGGTAAAAAAGGCAGTGGCAGTGTCATGGAGTAAGTAGGTTATTGTCTAGGTAATTGGAAAGTCGCTACCATGGTTGTAACATGCTCATAGCATGGCTTATTGATCCATCTTTGATGGTTAAAACATCTGCACTATGGTTATTTTGGTTTGGTGTACTTTGGTATTAGATCTTTAGAGTTTGTCCATGTTCGCTAACAACTTGTAAATTACTCTCTTTCCTCATCTCTCACATTAGAGTCACAGAGTTTGATTAATAATCTAACAAAGCTAGGAACAGTTCTTATCATCTATAATCAGAACATTGCTACACATGATCACATCTTCACAACATCATTTGCAAGTAAAATCTTATTAACATGATAAAACTAAAGCACTAAATCAACACGGTTCTGTGCAATTGCTATACTTATTCACAACATGTCTGACCTGGACCACGTCCAAACATGCAATCCCAATCTAGGAGAGAACTCCCTTCTCCTGAATATCGTCACAAAACATGACTCCCACACCAAAAAACTATCATGTGTGTGTGTGAGCTCCATCACTACAGAAGCAGAGAAATATCACTACAGAAGAACGTGAAGGAACTGGACAGGTTTTGTTTCCTCATGCCAGTATTTGTGCTAGAGAAATATCACTACAGAAGTAGAGAAATATCATTACAGAAGTAGAGAAATATCACTTTAGAAGTAGAGAAATATCACTACAGAAGTAGAGAAATATCACTACAGAAGTAGAGAAATATCATTACAGAAGTAGAGAAATATCACTTTAGAAGTAGAGAAATATCATTACAGAAGTAGAGAAATATCACTTTAGAAGTAGAGAAATATCACTACAGAAGTAGAGAAATATCACTACAGAAGCAGAGAAATATCACTACAGAAGTAGAGAAATATCACTACAGAAGCAGAGAAATATCACTACAGAAGTAGAGAAATATCACTACAGAAGTAGAGAAATATCACTACAGAAGTAGAGAAATATCACTACAGAAATACATGAAGGAACTGGACAGGTTTTGTTAACTCATGCCAGTATTTGTGCTATAGAAATATCACTACAGAAGTAGAGAAATATCACTACAGAAGTAGAGACATATCACTACAGAAGTAGAGAAATATCACTACAGAAGTAGAGAAATATCACTACAGAAGTAAAGAAATACTACAGAAGTAGAGAAATATCACTACAAAAGTAGAGAAATATCACAACAGAAGTAGAGAAATATCACTACAGAAGTAGAGAAATATCACTACAGAAGTACATGAAGGAAATGGACAGGTTTTGTTTCCTCTGCATGTGAACCAAACATGCCAGCACTGTGGCTTAGTGGCAGTGAACGTGTTTTACACTTCTCTGTGGTACCTAGTTCAGAGTTTGAAAATGGCCGCAGATGATTTGGAAGCAGATCACCTTGGGTTGATTTCAATGGGATGAGCGCCTGTCATTCAGAAAGCAATGGCGAACTAAAAAAGTTAGTTGCACATTCTTTACAGGATGTCGCAGTCAACAGCAGCATTATTTGCTGTTGTGACCTCTTTGCAAGTTTATGTTTGCTGCCAAATCATCTGCAGCTGTGTTTTGAACATGGGTATGTGGGATTACGAACTGCGTCCATAACTCCTTTGCCACGGAGCCGGCAATGGCAAACTACTGAATGCAAAAATTGACTAGAATTCACAAATATCCCCAAAAATGCTGGGGTTGATTGTGATATTCATATCATGATAACCATTTTCACTTGTGTCAGTATGTTTACAGCTTTTCAATAAGTGTCAGGTAAAGGGGAAAGACTACACCAACCCCACTCCAATAAATGTAACCCTTTTCAATGCTCAGGTGACCTAAATGTCAACACACCAAATTTCAGAGTTAACCTTAATCTTCCAGAATATAACTAACCAACCACTTGGGGAAGCTGAAGTAGTGTAGTGACTAGATGCTCGCCTGCAGGCCTAGTGTCACTGGTTCAAATCTGCATGATGGGAGATTTATTTAATTGATCTGAGTTCCCAGGTTGACCCAGCATAAAATGGGCACCAGAAAATGCCTTGGGAAGTAAAGGTGGCCAGCATGACACTGACTACACCACCCACCAACAGCCAAGTGGTCTATAAACATGTGGGTCAAGCACCATGTGCACAATGTGTCTCAAGGCATGCACAAGGATCTTTTACTGACCACTTGCTCCTCCATGTCAAGACAGTTATATTACCCTTCTGACCCACACTGTTATTATTTTAATACAACAAGTCTGGGACAGAGGGAATTAAGGAGACTGTGGATCAAGCACCATGTGCCCAAAGCATCTCAAGGCATGTAAAAGAATCTTTTACTGACCACTTTCTCCTCCATGTCACTGTATTACCCTTCTGACCCACACTGTTATTATTGTCATACAACAGCTGTCTGGGACAGAGGGAATAAAGAATACTGTGGAGGAGCCAACACAGCAGGGAAATGTTAACACAATTGTTAGTAAAATGTTACATATTCACCATTTCTGAAGAAATGCATCCGACATATAATCTTCTTCATCACTTGACATTGGAAGGGATGATCTGTCAGGGGTACAGGTGTATACGCTGTGAGACAAACAAGTATACACTGCCAGTTACAAGTTAGTTGCATATTCTTTATGGATGTAGCAGTCAACCCCAGCATTTTTTGACTGTTTGTGATTCCTGGGCAAGTTTATGTTCAGTAGTTTGCCATTGTTTTTTGGCACTCATACCATTGAATGGAAACCAACACAATGTGGTCTGCTTCCAAATCACCCGCAACTATGTTTTGAACGTGTAATGCGTGATTACGAATTGCATTCGTAACTCTTTCGCCACAGAGCCTGCTGCATACATTACATAACCAGTTAAATATCTGAAAAATATACTGTTTTAGAAAGAAAGAAAGGGAGAAAGAAAGAGAGAAAGAAAGAAAGAAAGAAAGTAAGAAAGAAAGAAAGAAAGAAAGAAAGAAAGAAAGAAAGAAAGAAAGAAAGAACGAAAGAAAGAAAGAAAGAAAGAAAGAAAGAAAGAAAGAAAGAAAAAGAAGATTAATGGGCTCAAGTACATGAAAAACTGTCTTATTATTTTTCTTCTTTCTGTTGTCCTGCTGCACCTTTCAGCATCAGTTTAGGCTGAGTTGTCTGGACAAGGCCAGTTAAGTGTCTAGCTTATGTGGGTATTGCCATGTTTACAAACAGAACTGGAAGTAATGCATATGGCAAATAGATAACTAAAAGTTGTGACTCCAAAATAATTAAATGTGCATACATATTATATTAAATTTCTTTTATTTTAAGACCGCACTAAGTCCAACATTGACTGTTAGGTATTGTTTGTCTTGCTATTAACAGAAGTTTTAAAAAGTGTGAACTACTTTGTTGCACTTTTCTGAAAAGATTTTGCTGTTCCTAAAAAGTTAGTTAGCTTGTAAACAATATTTGCTGTAGTTAAAATTGGATTTTAAATATATATTGGCACCTTGCCGTCTTGACAGACGATAGTTTGTGCTTTAAAAAGGCATGATAACTTTTACCTATGGCGGTAGCGAATGTGACTGATAAGGCCAATTCGCGCTGTAAATGTCTGTTCACAGTGGGTGTATGTGAACACGTGGTCATTTCCACCATCATTCACCATCTTACGTCTCACACGCTCGGTGTGTGACTTATCTGCAATAATTTTCTCCTTTGTCTTTATTCCATTTCTGATGTTTGCCCTCCATGCAACACGTTCAGCGGCGACTTGCTCCCAATGTGCATTATCAATGCCTGTATCAATCATGTCCCACTTACACACATCTTTGTATCGTAGTAGAGGCTGACCCTGAGATCTCTTACCCATCTGTAATTCACCAAAAAAGATGTCCTTTGGTATTCTACCATCATCCATCCTCCTAAGATGTCCTATCCATCTAAGTCTACAAAGACTGAGCATGGAATAAACCATCACACAACCTGATCTTTCCAATACTTCAGTATTTGTGATTTTGTCTTGCCACTTAATACCAAGAATTCTTCGCAGACACCGCATATGAAAGCTGTTTAAACGTTTCTCTTGGTGTGAGTAAGTTGTCCAGGTTTCACTGCCATAAAGAAGAGTACTAAGGACACAGGCTTGATAGACAAGGACTTTTGTTTTGGCAGTAAGCTTCCTGTTCTCCTAGACTCTTTTTCTTAATCTGTTCATTGTTTTGCTGCCTTACCAATCCGGATGTTGATTTCCTGATCTAGGAATAATTTGCTATTTACCACTGATCCTAGATATGTAAAATGATCTACCATCTCTAGTTCGGTGTCGTCAATAAAGATTGATGGTACCCCATGTGCACCTTGTGACATAATCTGTGTCTTCTTTTTGCTAATTGTTAAACCAAATTCAGAACAAGCATTGGAGAATGCAGATAGTAGACATTGCAATTCTTCCTCAGAGTTGGTCGCAAAAAGCAACTCTCTGATCAGTACCCTCCTAATTTAAAATATATATATATAAATAAATCAGCATGCAATTTTATATGTTTTGGGAAGCTGTGTTTGGGAAGATGTTATTTTGTCTTTGTGAATATGGAACTCCAAGATGGCGGCGGCCGGCCGTGGAAACTGTTAGCTCAAAACGTGCAATTTGAACTACTAAAGTTAAAGAGAATACAAGTGTAAAGATTATTAATAATTTATTTGTATACTTGTACTATTTTGTTTTATCATTTAACATGACGGAAAATATTGAAGTCAGTTGTGATATTCCATCTATGACCCGTTTGAGACAATTTCGCACAAACTGGAAGCGGAGATAAAAAGACACACTGAAGAGCTTCAAAATTAAGGGATTCATGAGAAAATGTTAACCTGAGACACCTTCACTCAAAAGTGAATATCTCCGCTTATAATTGACATACAGGCATCATTGAGGCAACATTAGATTTGGGTTTTCAAGGCCTATCTATCTGTGGTAGTCTCATTAGTAAATACTCAATTTTAAATTCATGATCGTACCTGCTAACAGTAGTGCCAGTGGTGTAAAAGGTAGGTACTACGGTTAAGGTTTGCCAAATTTTACCGGAATTTTTTTTTGCGGTGACCTTCGGTTATTTGTTTTTGTGTCTCCGATATGGGGACAGTAAGCACACGCATGATGTTAAAATCTGTGATTAGTCCAAGATCTCATTAAAACAGAAACTGATTACTGAGTATTGTAGTTCCCTCCATTGTCTACGAGTCTATACATCTTGGCTTCTCAAATTTGTCTTCTTACCGAGATAAAGAAACTGTCTTTTTAAGAAGTAAGTTGACTCGTAAATTTTGTTATATATATAGACGTTGCAAATTGATCTAGTATGTATAAATCAATTGAACATCCATTTTTATGCGTATTGTGTAATTTTCGAATATTTAAGTCGGCAGGGACATCCCAAACTGAAATCATTAAGATCGCATTTTATGATGCTGTAATTGGATATTTCAATGGCGGGAAAATAGCGGTTTTCCGTGTCATAATCAAGCGATGATCATTTAATATTCTTATGGATTATTCAGAGCGACGAAATGATGAATGCATGTTTGCATTTAACACCCATTGTAGTATTTATGTGTAAATTGTCATCACCCTACACAGTTGGGGTCGTTTATTTTTGGATAACTTTGTAAGGCGAATGCTCTGGTTAAAATGGATCTCCACCTCACGGTCTCCTTTGTGAAAGGGTCAAAATTGTTTCTGTTTGTTTATATAAAAGATAAATTGACACACAAACATTAATATCTAGGCTTATAATTAATTAACCCACAGACTTGAATAAGGTACCGTTGGATTTGTTTTTTTCAAGAGGTATCCGACTATGCAGGTTATATAATTAAAAAGCAATTTAGAAAGTGTTACTAAAGTGGCTAGAAAAGGAAGATCGGAAGTTGTTAGTGATGGATTGTTTATTTGAATTTGTAAATAAACTTTGCAACTTTGCTGTTGGTGGCGTCACTTGCCACAACTGCATGTCATGTTCTTTATTAACAGAGTGACTATTCACAATGGAATTGCGAATAGAAAAAATTATATTCGCAATGGGAGTAGGTCACGTGATTATTCCTATGCATGTTTTCATATTACAATATTTTGTTGATCTATTAACGTGTCCTCAGTAGCATAGTGGTTAGTGTCTCCGCCTGATACATGGGAGCTCGAGGATCGACTCCCCGCCGAGGAGGCAACATCTTTTTTTTTTTTTCATTTTCAGGTAATTAGGTGACACCAATGCTAGTCTGATGATTTCGCTTTAGGCATATGCTTTCTACGGATTTTGTGTATTAGGTGTTGTTTATCTTGCTGCACAAGAACCTGCACACTTGTCTTTTTGTTCTTATCTGTCCTCTACTTTTGTTATCTTGGGAAAGGTGCTTAGCCATCCGAAAACGAGTTCTCTCTCTCTCTCGCTCTAAGTCTCGATCTCCCACCTCTCTCTTTCTTGTCTTTACCACTCTTTAATGTCTTTCAATACATCTTTCTCATATCTCCGTCTCTCACACTATCTTATTATCTATCTCTCTCCTCTCTCTCTTTTTCACCTGCTTCATATATACCAGGTTTTCCTGCACTTTATATGCATAGCATTTCCTTATCCTTGTTTATTTATTAATTCATGAGGCCAGTCAGTCGAAAGCCTGGTGTTTGAATTGCTTAATCATGTCTCTCTGAGGCGAAGCATATTACTGTCAGCTTGGACCAGAACAGAGTCACTCAGAGAGGATGCAATGGAGGCCATAGAAAGTGTCAAATTAAGAGAATCATCACTGCTGCGATATTATCAGGACATAAATAGTAGGACGGTAACGTAAACAAACATGGGTGCCTGGTAACAGTAAGTGTACAGAAACGAAAGTTAATAATTCTTGAACTCGCCTGGGGACACACTTATTTGTAGGGATCGTTATTTGTATTGGGGATACCTGTTCTGAAAAATTATTCTTGATATTTAAACAGGAATAACGTAATGTAACAATAAAACGGGATGCTAAAAAAAGAACGGACAGAAGTAAGAAGAGTGATTAGTGATTCATTAAAAAATACGGAGAATTCGGCAGAATTAAACTCGCAACAGTGAACATTCCTATTTAAATTAACCACCTTCTTAGACTTCTTAATGGCTCAAACTAAAATTGATTTGTGAGCAGACGCTGTGACATGTTTGTTACTTCCCGCAATTCGATTGCGAATATAATTTTTTTCTATTCGCAATTCCATTGCGAATACGAATAGAGCCTCCCCTTTATTAATGTATTAATAGTATTTAATATTATTATTCTTAGATTAGATTTCACCATCAATATTAATTTCGTAAGCCGTCCTTGTGCAAGCAGAAAGACATGTTAGTCAGTTTAAAATTACTGAGGTAGACTATCGACATTACTGTGCGAACATGTGTATATTTATTTCAGTTTGAAGGATTTATCTAGTTAATTCACGTAAGTTGTGTGATTTCTGCAGTATGTACCTGACGAGATGCAGCGAAATATGCCAGGCAATAAATCGTGCAATCTATTGCTTGTGTCTTCGTTATTCAAATATTAATTTTAACTATTTATTAAATGGTTGCTACATTTGTCTGACTGATCAAATGATTTGAATGAAATGATTTGATCAGACACAGACAAAATGACAAATGAAATGAATTAAATGATGAATTCATGAAATGAAATGTTTATGATCATCATTCTTATCTTATTTCTTTCTTCTAGTACTCTACTTCTAACAAGATCATATAAATAACATCGTCTTACCTGTGGAAAACAAATAATAAGAATACTCAATACCATAAGATAAGGCGACAATATGATGTTTATAGTATTAGTAGTTATAGTTATTATACTAGTTCTAGACTGATGCCTAATTGTGCCCATCAAGGGACAGCACTACCGTGGTAGTAGCCGTTTTTACCATATTCCGGAACGGGGTAGTTTGACTTTTTCCGCTTCATTTGCCATCTCCGCACTGAAGGTCGGCTACAGGGCTTTTTTTTAAAAAAAATGTCGCTTACTTAAAAGTCGACATGGTCGACTTCATTGCACAGGATTTTTATCCCATATGGCTCAGTCTCTTTCCGCAGCTCGTAAAGCGTCACACAAAGCACGACCTCCGTAGTTCCAGCGACGACCCTCGGGAGTCTCCGAAAACATGCACTCGTGAAGTGAAGGACGCGGCCCGGAGCTTGAGTCAGACGGCTTGACTACTTCGCCACGGGAGTCTGGAACACCTTCTGTCCTGCGTCTTTACGGTGCGCTCTGACGGGCTTCCATTCTATTTCTTGATGTTGTCCCTCTCTCGGCCTGCCTAATTTACTCCATAGGGAAAGCAACACCAATCAATACGTCTGGGAGAAGACAGGCGGCCGAATCAACAAAGTAATGCTCTCTAGCTATCCGCCTGTGAGCTTCGATCATAGACCAGTTGCACACCAAGGCTTAAGACCTGTTCTGCCCCGCCACGAAATTTAGTCTTTAGGCCTTTAAGTTGCATTTTCACACACACGGATAAGTTTTGAACACTCCTAAATGTGGGGTGTCGAATTTGGTGGGCGCTGCCCAACATTCGGCGCAAACAGAAAGCTCGTAGTACCGTCTAGGATCATACGGTTACAGTTAGTAGCATATCCTTTTCAGGACGTCGCGGTCAACACCAGCATTTTTGCTGTTGTGATCTCTTGACAAGTTTACGCTCAGTAGTTTGTCATTGCTTTTTGAACGACCGGCGTTGGTACCCAACGCAAGACGATCTGCTGCCAAATCGTGCGCAGATGTATTTCGATCGCGGATATGCGGGATCATGAACTACTTCCGTAGCGCCTTCGACCGTCCATCATGTGCCATGCCGATAAACGTGGGCGGTCATGTTTTGCCATCTCACTCGATCACCAGAGTCGTGGATCAGTTCCGTGTTTCTGTCTCGCCCATTCGACGGTAGCTAATTTATATCTGACTAAGAGCTTTGCTGGCTGTCGTGAGCGATCATGCTTCTCCACATCTTGCGATCTCCAGCAGCATGTATCAGTTGCGTGACACAAGGCTGTCAAGAAAACAATCTTCTCTCGCTGTTTTCTCTATCTTTCTTTCCACAAATCTTTCAAGTTATCAAATATGCTCTAGCTTTTGTTTTCTCAAAATATGGCTAAAAATTATGGCTGCCTCATTCTAATGTTTGTGATAAGTTTTTGTGTCCTAGCCTCTTTCAAAATAATTAAATTACTCATTTTGGCTGTTCAGGGAATTTTTAACATTCTAATGTCAAACCGCTGACGCTTCTATTGATTGCTTTGCCTTTTACTAAGGGATTCTATGTAAAATGCAAGAATTCTTTTTTTTTTTCTTTCGAATCTGCAATGACAAGGATGTGTGTGTGTGTGTGCGCGCGCCTTTCCATTTATAAAATTCCAGTTCATACTTGTCTTATTCGGTGTCTTATCCCTGTGATACATCTTCCATCTGATGATATCCCGGCGTTTAGATATTTGAATTTCTGCACTTGCCCCAAATTAACACTGTTTACTGTGAGTGTACATTTTCGCAAGATATGTTTCTTTGATATTATTATTATCAATACACCTGTCGTTTCTGTTATTAAAGCTGAGTCTTCCACGTTCTGTAATCACTTTATGACTTTATCATTTTCTGTAATTCATCCTGGCGCATCGCAGTTAAAAGAGTGGCATCAACATAACGTAAGTACGCTATTTAATATTGTGACCACCAACCAAGTGGTTTGGCCATGTCGTTAGAATGCAACACCAACAACTGCCATCACTGGCCTTACATCAAAGATAATCTGCGACGAGACCAAGAGGACGCCCAAGAAGAAAATGGATTGACGACATCAAAGACATTGTACAATCACACGGAATGACACTATCCAGTGCCGCCCACCGGGGGCTGGAACGCAAATTATTCCACCCCACGGCGCTTGACGGCAGAAGTGGATGATGATGATGATGATGATGAACCACTCTGTCTATACACACATGTACGCACTGAGGCCCGCGCGCACAAACAGATGCGATGCCATTTATCGACCGATCGGAACTCCAGGAGTTAAGTGCCGACCGACTTTAATTCTCAGGACATTTCCTGGTACCCAATTTACTCCTAGGTTGGGTCGACCTGGGAGATCAAGCCAGGTATTAAAAACTGCCGCGATGCAAATTTGAACCCATGTTCACCGGGGGCTGTCAGACAAGGTCTAGCCATTGCGCCACCCATACGAATATAGAGTTCACATCAAAACAACCAATTCCTAAACGGATCATTTAAAACGGCTGTGACCTACTTCAGTCAAGTTCTTATACCCAAGTTACGTGAGAACGGGCAAGGTTGTGTAGTCTTTTGACGGCCGTTGACACGTTCCGTTTAGTTAGGCTTGTCGCTTTCACTAGGCAAGGCTGATACGTTATAATAATTGAAGGGAAATATAAACAAAATTACACTGTGTTTAGTTGAAACTTGTAACGTTCTCTTTATATTAAGACACGTAAGATGTTAGAGAAGTATAGTTCTAGAGAAGTATAACTATATATAGTATTTTAGTTATTTTAATGTAGTCAAGGTAAGTAACTTAAACTTGGTTAATATAATTTATAAACAAAATAATCCGTTAACAGTTATGATGCAAGTGAGTTCGAAAAATTCATAAATGGGAATACACAAGACAAAACTAAATGAATTTCTCTGATTTACGTATGCTGTAATGGAGTTCGTTGTAAGGTATGTATGTACACTGTGTTTGTGTTTAGTGCCTCTCACTTTTTTGCAGGAGTTACAAGTAACTTATCTGTTTTTCTTTCCTATTTATAGGTTTGGTTTCATTTGCCGGCTCTGTGGCAAAGGAGTTATGGACGCAGTTTGTTATCCTGCATACCTGCGTTCGAAACACAGATGTGCACGATTTGGCAGCAGACCACATTGCGTTGGTTTTTTAAGAAATGGTATGGGTGCTTGTCGTTCAGAAAGCAGTGGCAAACTTGACTGTGACGTCCTATAAAGGATATGCAATTAACTTAACTTCATTTGTAAAGAATTACTTTCATTTGTACAGTGATACATTCATAAGTTCTCTAATTCCTCCCATACATCACACAAGGGGTTTTAAAGCAGAGTGCACCAACTCCATAGCATAAGTGCAGATCAAAATGTCTGTATACCAGAACAATATATGTTAGACATAATCTTTTGCACCCAGGTTTTATAATTTGAAATTTAGCTTGGGCAGTGGTCTATTCAACCTGCTGTTTTTTCCCACTGCTGAGGGATTTTTAACATGGGCAGTGACAGGCTTCTCTTGGTCTTTTGAACTGTATCCAAGAAGACTTTTTTTTTTGTTTTGCATATCCTTTACAGGACATCGCTGTCAACACCAGCATCTTTCAGCTGTATGTTGATTTCTTGGCAAGATTACGCTCAGTAGTTTGCCATTGCTTTCTGAGCGGCTGGCTCACATACCCCGTTAAGTTACCGATGCGATTCGAACCTCTGCTGATTCTCACCATCATCACATTACCGACGAGAGTATACAAGATTACGGAGAAAAGTCATAACCTCTAAGCCACGAAGCCGGCATCCAAGAAGACTACACATTCAATTTACCACCTTAGAATCAAAGGAATTATACTTTCTTCTTCTTCTTCTTCTTCTTCTTCTTCTTCTTCTTCTTCTTCTTCTTCTTCTTCTTCTTCTTCTTCTTCTTCTTCTTCTTCTTCTTCTTCATTCACTTTTACACGTCAACTTGAGTGCATCCCATGAAAGCAGCAGTCAATTTGAGCTTGTTGACATCTCCATAAAGTTTGTTTTCAAATGGAGCAGGTGTAGGCCAAACTTGTTTTCTCTGTACATATGTTGGACACTCCTGCAACTAATGCTTAAACTCTCATTTTACCAGTTTAACAGTTACATTCATCAGTATCTCCTATCCTTAGTTTATTAAACATGTGGTATTTCAGCCTGTTGTGTTTTGTGCGGAGTCTGAAGATTGTTACTGATTTTCTTCAGTGGAGTTGATAATAGGCATCATCTTTCTGGGTGCTCTGATTCCCACTTGGCTCTACAATTGTTTCTTGTGAATCTCTTGACCTCATTATAGGTTATGCTTACATCGGGCTGAGGTAGTCCTCCACCATCCTTTACCAATCTGTCAGCCATAAATTTCTTAGTTTCTAAAAATCCACACCATGAATCATACTAGACCTGCTTGAATTACAGACACACATCTTACCTCTGAACTACTCACTCCAAGATGCATAATCATAATGAATAAGTTTAGATTTCAATTTTTGAAATGTTCATCTTATATGCCAGTCTGTGGTATACAGTGTTAGTATTACCTTCTGTTTACACTTTATTTTCAAAACCATATGTTGAAATGAACACAATCTAATTACTGTTAGCAGATGTCTCATTGGGACTCCTTCTATGTGTTGAGCACATTTCTAAAATGTATAATTTAAATATGATATGTAGCAATGGCCTGGGGTCCTGGCCTAGGGGTTAATGTCTTTTTCTGTAATCCTTATTTTCTCATGAGTAACGTAACCTGCATGAGAATCGGTAGCGGTTCTCACCACGTTGGTAACTTACGGGGTATGTGAGCCAGTTGCTCAGAAAGTAAAGGCAAACTACTGCGCGTAATCTTGTCTAGTACATCAACAGCAGCTGAAAAATGCTGATGTTGACTGCAATGTCCTGTAAGGGATATGAAAAAAAAAATGTAGCAACATGTGTAATTTAAACTCAAGCTAGTAAGTTGAGAAGTGTAAGACATAACCATAGAGAAAACATGTATAACTAAAAAAAAGATAAATGTATAAATAGTAACCCAGAAATGAAATGCTAAAGACACAGTAAAATACAGCTTGCAAAACAGAAAGTGGACTGAGGGTTACTCTGCAGCTATTTTTATTTATGGATAATGCAAGAAGGATGAAGAAATCCTAACAAAACTACAACAGCCAAGAAGATGTCATTGAAGATAAAAGTGAGTCTTTGCTCAGTAAGTCAGGTGTGATGAGAAGGTGGGTAGAATATTGTGAACAATTATACAACAGTAAATTTCATCCTGACTTTAGCATAATAAAAATAATACCACAATTGAAAATATAGAACTTGGAAAGCAATAGTAGTACAATAAAAACAATCTAAGTGAGGTTAACTGTATACACACCTAAAGGAAGAAAGTTACCATACATAGACAACATCCCAGCAGAGCTTTTGAAATATGGGGAATCAGAAACAGAAGCAAATCATGACAACTGTTTACCAGAAGATATGGCATACAAAAGATTGGACCCAGTTTTTGGTAATAACTCTTCCAAAGGAAGTAAATTCAACATGTGCAAGAACTACAGAACCATTAATCTTACCAGTCGTCAAAGTAAAGTAATGTTAAGGGTACTTTTGAATGGAATCAGACAGAAATCAGAAGATATTCTTTCCAACGAACAGCATAGTTTCAGACCAAAACGAAGTACCCCTGGACATATTTTGAATATTAGAATACTAATTAAAAAGCTACATTGAAGAAATATAATTGATACAGACCAAGGGAACGTCCACATAAAAGATGGTGTGATTGTATCAATAATGTTTGAGAAATGAATACCAACTTACAAACAATGTTGAAAGAGCTCATGAGCGTTCTTTATATCTTTCCCTTCAAGAACACTTCACTGAGGTAAATGGAGGAAGAGAAGAAAAGAGGAATATTATATAAGAATATCCTCAGGTGACTACATTAAGGCATCAGGACGGGATGAGAAGAATAAAAAGATGAAAAAAATGAGAGCAATGAAGAAAAAATGAAAATATGAAAACATTTTGCTACTTAACTCAGAGTCCGAGGCTGTACTGCTACCACGAATGTATTCTTTATCCTCTTTTATACATAGTGGGAGTCTGTGGGCCATGGGGACAGAGGTAGGGGATGATCCAGGGTAATGGGTGGTCACGGTTCAGCGAAAATCCCAGGTAAATTAGTGGAAGTGGTACGTGAAAAAATAAAGATGCAAGAAGAACCATACAGATGCAAGGAGTGCTGTCATTACAAACAGCGACAAAGGACCATTTCTCAAAATAACAGGAGTTTGACAGGGATGTATCATGTCCCCAGTACTTTTTAACATATAACTAGAACACATCATGCAGGAGACTCTTAGCAGTTATAAAATATCTATGTCAGTTGGTGGGCAACTGCTGTGAAATCAACAATTTGCTGATGACTGGTTTTATGGCTGGAACAGAATTAGAACTCCAAGACACAAGATTAGAGAAACTTTCAAGATCTATATGGTGGATACTATCATAGAAAAAAGTAAAATATTGGTGAATAGTGAAAAAGAATATGGGATAACCAATATCAAAATAAATGGACAAACACTAGAAGAAGTGAATACTTTTAAACATCTAAACATCTAGAGTCCACTATATGGTAGTTCAAATAAAGAAATCAAAACAAGACTTGAGATGACCTCATCTGCCATGACAAGACTTAATCCAATATAGAAAAGCAACATCATCTTTCCTGTAAAAATCAAACTATATAAGACACTTGTGTTATCCATTCTTTTATATGGGCGTGAGAATTACACTCTTACTGCAGAACAGAGGATTCAGTTATTTTAATACAAGCTTTATGAAAATTCTGCCATTATGGCAGGGGAGCAAATAACAAATGACTATGCTAGAGACAAAGTAAATACATATGTAGGCCATCAAGAACCATATTTTTCAGTAGTGCTTTACTTGCTTTGGTTCTTCCTCCACACCTGGAATTATGGGAGGAGAGAGACCCTTTTCTAGCTGTCTCACAAGGTGGAATTGGTATTTGCTTTAAGCCAGATTTGTTTCCTGTAATGCCAGATTAACTTAATTAAATTATAGTGAATGAATTTATAGTAATAGAGAAAACAACAGACAGTTCCAAGGTTTATATCCAAAATGGTGATTAAATATTAGATGGAATTACTGGTGTAACTTAAGGACAGTGAATATGTTTAAAATATCAATTGTTGGGAAACCCTTTTTTTTCTCTTGCTATTAAAATACAAATAATCACAGTGAAAAACCTTCTAGTTCAAGATGCTAACAATCAAGTAAAGATGTAATGTACTGTTTTGTAAAAAAAAAAAAAAAACAACACCTTATGCAGTTGATAATATTTAGTTATACTTATTTATAAAATCACTATTGTTATACTCCAGCTATGTCAAAGATAGCCTTTGGCAAGATGGAAAACATACTCACCAAGCAAAGGAAAAGGTTCGTACCAGAATACGATCAGCGTTGCCAGTAGTGGGTTGTGCTCAATATTTAAAGAAAGTCAGTTGAAGTGAGAAAAAGAGAGTTGAAGTGCTGTATAGAACCTAAATAAATTATGAATAAAATTGGTGGAACTGTGGTAAAGCTGTGGAAATGTAAACAATATAAAATAACACAAAGTAATGCAGCTTTACAGAACACAATTACTGAAAACACAGGATGTTGTGGCAACTAGCCTTCATCAGCAAACAAATACATACACAAAACACAACATATAATCACGAAGAAGACACTCCAGTGACAACATTAAGGTATAAGAATGGAATGAGAACAATGAAGAGAACATGAAAAATTGAAAAAAATTAATTTGCTACTTATCTAAGAATCCCAGGCTGTGATACTAACATGAACTTTCACTTGACACTCTTATATAGTCAGTCGTGGGAGCCTGTGGTGTAATGGGGACCGGGGTAGGGGATGGTAACCATTCAGTGAAGATCCCAGGTAAATGAGTGGAAGTGGCACATGAAACGGGGGAGGAAGGAAAGGCAAAAGTCTGGAAGCATTGGAGATATGATGGTGGGCCGAGAGTAAAACTAAGAAGGAGTGCCCTGGTCCATACAATGCATCGTGGGTGCCAGTAAAGGGTTGGCCATAGTAGAAGAATGTTAAAGAGCAATGATGTGTGCACCTAAGTATGATTGTGATAATAACAAAACTCATATATAGAACCTTCACTGTTGTATGCATGTGGAACATGGACAGTTAGCAGATCAGCTGAGCAGCGACTAGTGTCTTTGGAAATGTGGTTTCTGAGGAAAATGCAATGAAAAACCTAAAGTGATTAGAGAAATTAGACGTAAACAGTCCACAATTATCTTGGCATATTATGGTGAGAAATAAACTTGAAAAATTAGTGGCAAATAGGGAAAACATACTGACTGATATAAAGCTGTTTCATATTTGGAACCTCTGATAGAAGTACCACACATTAAAAAAAATTTCATTCTGCTTATGCTATAGTATGTGTAGTCACTATGGTGTCATCTCTGTGGTTTGTATGCTGTTGCTTTCTTGTTTTTTATTTGCTGCTCAAGACTTGTCGCTGAAACATCCTCAAGTTGCTGTAATGTGTCCGTGTTCAAACAATACCCATGACTGTGTTTTAAGTGTGTCAGCTAAAGTATTATTCATTTATTCACTTCACACGATATATAACTGCAGTATGCACCTAGCAAGATGTAGCGAAATAAGCCAGGCAATAAATCATGCAACATATTGTTTGTGGCTTCTGTGTTTAATTGTATTTTGTAATGGTTTTCAATTGAGTGCATATTCTGTATAGTACATAAGACATGGCAACCAGCTGTATACCAGTTTGTGTTTGGAGATTAAAGTACCCGGTTACATATCCAGTAAGGCATCCTGGTGAATACAGTATTAGAGGTATATTTTCTATTTTGTATGAAATCCTTGTGACTCATCCACTACGTATGTAGAGACAATGACATAGATCAAGATCACGATCCATATGTTCCATGACCGAATGGCGATTGATAATGTCTGTTATACTCATTCCCATTATCACTCACCGTGATGGTGCATCTTGATATCTTCCTTCTTGATGTCATTATGCGGTCCATCTCTTGATGTTGGCCAATCCATCTCTTGATGTTGGCTAATCCATCTTTTGATGTTGGTCAATCCATCTCTTGATGTTGATCGATCGATCTCTTGATGTTAGCTGGTGCATCTCTTGATGTTAGCTGGTTCATCTCTTGATTTTGGCCAATCCATCTCTTGATGTTGGCGAATCCATCTTTTGATGTTGGTCAATCCATCTCTTGATGTTAGCTGGTTCATCTCTGGATGTTGTCTAGTCCATCTCTTGATATTGGCTAATCCATCTCTTGATGTTGGTCAATCCATCTCTTGATGTTGGCAAATCCATCTCTTGATGTTGTCTGGCCCATCACTTGATGTTATCCAGTCATCTCTTGATGGAGATATGATGGAGATATATCTCCATCCATCTCTTTAACCAGTGAGCAGATCACTGGACCTGGCAGGACATTGTCATATGCCGATGATGTTTTAGTGTATCTGCAGGGTAAGGATAGAGAGCAGGTTGCTGTAGAACTACATACCGAACTCAATCGCATAAGTACTTGGTGTGATGAAGCTGGGGCAGTGGACAACCCAACAAAGGCAACAGTGACTTGGCTCTCGTTGAATAATCATATTGTTAACACTCCAACACCAACTGTAAAGCTGTGTTCAGAGACGGTGGAAAGAACGCAGGCAATGAATTACCTGGGGATACGGTTTGATCGAAGCCTTGCTTATAATGAGCACATAGACCAGGTGATAACAAAGGCCAAGCGGGGTTTGGCTGCGATGCAGGTGATGGCGGCAGCAAACTGAGCAGTGCCATCTATGTCTTCTGTACGAGGGGCTGGTCATGTCTGTTTTTGAGTATGCAATGGCAAAAATGACTCTCAGCCGTAAGCAGATAGAAAGGATACAGAATGAAGCTATGCGCATTATTCTTGGATGTACAAGAGATACAGCATGCAGGGCGATGCGCTACCTCCTTGATTTTCCAACCATTGAAGACAGAATACAAGTTTGCAGAGCACAGTGCTTACCTCAGAGTTAACGCAAACACACAACATCCACTGCATAGTGAAATTATGAAGGTGAAGGGCAGCAGGTTAAAAAGAGGACGGTCGTGGATGGGTCAAGCCGAAGACATTCTTCAACAGGTGTGTTCACTTGAGGACTTAGAACCTGGCGAGGAGTGGGTACAAGTGCAAACAGATTTCTGCACATCCTTTTCAGTTCGCATCCAACTAGATAGAAAATGCAGACAAGAAAATCCGGCTGCTGTGGAGGCTGAAGTACATGTTGGTCAATCCATCTCTTGATGTTGGCCAATCCATCTCTTGATGTTGGTCAATCCATCTCTTGATATTGGCCAATCCATCTCTTGATGTTGGCAAATCCATCTCTTGATGTTGTCTGGCCCATCATTTGATCTTATCCAGTGCATCTCTTGATGTTATCCAGTCCATCTCTTGATGTTATCCGGTCCATCTCTTGATCTTACGCTCCCATGTCAAGAACTGTCTTCCACATTCCACCATCCCTGTGTTCGAGTCTCCAGAGAAGCAGATTAAAACAAGAATCACCTGGGCTCCGAGGTCGACCCAGCATAAAAATGGATATCAAGAACTGGCCAGGGAAGCAAAGGCAGCTGGAAGGATATTGACCACATCCCCCATCAAGTGCCGATTGGTCTACAACATTTGGGGCTAGCACTATATATATATATATATATATATATATATATATATATATATATATATATATATATATATATATATATATATATATATATATATATACTAGCTGACCCGCGCCGGCTTCACCCAGACCCTGGTGGGGAGCATCTCATGTAATTCATATAAGTAGTCATATAAGCTCCCGTTCCCGTTCCCGACTATCTATCTGTCTGTCTGTCTATCTGTCTGTCTGTCTGTCTGACCCGGCCCGGCATCGCCCAGCTCCTGGTGTAGAGCATCTAATTTAATTCATATAAGTAGTCATATAAGCTCCCGTTCCCGTTCCCGACTATCTATCTGTCTGTCTGTCTGTCTATCTGTCTGTCTGTCTGACCTGGCCCGGCTTCGCCCAGCTCCTGATGGGGAGCATCTCATTTAATTCATATAAGTAGTCATATAAGTTCCCGTTCCCAACTGTCTGTCTGTCTGTCTGTCTGTCTGTCTGTCTGTCCGTCCGTCCCGTCCCTCCCTCCCTCCCTGACTGTCTGTCTGTCTGTCTGTCTGCCTGTCTGTCTAATCATTTATTCTTTACATCTTCCCTCAACAATTAACTTGGGTAAATGGAGCGGCGGCAGCAGCAGCAGCAGAAGAAGAAATAGGAGGAGGGAGGAGGAGGAGGGAGGAGGAGAGGAGGGAGGAAGAGATAGGCGGAGAGAAGAGGAGGGAGGAGGAGTGGGGAGGAGGAGGTAGGAGTAGGAGGAAGAGGGAGGATGAGGGAGGAGGAGCAGAGAGGAGGAGGAGGGAGAAGGGGGAGGAGGAGAACGCAGGAGGAGGAGGGAGGAGGAGGAGGGGGAGAGAGAAGAAAGAGGGAGGAGGAGGTAGAAGGAGGAGGAAGAGGGATGAGGGGAGGAGGGAAGAGGAGGAAGGAAGAGGAGTGATTAGGAGGAGGTAGGAGGAGGGAGGAGGGGAAGAGGAGTAGGGAGGAATAGGAGGGAGGAGGAGGGATTAGAGGGAGGAGGAGGAGGGAGGAGGAGAACGCAGGAGGAGGAGGAAGAGGGAGGAGAAGGAGGAGAGAGAAGAAAGAGGGAGGAGGGAGGAGGAGGTAGAGGGAGGAGGAGGTAGAGGGAGGAGGGAAGAGAGGGAGGAAGGAGGAAGGAAGAGGAGTGATTAGGAGGAGGGAGGAAGAGGGAGGAGGAGGAGGGAGAGGGAGGAGGGGAAGAGGAGTAGGGAGGAATAGGAGGGAGGAGAACGCAGGAGGAGGAGGAGGAGGGAGAGGGAGGAAGAGATATGCGGAGGGAGGAGGAAGAGTAGGGAGGAATAGGAGGAGGGATTAGGAGGAAGAGAGATGAGTAGGAGGGAGGAGGAGGAAGAGGGAGGAGGGGGAGGAAGAGGAAGGAGGAGGGAGAAGAAGGGAGGAGGAGAACGCAGGAGGAGGAGGGAGGAAGAGGGAGGAGGAGGAGGGATGTGGGGGAGGAGGAGAGGAAGGAGGAGGAGGGAGGAGAGGGAGGAGGAAGGAAGAGGAGTGATTAGGAGGAGGGAGAGGGAGGAGGAAGAGGGTAAGAGGAGGAGGAGGAGGAGGATTATAAAGCATATGCCTGTAGATAACTGCAGCGAAAAGGTGGGTCTGTCTATCTATCTGACCCGGCGTGGCTTCGCCCAACTCCTGGCGGGGAGCGTCTCATTAAATTCATACCCAAAAAAAAAATGTTACTTAAAAGAATGTCCTTCCACACACCATCCATTATTTTTAATGAAAACTGGTTTTAATCACCTACATGACTGTACTGTAGATAACTTCTTTAAGCATAAAAAGATGAGTTACAATGTTATACATTATGCATTATTTTTATGAAAACTTTGAAAATGCCTTAAAGATTATATCATTATTTATTATAACTCATATGCCGGTAAATAACTATAGACAAAGAGTTTATAAATCTTTGAAAACCATGCAACAATATGACTATAAGTTATATAGCAATGTTATTAAAAGTTATGCCCCTTGAAATAACTTTTCTAGATTTAAGTCCCCTTGATATATAGACATTATAATGAAAAATGAAATATTACATAATATTGAGTGGTTAGCCGATTTTGCACCAAAAAAATATGACAGTTGGCAGCGCGGGAATGAGAGGAAGACGTGTAGAAAATTTCATCTCAATCGGATGGACCGTTCGCGAACGCATAAAGGACAGACATACAGACGGAGATTGCCTTTATATATATATATATATATATATATATATATATATATATATATATATATATATATATATATATATATATATATATATATATATATTTATGGAGAGAGAGAGAGAGAGAGAGGAGAGAGAGAGAGAGAGAGAGAGGAGAGAGAGAGAGAGAGAGAGAGAGAGAGAGAGAGAGAGAATATATTCTCCAAGACGTGCAGACGGGTCCCTTGCTTATTTATTTCATGAAGCTCGTCTAGCTCTAGAACCCATTTTGTTTGATTTTATTTTTGTTGTGTTCGCTCGGTTTGACTCTAGTGTAGTCACGTGATACTACTACTTGTGCACTGGACTGATTTTTGCATCTGAGAATTAGCTATCCATATCACCTGTGTCATGCCATCAGGCGATCCCAATCCGACTTCTGAGGTACTTGTGAGTTACGTCCCCAAGTCTAGGACGAGAAGTCAACATTTTAGTCCAACTGACCGGTGTATGGCCAGGTTCCGCTAGCTAGGCATCAGCATACTGTATGTTTAAGAATGAGCTCGCTTATCCATTCGGCCATGCTGACAACCATTTTGGTTTGATAAAAGTCATGCTGCAATTATTGGTGACTGAATTTGTGACCTCTGTGTTGATCATTCAGTGCGCTAATAATTACGCTGCCACAAATTCTGTTAGTTACATCATCATCATTGGCAGACATCTTTTCATGTGGGCTGTAATGAACCTCCAATGTCCTGTATTCTTGTGGTGCATTCATACAGTCTTCTTCTAGGTCATCTCGTGATGTCGTCGTCCCACATATAACGTGGTCTTTCTTTTGTTCGCTTCACTCTACATTTCCCTCCAGCACATCCTTTAATAAAGGGCAGTGTTGTCTTTAAGTGGCTGAAGTATCTTAATTGTCTGTCCCTAATCTCATTCAGTAATGTGTGTGTGTTTTTTTTTTCCCTTCCGGATTCCACTTTCTGTAACACTGCTTTTCTCTTCTCCCGCCTTCGAATTTTTTATTGTACCATCAGCACTCATATCTTGGCAGGTTCCTCTGGTCCATGGGTTACATGACTTTCTCCTTAATTCCGCATACTCTTGTGAGTAACGTGACGTGCGCGAGAATTTGTAGTGGTTCTCTCCGCGTCGGTAACTTAGGGGTATGTGAGCCGGTCGCTCAGAAAGCAATGGCAAACTACTCAGCGTAATCTTGCCAAGAAATCAAGCAATCAGCTGAAAGATGCATGATGTTGACAGTTATCATATCTTGAACACTTGCATTGAGATTATAGTGCATTTGCACTGTCAGAATGAGTTTGTTACTCGGGATTGATCAAAGCCAGGAATAGTTCTGGAGTTCATCATTTGTTCCAATACAATAAATATTGCAAGAGTGCATAACTCAAGACGTCATAGTTACGACAGTAACATGTCCGGTCCCAAACCAGGCCGTGTCCATCGCTTGAATTCAAGCTAATTGTAACATGATACTTGCCTTTGTTCTGAGTTTGAGAATGAAAAGACAACTAAGCAAGAGAGCCGATCAACGTCGACCTGTCTCATATATCATCGTATCCCGTTAAACAGTATGTGGAAGCTAGCATTTTACACCCTATGAGCAGTATCTGCTTTAATAGTCTATTTGAAAGATGCAGCCAAAGACCCGGTGCATACAGCGCCTAATGGTTTGACTGCTTGCGTTACCAGTCAGCGAACCACAACTTACCAAGACAGGAACTACATCCCTAAGGGGTGGCTCAATAATCATTGCAATCCATCCAACGGAGTAGAGAGGAGGGCAGTTGATCAGAATTTGTCTTCCGACATCGACGTCACAGCACTTGAGACATGTCGTTTTGTCAGAATTTATCTTCCAACATCGACGTCACAGCAACCGGGACATGCTCTATGTGCTCCAGCTCCCTTGAAAGATGTCAAAGATTGTGGATACTTATCGTTCCAGCCGCCATTTGGTTATGCATGCCCCTGCTTCGTCCTCTCCCTTCGATCTTTCCTGTCAGTGCCGAAATGTATTTACGAATCCACCAATCGTAGCCGCAAGTAGTCACAGATGTGTGTTTACTCTTGCAGCAGGCGATAATTTATTGTTAGAATCATGTCTCCGTTACCCAACCTTAGTGTTCCCTCATGAAGGTGACCAGGAGGCCAGCCAACGGACCCCATCATTTACACATGGACATTAGACCCACTTCAGCTCAAGTAGATGTAGTGACTCTTTGTGTGCGTACCAATCATTCACCCATAAATATCCCAATGGAATCTTCCAAAACATTGACTGAAATTTAGTTATGAAGATTGTCTTCATACTGAAGTCTGCCTCGTCACTGCAATCTTCCTTATTGAATGCAGTGACCGCCTCTACTTCCATTCTCATACTGTTTGAATATACCCTGGAGGCGACTATTTTGCCCCTCTAGTTGTGATGCACTGGTCTCTCTGGCCGAGGGGTTACAACACTTTCTCCGTAATCCCGTTTATCACGCAGAGACTCGTAGCAGGCGAGAGCTGGAGGCGGTTCGACCCCCGCTGGTGACTTGCGGAATAACTGAGCCGGCCGCTCAGAAACAATGGCAAACTACTGAGCGTAATCTTGCCAAGAAAACAGACAGCTGAAAGATGCTGCTGTTGACAGCCATGTCCTGTAAAGGACATGATAATTTAAAAAAAAAAAAGTTGTGATGCCGCATCCATATAATTCACCTCGCTGTACTGAATTACACCCCTTTTCCCCATCCACACATGCGAAGTTACAGTACCAGTCAATCAATCAATCAGATGCGATCCCCACAATGAAGGTTGGCTGCATTGGATCTCCAATACTGTCCGTCTCTCGCCCTGACTGTTGATTCTGTCAGGCTGATGTTCGTTCATCTCTTGGTTTCATCGTCCCACTTGTATCGTTGTCTACCTCTTGCTCGCTTGCCCTAGACCTTGCCATCCAGTATGGTTTTTATTAGAGTATCATGTCTTTTAACATGGCCGAAATATTTCACTTGCCTCCTCCTCCTTATTTCTTTCATCAACTCTCTCTTCATTCCCAATTTTTCCTAGAACCTCTGCATTTGATTGGTTTTGTTTCCATGAAATACGACATATTTGTCTGTATATCCACATCTCCATACAGTGGCGTTGAATATACGTAGCATTTTACAATTCTCATTTTTAAGGCGTTGTTAATGTCTCTACTTGTTAATACTGATTTCATGCCGTTGAAGGCATTTTTGGCCATTCCTATTCGCTTTTTGATTTCTGTTACACTTCTGCCATCATCTGTTATTATATGTCCAAGATAAGAGAAACTTGTTACAGTATCTGCCCGTTTACTGTGATGTTCATTGATGACCTTTCCTTTCCACTGCTAATTATCATAGTTTTTTGGATGTTAATATCTAAGCCGCATTCTGCACTGTGCTTGTTTACTTGTTCCACGAGGTCTTGTAACTCTTGCTCACTTTCTGCTAGTAACACGGTATCGTCAACACACCTAAAATTGTTTATGATTCTTCCATTGATGTTAAGTCCAGGCAGTTCAACTTGTTTTTAAAAAGGTCTTTCTGTGTATAGGTTGAAGAGGCTTGGGGACATCACACATCCCTATCGTACTACTCTTTTTATCTCTATTGGCGACGAATAGTTATTTCCGCATCTAATAGAGGCCACTTCTTCCCAGTACAAGTTACTAATAAGTCTGATGTGCGAGAGGTCCCGGGTTCAAATCCCGGACGATCCCCCATATGCCTCGAAGTGCGATCCCTCTCAATTATAAGAATCCACCCGAGGTATTGTTGAAATTTGGCTCGCCTCCGGAGTAAACAAAACACTCAACGTCAAACTGAAGTTGGCAACGAAAATTCACAGATGCGGCTCTGACGATAAGGCATTAAAATACACCTGTTTATTTGGGTGTATCAACAATGTTGCAATACACAATTCTTCTACTCTATAGGGTGTCCTTAAGACAGGATCGGCACCTATTACGAGCAGCTCGAATTGCCATGCTCATATGTCCTTAACCTCTACCTCAGCGCTCATTCTGGTTTTCATTCTTATGTTCGTTCATTCCGTGTCGTTATCTTCTAGTTACATTTATCTCGCTCCTGGGTCCATGGTCTTTCGATCCCAGCAAGTGACTCCTCCCGTTGTCCACTTGAATATGAGCTACACCTGCATAAGAATATCCAATCTGCTCCACGACTTTGACTCCTCAGAATATCACACACGTCCGAATCTCAAGACGGTATCACAGCATAATCTTGTTTGTTGACGTCTGACGCATCTCCTTAGTTTCCCTGCGCACTCTATAATTGTACTATTCGGTGCATCTTTTAGGAAAGATCCCTTCAGCCTTTCTCAGTCTGCTGCTGTGTTCTAGTGACTGATATGTCGCAATGTTCTTTCCGTCTACTCCTATATCTTGAAGGCATTTAATCAGTCGTTCATGTTGTACTCTATCAAAAGCTTTCTTGTAGTCTATGAAACAAAACATATATACTTGTCAGAACTTCTATATATTTTTTCAGTTAAGATTCTTAGACAGATAATTACAGAATCATAATTACAGTACCCGTAGTCCACCCCAAACTGGCTGAGGCTAGGCCTAGACTGACAGCGTATCAGCCACAGATTTTAAGTATTTTAATGTCAACTGACCCCCTGACCCCATCTAAGATGGGAACGTACAGCTCCGTAACACAACCGTCGTGGAGATGGTACTTCGGCCTCAGGTCGGAGACAATTCTAATCCACCATCACATCGTCAGGGAGACAAGTCTAATCCACCATCACATCGTCAGGTCGGGAGACAAGTCTAATCCACCATCACTTCGATAGATGCAAGCTCTTTTTCATAGCAGACGACATGATCGCCATTACGTTAGACTCTTCCAAAGAATTCCCAAACAATAACTCACCCCCGCGTCCCCCCCCCCCCCCCCACACACACACACAAGAGATGACGCTTCCAGAGAGTTCACAAACAACCCCCTCTTACCCACCATTATTATCTCCGCATCTAACAATGCCAACTTTAAGTTCAAACAGAATCAACGCTTATTATATTTGCTGTCTAGACAGACGCCAGTCACAAATCCTGAAGTGCACACGTACCTTCGGCTCCTCGTGTACTTTGACAACATAAGTCGGGTTAATAAGAATTAGATTGCATGCAAATCTCTACACTGGATATCGATTATGCAACTTTCATCATCCGGTGGCGGCTTCTGTACAAAAATAACCATGTCTTCATTACAGTGTGTCGACATTTCTCTGTTTCATAAGCTACATACTTATACAACATGTCTTAGCTCTGTTGTTGCCATGTATAACGCGTCTATCACATCTTGAATCTATCTATCTTGCGGCCCTCCCCTTTCCCACTTCCCCGGTACACCTTCATCCATAGTTATCTTTTCCATATATTCATGCCGTTTTACATACTCAGAATATAATTTTCCTAAATTGTATTTGTTTAGAGGGGAGGGGGCATATTCTTAAACACGTGAATCGATACTGGTACCTCGGCACAGTCATAACATCTGATGGGATGTGCCTTGAAGAGATTAGAACAAGAATTGCCATTGCGAAGGTAGCCTTTTGCAAGATGAAAAACATCCTGACCAATAAAAAGATATCAATTGAAACGAGAAAAAGAGTGTTGAGGTGCTACATAGAACTTGTGCTTTTGTATAGATGTGAAGCGTGGACAATAAGCAGTCAAGCTGAAAAACAGCTGATGGCTGTGGAAATGTAGTTTCTGAGGAAAATGCAAAGAATACCATGGGCGGACAAAAAACCCAATGAACAAGTCCTTCAAGAAACAAATGAAGATCGTAAACTGATTAGAGTCATTAGATGTAGATAGTCAAATTTTTTTTGATATGTTATGAGAAGAAATGGATTGGAGAACTTAGTGACAACTGGCAAGATCGAAAGGAACAGACCAAGGGGAAGACCGAGAAGTAAATACCTGAATGGCTTGGCCACATGGCATGGTCGAGACAGGAACACGGAGCTGATCCACGAATCTGGTGATCGAGTGAGATGGCAGAACATGACCGCCCACGCTTATCGGCATGGCACATGATAGATGGAGGGGCGGGGGTAATTGGAAGCCGTCTTTTTGGCGAAGGAGTTACGGACGCAGTTCGTAATCCCGCATACCGCGTTCGAAACACAGCTGCGGGCGATTTGGCAGCAGGTCGCTTTGCGTTGTTTTTTCACAAAATGGTATGAGGACCTGTCGTTGCAGAAAGCAGCGGCAAACTACTGAACGTAAACTTGCCAAAAAATCACAAACAGCCAAAAGACGCTGATTTTGACTGCGACGTCCTGTAAAGGATATGCAACTATTTTTTTAATGATGTTTTGAACTGCTGGTGTTGCATATTGCAATTAACAATGTCCAACTCCGATTTATAGAAAGAAAAAAAAAACTGTCCACCTCGTTCAACCAGCCCAGTGGCGTTGGTGATAGTTGTGGTTCAGTGTGCGGGTTTAGTTTCTCTCCTTTTCTGCATCAATGTTAGCTGACTTTATGATTTCGCTTAGTTCATACCTGTGGCGTCAGCTGGGGGTTTTTCCGGCGGGTTCTTCTTTGTGTTCGTTTCTTCCTGCTTTTCCGTTTGTCAGTGATGGCTCCTAGCTCGTCTGTTTTGATTTGGCGCAGTCCTTATAAGGACTCATCTTTTGATTTATTTGATTTTGTGTCCTTTTTCTGTTTCCAACTCATGAGCATGTTGGCTGCCTTCTTAACATCTTTTTCGATCCGTGGCGAAGTGGCGAGTCATCTGACTCGGGCTCTGATGGTTGTGGGTTCAATTCCGGGCCGCATCCTTCGGTTGACGAGTGCATTTTATTTGGAGACTTCTTGGGGGGGGGGGGGGGGGGGGGTCGGCGCTGGATCTACGGAGTTTGTGATTTGTGCAACACTTTCGGCAGTTTGCTGTGAAAAGAGACTGAGCCAAATGGGATAAAACCCGGTGCAATGAAGTCGACCCTGTCGACTTTTAAGCGACTGTTTACTCATCTTATAATTTTCTTCTTTTTAATTTCTATCACTGAAGAAAACTGGCCTCATATTGACGTTATTCGTCATTGAGAATGGGTTGCCAGCTTCAACTTGAGGTTTCTCACTGGTCTTTGGCTTGGCTTCAGTCTGCAGCTTCTCTGCGGTCTTTTGTGTGGCTTCTGCTGGTTTGTTTTGGGTTATTTCCCTTCCGGCTGTTAGAAGTTCTCTCTCTGTTTTGATTGCTTGCAGAATTTCTTCATTCTCATTCTCATGCGTTCTCCTTCTCATGCGTTCTCCTTCTCATGCGTTCTCCTTCTCATGCGTTCTCCTTCTCATGCGTTCTCCTTCTCACGCGTTCTACTTCTCATGCGTTCTCCTTCTCATGCGTTCCACCTCTTGCTGGATGCTGCGCTGAATCACAATGTCCAGAAACAGATTGACGCATTTAACGTGCGCCACTTTATATGCGTTTCCTATAATGGATTAAATGGGGCAATTACATGCACGCGCGCGAAACAAACACAAACACACACACGCACGCGCACGCACGCACACACACACACACACACACACACACACACACACACAAATAAATCAAACATTGGAAAGGACTGCAAGGTGTTCTTGTATTGAACTCTTAAATGACGTGCGAGAATTCCAGCTGTTGATGCCGACTTTCTCTCCCGTTGATTTTCTATGTAGGACGTAGCTTCATAAAGTGCCCGAATGTGTTTATTGTATAAAATCAATACTTGTATAATTATTTACACTACATTTCCTATTTTACATTTCCTCTATGGCAAAGAGGTTACGAACGCAATTCGTAAATCCGTACACTGCGTTCGAAACACAAGTGCGGGCGATATGGCAGCCTTCCATTGGTCTTCATACAATGGAGTGAGTCCGCCCCATGTCGTAAGATGATGTTGTGTAGGCCCAAGGTTCTTCCGCATTTCATATGGTTAAGAATATTGTGAACTTCTATCTTCAGAATGGTTGGTCCTTCATTATCTTTGGGAATATGAAATTGTCACTTATGTGAATGGTTATCAAGGTCTTTCACTTAACTCGAACCATCCATATAAAATCGAATCCTCGGCCACTGTGATGTTGCATCGTTTGGTTTTCAAGAAACCTATTGATTTTGGCGTATATTTGTTAGTGAAGTAACTAATTCTTTTGTGCACGAGTATTGTATTTTGGATGGTGTGTTGTTTTTCGTTTTCTTTGTAATTTTCCGCAATCCTTATTTCTTTTGCATCTTTACATAATTTTATAATTTGTTACTGAATCTCATCATATTTTTATGTTTTTGTTAATAATCGTTTTTCCTTTGTTACATTAGATTTTAATGTGTCTTCAGCCATTCATTCCTCGTTGATTATTAACATCATGAAATATAATTTCTAGATCAGACAATCTATTAAAGCTGGTCTTTATTTCAATGTTAAATTGTTCCTTTATCCACTTTTATTCTTGAGTCTGCACAGATTTAATTTAGTGTTTCTTGGTTTATCATTATCATCATGTGACATGCCGGTAAGCATGGGTGGTCATGTCTCGCCATCTCACTTGATCACCAGAGCCATGGATCAGCTCAGTGTTCTTGTCTCGATCATGCCACGTGGTCAAGCCATCCAGGTATTTACCTCTCTGCCTTCTTCTTGTTCTTATCCTTACAATCTTGCCATTTGTCACCAAGTTCTCCAATTTATTTCTTCTCATGACGTAACCAAAAAATGTTTGGTAATCTACGTCTAATTTCTCTAATCAGTTTATGATTTTCATTTGTTTCCTGTAGGACTTGGTCATTGGTTTTTCTATCTGTCCATGGTATTCCTTGCATTTTCCTCAGAAACTACATTTCACAACCATCAGCTGTTTTTCAGCCTGTTTATTGGTTTATATGTGACCCTAATTAACTTTAGATATTGAAGAAGGTTGGCTATTAAAGAAGATAAAATAAAGAAAATTGAAATAGTTTGGTCACTTTAAACGTCGCGAAAGTTTGGAAAGACTAACAATGAAGGGGTATATACCTGGAAAGAGAGGAAGAGGAAGTCCAAAGAGAAGGTGGGTGCAGGATGTGGCAGATGATCTCCAGATTGGTGTATCGAACGCGGGGCATCTTGCTTATGATCGAGAGGTTTTTCGAAAGGTTATGGTAGCGAGGTTCTGCTACTGAATGCATGAATGAATGAATATTTTGTCTATATTTAATATATGATCACTGTAGCAGTCTGCATATGAATATAGTTAGCCTCGTTTCTTAGGTTTCTTCATTTTCCATAATAGCTTTGGATGGTGCTGATACGAGGTGTTTCCAAAAACCGTACCATATATTTTTTTGCCTCTCTTTCATTGCGCTGTCCTAGCCTATAATTTTACCTTCTGTGGAACCTTATTGTTGCCATTAAAGTCTCCTAGTTTGATATTTATTTCTTGTTGAAGACATTATCCAGATCACCAGAAAATATAAATTATGCTGTTTTCGCTGCTTTCCGCTGTTGATTGAATATGCTAGTGTGATTTTGACACAAAATGGCCCATCATTTAACTTCACCAGCAATATTCTATCTGCCAATATCCAGTATCCTTAGGCAGATTTTGATAATTGCAATTTCACAATATTTTGGTATTTCTTTCTAGCAGAATGAATAATTTTTAAATTGTCAGATGTAGCCATTCATGCTCCTTTCCACCCGGTCACCGATTCCTAGGATGTTAATGCTCAGTCTTCATCTCTTGTTTGGTATTCTCTAATTTACCACGTGTGTTCATGGTGCGAACATTCCATACCACTACTGTCAGCATTGTGATTCATTTCAACGCAATCGCCTGCTGCCGGTTTGGAGTCACCAGGTACACATGACTCTTCGTACAGGGCAAGGCTGCTGCTATGGATCCACCATGTCAACCATTTTTCTTAAATTCTGTGAGTTGCCGAATCGTAATGTATTGGGAACTTACAACGGCAATTGTTCATTGCTTATGCTGGTTTGTTTACGGTTCAACTCCGTTAGCATTTGCCTGAAATGAACCATGCATGGAAGCAGTGGGGGAGGTAATGGCATCTCTTACCCGTCCGATGGTTATATCAGAGTTTTGAGGTATTGTATAGAGATAGCTGCCCTACACAACTATCTCGCCTCCTCTCAGTGACCACCACCTATGTTGGTCCACGGCAGCTTATTCGGTGTTCACGGCTAATCTCTATATCTAGAAATAACCCCACCATCCATCACACGGTGAACCCGCTTACTATTAGAGCAAACTCATAGGTAGGTTGTTTGAAGTTGGAAACAGAGATCTCTGTTCTTGGCGGTAATTTTATTGTTCGTGGCGGTAATGTTCCCATAATGTTAGTATATTATGTTGCCTACAAGGACATTATATCAGCAGTCGTTTCCATGCGTGCGTGATTTTTTTACCCTGGGCTGTTGCCTGTTCTCAGGTAATTACTGGGGTTAGGTTTCATTCGATATTGTCTGCGCAATTTACAAGAGTATCGTTTAGCCAATCTTGTAAGTGCATTTATCTACAAGCTGCATTCTCTCTCTCTCTCTCTCTCTCTCTCTCTCTCTCTCTCTCTCTCTGTCTCTCTCTCTCTCTCTCTCTCTCTCTCTCTCTCTCTCTCTCTCTCTCTCTCTGTCTCTCTCCGCCCCCTTTGGTCTGCAATTAATGTTTTAAGAGATTCTGGTGAATGACTTTGAACATACATTTTTCAGTCTAATGATTAATTCCTTTTCGCTTGAATACAGGTCTGAGTAAAAGCAAAACACGTTAAAGTGTAATATATTTAACTTTATTAAAGGTAATAAATTAAGGTAAGGCAAAGGACATCTTTTCGCGACATGTGGTTATTTGATATAAGGTTCTAGTGTTCCATCCATCCATCATGTGCCATGCCGGTAAGCGTGGGCGGTCATGATTCGCCATTTCACTCGATCACCAGAGTCGTGGATCAGCTCAGTGTTCTTGTCTCGACCATGCCACGTGGTCAAGCCATCCAGGTATTTACTTCTCTGTCTTCCCCTTGTTCTCTTCCCCTCGATCTTGCCAGTTGTCATCAAGTTCTCCAATTTATTTCTTCTCATAACATGTCCAAAAAATTTTGACTGTCTACGTCTAATTTCTCTAATCAATTTACGATTTTCATTTGTTTCTTGTAGTACTTGGTCATTGGTTTTTCTGTCTGTCCATGGTATTCTTTGCATTCTCCTCAGAAACCACATTTCCACAGCCATCAGATGTTTTTCAGCTTGACTGCTCATTGTCCACGCTTCACATCCATACAAAAGTACAGGCTCTATGTAGCACCTTAAAACTCTTTTTCTCGTTTCAATTGCCATCTGTTTATTGGTCAGTATGTTTTTCATCTTGCTAAAGGCAACCTTCGTCATGGCGATTCTTGTTCTAATCTCTTCAAGGCATCTCCCATCAGATGTTATGACTGTTCCCAGATAATTTTACCGATTGACTTGTTTAAGAATATTCCCTATTACATGTGTCACATCTTTTAAATAATGGGTGGGTAATGAGTTTAATTATTATTTAAATATGTATTAAACTTTAATATCACGCCTATCGCTTTCAATACCCATACAATTTCCGGGTACCCATTTTGGGCTGGTTCGGCTTGGAATCTTGTAAGAATTTGTTGTTACTTACGCTGAGCCGCAGTAGCATAGAGGTTGGTTCTGCCGATAGATAGACATATCGACCGATGGGTAGACAGACTGATAGACAGGCATGCAGACAGCGAGGCGGACAAACAGACAGAAGGAACGAACTTTATTTTAATAGGGTCATACATTTGGCATGCAGGCCCGTCTTACATTCGGCCCTTCCAATCACTCATCTTTTGTACATCAATTATCTATTGTGTCTGTTACATTCACATAGGGAAGAAACATAACATTGTCAAATGAATGTTGTTAGCATTAACAATTATTACTAGCTAGACAGACAGGTGGATGAATGGATGGATAATCAGGCAGGCAGACAAAAAATAGACATCGAGACAGATGGGCGGATGAACACGCGGATAGTTAAATTAAGAAAGAGTAAGCGGGTAAGGCCGGCTCCCTGGCGTAGATATTAACGTCTTTCTACGTAATCCCGTATATTCTCCTGAGTAACGCAGCTGCGCAAGATTCGGTAGCGGATCGCGCCGCGTTGATTACTTACGGGGGTGTGTGAGCCGGTCGCTCAGAAAGCAATGGCAAACTACTGAGCGTAATCTTGCCTAGTACATCAACAGCAGCTGAAAGATGCTGGTGTTGACTGCAACGTCCTGTAAGGGATATGCAACATAAAAAGGTGGGTAAGTAGCCGGTCTCCGTGGTAAACGACTTACGGACGCGATTCGTAAGCCCGTTTACCCGCGTTCGAAACACAACTGCGACCGATTTGGCAGCAGACCGCGTTGCGCTGAGCTTTAATAAGTTGGTGTGGGAGCGGGTCTTTCAGAAAGCAATGGCAAACTACTGAACGTAAACTTGCCAAGACACCAACAACAGCAATAAAATGCTGGTGTTGACAACTATGTCCTGTAAAAAGGATATGCAAAAAAAAAGTAGGTAAGTAGGTAGGAAGGAAGAAGCACAGACAGAAACCGAAATTATATTTTCACATAGCATACCAGTGACGACGCATAGGATATAATAGAACAGCACAATATAGCGTCGTGAGCATAAACTGTTAGTATGGTTTGAATTAAACAATATAGACGGATACACCGCCCCCATACTTACTTTTGCCGCCACTCCATGATGCGTTTGTTTGCCACCCACTACCGCAAATGAGGTGCAGTTGGGATTTCCCCATTCAACAAGTTATGCGGCTATTGTGGCATTTCTCTATTATTTTTAGAGGATAGTAATGTGGTCGTTAGCATGTTCAGGCAAACACTCATGTGATTTGTGAGCAGTTTGTTCTGGCACAATGGACTGTGGACGAGGTTCTGATATTGATTTCCACTGACAGGGCGCGGTTTCATACTTTACGGGCATTGTGTGCAGGAAATTATTAGTCATATCATATCTACAGTTAATGCATTGTTTTCTCCACTGTTGTGTCAGTCATCTTTTTTTGTGGTGCCGTGCGCATACAGGCTATTGTTAGTTTTATTGTAAAATTATAGTCAGTGAATTATGGTCTTTCTTTCTTTCTTTCTTTCTTTCTTTCTTTCTTTCTTTCTTTCTTTCGTTCTGTTTGTAAATCTGTATTATATGTATGTATATATTTTGCAGATGACGCTCAGTAACAGTCTCCATACTTGAGTCATCAGCCCGGAACTCACTCTGTACAATTCCCCAAGCTCTTCCTTGGCCAGTGTCTGGAGCAGCTTCAACAAACTAAACCATAATTTGACTATTACTACTGCTGAACACAAAGCAGCTCCTGTGTTGTCTATGTATATAAAGTACGGAGATTTAGTAGAATAAGCTCATCATTTTGAGCCCCGAGAAACATAGCAATTATTTTGGTTATATCAGATTTAATTTTGGAATAAGATGTGATATTTCCGTGTCCACGGATAAGTCTGATTTAAATGAGAATGACATGTTGCATGGAATAACAGTGATTCTGTTCACCAGCTGTCACTGGATGTATCTCGTACCTCTGTCAGCATCACAGGCATATCTCAGTATGGATATTATTCTAAGTGGATGTGACTACTGAGCTGATGCTGTTCAGCTCTGTGGTATAGAAGATGCTGTGAGGATATTTCTTCAGACAATTGTTTTAGTGACTTCTCTGTTGGTTTCTTATGAGCTTAACTCAATGCAATGTGGGAGTGAGCTGTTAAACATACGGATACTTGAATTCTTGATCTCAATCTCCCGTTGACAAATTTTGTGCTGTGGTAATCAAGTGAATTACCAGAACGTAAAGGAATCGTTTATAGTTTATTCTGCTTTGTGGTGCAGAAAAAATGTGACCTGGAAGCATAATTTCAATGATAATCTCTACATTGATATCCTGCCAATGACCTCAAAATATCTACATCTGATTATAACACAAGCGAATTGTGGAATAGGTAAAGGGACTTGTAAATATTTTCTGTAAGAGTGTCCAAAATACTCAGAACAGAGAAAACAATCATTTTGACCGACACCCGCTTCATGTGAGGACACACACTATGGAGATGTCAACAAGCTCAAAGTGACAGCTGCCTTCTTTAAATATATTCAGGTTGACATCTGAAGGTGTAAATAGAAGAAGAGGAATACAAGCGAAAATAAAATACGTCAATATGCGCGAGAGAGGGCAATCCTTAATCGTGAGAGATAAAGTTATTCAAGCAAAACATGGCCTTGACTTTATTGGTAACAAGTATAAAAATGGTGTAATGCAAGACGGTGATGTCAGAAGAGGGTGTTCATCGCCACCGCCAGCAAAGTTTGCTAGAATTGAAAGATGCATCACCTCCAGTAGTAAGCACAATAAGAAGGTGGAAAACAAAGGTAGATACGACTGTTTTGAGTTGATTTCTTGCAGAAAAGATGAAGATGTGAACATTAAACCTGAAACACTTGATGGCTTGGCAATGGGAGATGGGAAAGAAGAACTACCTTTTTGTCAGAAGCATATCTTGAGTGCCTCAAACAATTCAGTTACTTCCGCAAGAGCATGCCTACCACACAGCAGCAGTGCTAGATCTACCAAATCCCCTGTAGCTTTGCTGTCTCCCACTGCGGAATATGAGGAAACAAATGTATCTTCGTTCAAGTCTGAGCATACCTCCCCACATACTGTAGGAGAATGTGGGCAGGACCAGCCAGACTCGTCCACCACCAGCTTCCACCGTTCTACAAGAGAACATGAACAGTCAGGTAGAAAAGCAACCATGGCAGCTGCTGAGCTTCAGACATCTGCGGGTCTTTCAACTACATCATCCGTCTCTAAGGGTGAGGCCATTTTCTGCCAGGTTTGCGAGGATGTGGCAGCAGGATTCTACTGCGGCGCTTATATATGTGAGGCGTGTAAGGTAAGGATTGTTGTTTGTTAGCTACATCCACGGTTTAGCTATGTCTACTGTCTTTGTCTTGTTATTAATGTATTTTTAGCGTATCCGCTCCATGGCGAAGGGATTATGGACGCAGTTCGTAATCACGCATACCCGCGTTTGAAACACAGCTGTGGGCGATTTGGCATTTTTATGAAATGGTATGGGTGCCGGCAGTTCAGAAGGCAATGGCAAACTATTGAATGTAAACTTGCCCAGGAATCACGAACAATAAAAAACGCTGGGGTAGACTGCTATGTTCCGCAAAGGATATGCAACAACTTTAGAATATTCCATGCCTTGGAATCACCTCTGCGTCGCACTGAATCCATTAAAGGCCTTGGCAACACAAGAGCACAACCCTCCTTAGTCCCCGACTACAACGTGCAAGATAGGTTGCAATGAATGAATCACTGAAAAACGAGAAGTAGATTGAGAGCTTTACCAAAGCACGACTACAAAAAAAACAATGGACGGTGCGGCCAACGCCTTCGTCAGCACAGAACAAACAAACAAAAATAGATTAACAAATACACAAACGACACTACATGAAAGTATAAATTTCACTTATCTGTGTCCTAGCTTGAACGGCTACCCATGGATCCATGGTGTTCATTGCGTGTCTTATGGACCTCAGCAACACTTGGGCGTTCAGTTCCTTGTAGTTAATGGATTTGATCCCCCACCCCGCCCAGGACAGCTCCCTGCTCTGCCCAGCCATGGTAAAATAAGTACCAAATAATTGTAAATAAATTTCTGGAACTTTCTTAAAATGAATGGCAGCAGGGAAAAGATATGGCCACTAAGCAGATTATCCCACGATTTGCTATTTGTAAAAGCGTTTCACACTTCGTGGGCAGCATATCCCACTGGAATACTTTTACCTTGCCTTTCCTCATTCATGTTTGCTTTCATTCTCAATCTCTGTAGTTGTATTCAACTAAGTGTTATGTCCTTTTTTAATGACCACATCGCCGTTGTGTAACTTTAATCTCGTCAGGTAATTTTCTGTTCAATCGTGGTTTATTTTTATCTCCTTTAAGCCCAGTTTATCAAGAAACATACAGAAAATATTCAATATTACTGATAGGGACTAAAGTACTAGTGATCGTGTTCAATGCATTTCATTTTCAGTTGATGTGAAAACGAGGGTAATCGCTGAGAAAGATTTTTAACGGTTATTGACACGACCTCCTTAAAAATGTAGGGCTAAGTATTCCATAGGGCGCCCAGAAATAGCAGGAGTATTATAGATCCCACAATATGAACAAGCACAGATGTAACGTGACGTGAATTGTGTGTGCTGGACACTTTCATCATTAAATATGAACAGCATATAGCGCCGAAATAGCGTTAATTGTTGTTACTGGACACCTTCATCATTAAATATGAACGGCATAGACACAGCGTGAATTGTTGTTGCTGGACAGCTTCATCGTTAAATGTGAACAAACACGGACATAATGTGAATTGTTGGTTGGTACCGGACACCGCCATCGTCATTGAACACCAACGAGGCTGCTATAAAATATCAGAAGGGTGGGGATTCGCAGGGGGGTAATAATGAGAATGCGAACAACAGGTAATTCTATGTAGTTGAGAAAACACCTAATATGTAATAAAAATATTCACACGTGAATATGCAGTAGATATAAAATCTTTTTATATGAAATATAGATGATAATGAGCACTATCAGCAAATAGAAACGGAAGTGTAATATTTGAAGATTAAGCACAACCCACTACTGGCAACGATGATCGTATTCCGGTACGAAACTTGCACTTTGTCCACGTCAGATTGAAAGCACTAGACCGGAGTTTCACCATCGTTTGAGCGAGTCAGTTGTGCATATCCCTGGCTGGACCCGGGATTGAACTCCGGATCACTGGCGTGTGAGACGGGTGTGTAACCACTTGACCACGAGCTCAATCTAGACATGACCAAATTATTCTCAGTCTGGCAAGTCACATCAGGCGCCTAAAGTCCAGCGAGCAATGATTAAATTGATTTATTTGGTTGTTTCGGGATTTGAGGTTTGATGATTGAGCACAACCCACTACTGGCAGCACTGATCGCATTCCTGTACGAACCTTGGACCTTGTCCACGTCAGAGTGTAATATTTAATAATGAGAATGTTTAAAAAATAATAGATGGATAGTGTGTGTGTGTGTGTGTATGGGTGGGTGGGTGAATGGATGGAAAAGCAGGTAGGTGGATGGATTGCTTGGGTATGTAGGTAGTTATGTAAGTGTATAACTAAGCATAGAGACTCACGCTTAATCAGCAGCGATAATACAAACAAAACAAATAAAACACTATGTGATGTTTTTGGCACCTGGTGGAGAATTTAATCGAAATGTATCATCATGAGAGGGAACAGGTCAAATTTGCCTATATTTATATTGTTTCATTTAAGCAATGTGTTGGACCCACGAACTAGGCCAGTAAGTCGTCACGGCAGACATCTTGGACCATCCCAGGACAAAATTTGTTGTGGGTTTTTAAACCATCCGCTGACTGGTGTTGAAGATACTTATTTAATTGTTGTTTGGCACTTCGTATATAACAGCTTGTTTAACTTGTTTCCTGGTACGCTTCCGTCACCTCCCTATGAGCTGAATTTCTGTGGATATATCTCAGACACACTGCACGTTTTGCTTAGAGTCGAGTTGAGTCAATAACCAATATCACAGCATTCAGGGTATTCCCATACGTGCTCTATCTTCATCTGCAAAAGTCACAGAGTTCCAATACTAATGGTACCAGTAGTAGTCTGATTATATGTCCGCCTGACATTTCCTCGGAAGTTTGAGTGTCGGCCAGATCCTCTGGTCACTCCCTGTAGCACCACTCTCTCTAAGCCGAGGTGATATACCCGTTCTTCTGCACTACACACACTATTCCAAAGGGCTCCGACCACATCTGCCTTTTCATGCAACAATACTCCACCAAGGGGTGCAGATCCAGCCAATCTGCCCGCCTGCTCATTTCCCACCATACCAGCATTTCCTTGGGGGAAAATCCATCAGATGCTCTCTATTTTTGATTGTTGACATTTTGCTTAGAAAGTGAATATAACTCTTTACTCGAGAAACAAATTCAACTCTTGTGCCTGGCACTCACTAAAGAAAAAGAATATGTAGATATAAGAGAATTATGAAAAGCCAATATAAAAACAAAATAATAAAATCAAGCACCGCTAAAAGGACAAGTGTAAATCGATGCAGGAGAAATTAGAAACGCGCCATTGCTAGCCAGTTCAGTGATCCACCTGAACTCATTACTGTGTGATATGAACATAAAGTGTCATCGTCTGTATTATAGTATCAATGAAACAGTTTCGAATCTCGGTGCTCGCATCACATTGTTTCTGTTGTCTTTTGTGTATTCTGAATTCCAATTAAAGCTTGTGATTTATAAATGCACGACAGTACCTATATAGCAATTTCCCATGTTTTAGCGATCTAAAATGTCCCTCGTAAATTGATATATTTAGCTATATCATTCTTGAGATAACACCAGCCACTTTAGTTGCTGAGGGTCAAATTTGTACTTGAAGTAAACTTCTTACAGTACGGCAAATCACAACGCTAGCCATATCATGTGCTTAGGGCAAATTTTGAACTTCCAGTGTAACTCTTAGAATAAAGCAAATCACAAGCGCAAAAAAACACAATTTCGCTCGGAGATGTATTTGCCCTTTAAGTTTAACTCTTGGAGAACCGCGGCCCTCCTTCCTTGAGAAGATTGAACCGGTCTGGTCACATCTATTATTGTGTTGTTATACAGGAAAGATTTAACAAATTGCTGCACACACACAAAAACATTAAAGTACAAAAATTATCAATCGTAAATACTGACTTCCGGTTGTTCTAAGGTTTAAATAACCTCTTATACTCTCCGCCTTTCACTTATCGGCCTTTTGGCTAAACTCCATACAAATTGTAGCAAACACACATTTTCACCGACCTGCAGGCCTATTAAAAAGAAACATTAATTATTCCCAGATTGCGTTTATGTAAATGGTTACACCCAGTGGCGTGACGCATTCACTCTCAACTTCCAAGACTGCTTTAATTGAAATGGTTGCAGCCAGCGGTGGGACGCAACCACTTTTACATAAAATCAGTCTCCCAAGAATCGGGCTGTGGACAGTCACAGAGCTAGATTTATGGTGTAGTGACATGTTGAGAAGATGTCATACACTATTGAACTGAGCAATCTGGCACAATATGACATCAAGCTGTATGCATGGTTATTTATTATGTTACGGAAGATATTGCAGCATGTTTGCAATGTTTTTGGTTGTGTTGCAGAAGATATCGGATCGCTTGCTTGTGTTCGTTGGCTTGAGCTCCAACGCGAAGTCCTGTATGTTGGATGAAGGCATCCTGTTGTCCAACATCAGTGTGATGTCCTACAGGACCTGAAGTTTGCGTGAGTGTCCGTTGTCCCATGTCTGGGTTATTGGTGTGCAGACTGGTGGTTCCTCGCCATACAGGCAGACACTCTCCGACTTCGGAGGAATCGGCGATCCTACTGACTTTAGCCAGGACGCTCGACGAGGACGCGTCAATAGGTCTTGGCCAGTATATAACCCGGCCCTGGTGCCTTGGAAACACCTCTGCGTCCCAGATATCGGATCTTGTAATAATGCAACGTTGTTGGTTGTGTTACGGGGGATATCACAGTATGTATGCAGTGTTGTTGGTTGTGTTACAGGGGATATTATTGGCGTCTGTGGCTTAGGGGTAGTGAACTCAGTTTCACAATGTCGACATACCGCGTTCGTAGTTAACCGCAAGCGATTTAGGAGCAGACCGCTTTGCGCCGATTTTTACGATGGCATGAGCATCCGCCGTTCAAACAGCAATGCAATTTATTGGAGGTCATAAGAAAGTAATACTACCCACAGATAGATAGAGCATTAGCCAGGTGAATATTATCCTAACTAAAAAGCTTTTCTCAGTAATGGGGTACATTGTGATTAGCTGGAGATAACAAGACATTTTAAGTGACAAGAAAACATCCAGAATTAGTGGAAGAATTATCATAGTCCACGCGTCTCTCTACACGAAGGAAGATTTTAATTCCACCCTTCCCTACCTAGCTACGAGGGTAAGTTAATAAGTAAGTCACAAATAGCTGTAGACAAATAACTAAATATGATAACAACTTGAAACCAGTTTATTTTTATACATACATTTTCCCTTTATTTCTCAACATAATTTCCACCAATATTGATGAATTTATCCCATCGGTTTATCAGTCCTCCCAAACCGGCTGCATAGAACAGCCTGCTTTGTTTTCATTCACCTGAAATCCCACAGAACTGTGTGACTTACTTATTGACTCGCCCTCGTAACTTTTCTACCCAGCGATGCACGCTGTACGGGATAAACATTTGTCAGCATAAACACCGAAAACCCACTTTGGCGGGAGACATTTCGCGAATGACGCCGAAGTTGAATGTGAAGTGAAAACGTGGTTTAGAAAACAGAGCACGCACTTCTATGCAGCCGGTTTGGGAGGACTGATAAAACGATGCGATAAGTGCATCAATGTTTGTGGAAATTATTTTGAGAAATAAAGGGACAATGTATGTATAAAAATAAACTAGTTTCAAGTTGTTATCATATTTAGTTATTTTTCTACAGCCATTTGTGACTTACTTATTGACTTACCCTCGTAAATGCAAGTAAAAGCAACACGTAACGAACACCTTTACGTGTCTTAAGGCGCTTTGGGCATATGGTGCTAGTTCCACATTTTCATAAACCGAATGTCACTCGCTGGCTGGTGTATGGTCAATATCACGTTGGCTCCCTTTATTTCCAATGACACTTTTCTGATACTCATTTTATCCTGGGTTGACGTTTAAATTTCTAAAAATCAGATTCGGATTCGAACCTATGACCATCAAGCAGATAGACGAACGTAGCTAAATGTGTGAATTAATAATTATATTTTTGTCAGTTAAGCGCAGCGTTTCATTGCAATGTTAAATGCAAAGGTTAAAATAATGTTTTTTTAAATTTGCAGAAATTTTTCATTCGAGCGTCCAAGCTGGATCAGCCGAGATACGTGTGTCTGCGGTCTAATACCTGTCTCATCACCAGGGAAAGCCGCGTCCACTGTCAGTACTGCCGATATCAGAAATGCCTTCGGTTGAATATGTACTACCCAAGTAAGGTTTATTTGCTTCTGTGGGTCTGATGGTTCAGTATAATTGAGTTAATGTACTGTGATACGTTGATACAGTGTGTGTGTTTGTGTGTGTATGAGCGTGCGTCTATGCTTTTTGCCCGTGTGAGCGTGAGTGCATACTTGCTTGTCTGTGTGAGCGTGCGTGCATGCTTGTTTGCCGAGTCAGCAGCGTGCGTGCATGATTGTTTGCCGTGTCAGCAGCGTGCGTGCTTTAGATTGGTAGAAGAAAGGGCGGAAATGAACAGGGCACAAGATAATAGCGGAAACATGTGTATGAAATCAGGCAGGTACAAAAAAGTTATAAAAAGTACAGTGATAAAAAAAAACCTTCACCATATGGCACTTTGGAACAAAATAAAACCCACACAGAATCACTATTATCATCGTTATCATGGAGTTGTCAGGCCAATTTTAACAGACGGATGTAAATCCTGTACAATTCAATTAGTAAACAGGCGAAACAACCCATGGACACCTTGGAGAGGTGGTTTTATAGAAAATTAATTGGACAGCCAAAAATGAGCAATCTGAGCGTTTTGAGGGAATTTGAGTCGCAAAGGCCACTTATCACAAACATTAGAAAGAAACAGTAATGGATTTTTTTTTGGGGGGGGGGGGGGGGGGAAGAGAGAGCACATTATAAGAAGACAAAAACTGAAACATGGTTGGGCAGCCAGAAAGATTTGTGGAAAGAGAGATAGAGGAAGACAGCGTGAGAAGAGTCTTGTGTCATGGCATGGAAGGGAATCAACATACGAATTGACCCATGCCGCCGGAGATCGCAGTTTATGGAGAGGCATGATCGCCCATGCCAGCCTGGCAAGACACTGAATAAAGGTGATGATGATGCCAGGCGTGGGACGGACTATCCCATTCTAACAGACAGAGCTCAGCAAACCGCCATGTAGAGTCTTCACGTGACACCATTTCGGATTCTGTTACCTAGGAACCATTAACGCAGTTTTACAAATCCCGACACCCCGGGTTCAAAATCATCCTGGTTTAAGCATCGATCGTTCAGAATGCAGTGGCAGATTACTGTATATAACATTGCCTAGAAAATAATAAAACAGCCCCCCCCCCCCAATTTTTGGGGTTGATTGCGGCATTCTGTATGAATGCAACTAATTTTTAACATCATCTCTCACGATCACCTGAGTCGTTTTTAGACCCAGCCCACTATTAAGTAGGCGTTACTTGGTTTATCAAGGCGCAACATTAATTTTATTCCATACTAGGTGATCCGGCCCGGCTTCGCCCAGACCCTGGTGGGGAGAATCTCATTTAATTCATATAAGTAGTCATATAAGCTCCCGTTCCCGTTCCCGACTATCTGTCTGTCTATCTGTCTGTCTGTCTATCTGTCTGTCTGTCTGACCCGGCCCGGCTTCGCCCAGCTCCTGGTAAGGAGCATCTCATTTAATTGATATAAGTAGTCATATATGCTCCCGTTCCCGTTCCCGACTATCTACTGTCTGTCTGTCTGTCTGTCTGTCTGTCTGTCTGTCTGTCTGTCTGTTATTAGAAAGAGCACTTGAAAGATCTTTACATCTTCCCCCAACAATTAACTTAGGTAAATGGAGCGTCTTATTTAATTAATATTCGGCCCCTGCTCCCGTTCCCGTTCCCAAAAAATCGACCCGGCCCGGCTTCACCCAGTCCCTGGTGGGGAGCATATCATTTAATTCATATTCGGCGGAGGGAGGAGGAGGATGGAGCAGGAGAGGGAGGAGGAGGGATTAGGAGGAGGGGGGAGATGGAGGAGGAGGTAGGAGGAGGAGGAAGAGCGAGGAGGAGGGAGGGAGAAGGAGGAGGAAGGGGAGGAGGAGAGGTTGGAGGAGGAGGGATGAGGGGGAGGAGGAGGGGGGAGGAGGTAGGAAGACGGAGGAGGAGGATGATGGAGGAAGAGGGGGACGAGGAGGAGGAGGAGGATTATAACGCATATGCCTGTAGATAACTGCAGCAAAAAGGTCCACCTATTTGAGAAATATGCAACAATTTTACATATATAGCAATTCTATTAGAAGTTATGTCCCCTCGCTATATATACATTGTAATGTAAATTAAATATTAAATAATAATAAGAAAATATGTTTGTACTCTAAAAAAAACTATGACAGTTGGTAGCACGGGAATGATTAGAAGACGTGAAGAAAATTTCATCTAAATCGGATGGACCATTCGCGAACGCATAAAGGACATACAGACAGACAGACGGAGATTCTCTTTTATATATATAGATTTGCATTAGGACAAAAAAAAAAAAAAGGTTGTGTACTAGCTCCCACCCTCTTTGGATTATACTTTTCACTTCTACTGAAATATGCATTTCGTGATCAGGATGGTGGTATATACATTCACTCACGCTCAGATGGCGGCCTCTACAATGCTCAGAGATTGAAGGCTAAGACCAAAATTAGGAGGGTACTGATCAGAGAGTTGCTTTTTGCAGATGATGCTGCAGTACGACCCACTCTGAGGAAGAATTGCAATGTCTACTATCTGCATTCTCCAATGCTTGTTCTGAATTTGGTTTAACAATTAGCAAAAAGAAGACACAGATTATGTCACAAGGTGCACATGAGGTACCATCAATCTTTATTGACGACGCCGAACTAGAGATAGTAGACCATTTTACATATCTAGGATCAGTGGTAAATAGCAAATTATCCCTAGATCAGGAAATCAATACCCGGATTGGTTTAAGGCAGCAACAACAATGAACAGGTTAAGAAAAAGAGTCTGGGAGAACAGGAAGCTTACTGCCAAAACAAAAGTTCTTGTCTATCAAGCCTGTGTCCTTAGTACTCTTCTCTATGGCAGTGAAACCTGGACAACTTACTCACACCAAGAGAACAATTTAAACAGTTTTCATATGCGGTGTCTGCGAAGAATTCTTGGTATTAAGTGGCAAGACAAAATCACAAATACTGAAGTATTGGAAAGATCAGGTTGTGTGACAGTTTATTCCATGCTCAGTCTTCGTAGACTTAGATGGATAGGACATCTTAGGAGGATGGATGATGGTAGAATACCAAAGGATATCTTTTTTGGTGAATTACAGATGGGTAAGAGATCTCAGGGTCGGCCTCTACTACGATACAAAGATGTGTGTAAGCGGGACATGATTGATACAGGCATTGATAATGCACATTGGGAGCAAGTCGCCGCTGAACGTGTTGCATGGAGGGCAAATATCAGAAATGGAATAAAGTCAAAGGAGAAAATTATTGCAGAAAAGTCACACACCAAGCGTTTGAGACGTAAGATGGTGCATGATGGTGGAAATGACCACGTGTTCACATGCACCCACTGTGAACGGACATTTACAGCGCAAATTGGCCTTATCAGTCACACTCGCTACCGCCATAGTTAAAAGTTATTATGCCTTTTTAGAGCACAAACTATCGTCTGTCAAGACGGCAAGGTGCCAATGAAGGTGCCAATGAGGACAATTTCTTCACACCTATACAACCATTAAAGTGTTTGTAGGCTATTTATTCTAGGGACTATATTAATCTCATCAATGCAAATGCCATGGTAATCGTTAGCCGTTATCTACCCTTAATCACCATGTTGACATTTGCGGTCGCGACAAATAAAGATAAAATGGCGTCAAAATAGCGCGTCGTGATCTTTTCAGTAGCACCGAGCATAAGGGGACAGCCAACAGGATGTTCACATTACTGACGTCAGAGATGTTTTAATAAAACATAAAATATGGTACGGTTGTTGATCTGCCTATTTCAAATTATTGGTTAAATAAATGTTTGCATATCCTTTACAGGACATCGCTGTCAGCATCAGCATTTTTCAGCTGATTGTTGATTTCTTAGCAAGATTACGCTCAGTAGTTCGCCATTGCTTTCTGAGCGGCCGGCTCACATACCCCGTAAGTTACCGACGCGGTTAGAACCGCTACTGATTATCGCCGTCGTCACGTTACACGGGATTACGGAGAAAGTCGCTAACGCCTATGACAGGGAGACCGGAAAATTATTGGTTAGGAGGGAAAATAACTACAGGTCAAATAGGCACAGGGTCAATGAAACTGTGATATGTAGGGGAGGTAAGTACGAAACTACTGTCATGCCGTGATACTGCCATGTCTTACATACGTTAGTTGCATATCCTTATACAGGACGTTGCTGACAACCCCAGAATGTTTTGGCTGTTCTCGATTCCTGAGCAAGTTTACGTTCAGTAGTTTGCCATTGCTTTCCAAACGACCGGCACCCATACCATTTAATTAAAAACTAACGTAAGGCGGTCTGTTGCCAAAGCGCCCACAGCTGTGTTTCGAACGCGGGTATGCGGGATTACGAACTGTGTCCGTAACACCTTCGCCACGGAGCAGGTCTTATAAATGCTTACTGTAGGGTGTATTTTTAATGACTGTGCAAGTGTTTGAAAATATTGCCTTTCCAAGTTTTGTATTCACCCTCTGTAAAGTTCATGCAGCAAAATCAAAATAGGTAAAATACAAAACTTAGACTAGTTGAAGAGTTTGAGAAATGCATACTACAGGCAGCACCAGAAACAGTACCAAGAGGAGCTCGTAAACATTATAAACCCTACTGGAGTAGTGAACTGGAACAGTTGCATAATGATGTGGAAGTATGTAGATAGCAAGCAAAAGTCAAACCTAGCCAAGAGCACCACAATAAATACCAGCACGCAAAAGCCAAATTTCAAAGGGCCAAGCTACAGGCTAGACGGAAAAGCTGGCAGGAGAAAACAAGAGTCACTGAACTTTGAAAGAGACACAAGGAAGTTGTGGAAGCTAATAAAACAACGAAGGGAGAAACTCAATAATTGCACAACATAAAGACGGAAACATCTTAACAGGAAAGCAAGCAGCTGACCATTTTGCAGACTCAATCGCACAAGATAACAATATCGAAATTAGCCCAGAGAAACAAGAGATTCGAGAGAAATGGCAACATACAGGACATAATGAAACAGTACATGAGGTTCTGGAGACACCTATCACAATCAGCGACCTGGAGCTTGCCATATCAAAACTGAAAATGAGAAAGTCACTAGGAGCTGATGGTTTCAATGAAATGATCAGGAACCTAGGAACAGAGGCCAAAGCAAAGCTGTTGCAGATCTTCAATAACAGCTAGACCTTAGGTAGTGTTCCACAAGCCTGGAGAGAAGCAGTCATGATACCCCTCCTAAAATAAGGGAAAGATAGTTCCATTGCCTCCAGCTACAAACCAGTTAGCCTCACCAGCTGTCTCTGCAAAACAATGGAGCACATCATCAATCACAGACTGCAGTGGTATATTGAAAGTGAAAACATCCTTGTGCCACAGCAGGCTCGCTTTAGGCAGTGCTACTCTACGGAAGATCAGACAACCTACCTCTCTCAAGAAATTGAGGATGCATTCCAAGAGAAGAAGCTGGTGCTTGCGGCATGGATAGATCTGAAGAAAGCCTTTGACAAAGTCTGGAAATAAGGTCTGATAAAGAAACTGAAAAACTATAAAGTGAATGGAAGAATGTACAAATTGGTGAAAGCATACTTGCACAACAGAAGAGCCCGAGTACAGATAGACGGACTCAAGAGCAAGAAAGTACTACTGCGTCACGGTGTTCCCCAGGGCGGAGTCTAGTCCCCCACACTTTTTCTAATCTTCATCAATGATCGTGTTGCTAATCTACCGCATGGGATTAAAGCGGCAATGTACGCTGATGACCTGGTTCTATGGAGCACAAATGAACATGCATCAGTGGCCACCAGATCGCTACAAAGAGCTGTAGATGCATTTGTTGCATGGGCAAATAGATGGTGTGTCAGCATAAACAATGACAAGTGCAGCACCACTCTATTTACCCTCTCTCCAAAACAAAAGGCAGGGATCATCCAGATAAATGGAACACCCCTAAGAGAAGATAAAGAACCAACATACCTTGGAGTAACATTTGATGGCAGGCTGACATGGAGAAAGCACATCAACAAAGCAGTAGCAAAAGCCAGAAGGAAAATAGCCATCCCGAGAAAGCTAAGTGGAACCACGTGGGGAGCCAGTGGGAAAACACTTAGCAAAGTTTACCAACAGAGCATACGACCACACCTGGAATACGGGTCAACTGCGTGGTGTTCAGCATCAAAACCTACACTACAAGAGCTGGGCAAGGTGCAAAATACAGCACTTAGAGTCACCACAGGAGGGATGAGATCAACCCCTATAGTGGATAGATGAAGAAGATGGGAGGACACAAGCACTGAGAGAGCGCAGAGATACGAAAACGCTAATACAAGCAGAAAGTTCCTCAGCTTGCCAGGCCACCCTATGAAGAACAGATTTGAAAACTTAGCTATGGGGCGGTTGAAAAGAAGCACTTTTATCCACCAGGCCAAACGACTCTGCAGAGAAACCACCGATCTGCCCACAGTTGGTATCCCCCTGAAAACTATTCCAGAGCGAACTCCATGGAAAGATGAACATAGACTATCACTACAAATCCAGACAAAAGTGAGAGGAATATTTGACAAGGAAGAACAGAACAGTGTACAGCGCAGAACAGCCACTCTCAGCTTCCTTGATGAAGAATACCCACAGGACCTCTGGATCCGAGTCTACACAGATGGGTCAGCACAAAATGCTGTTCGAAATGGAGGAGCAGGAGTGTACATAGAATACCCAAATAATACTAGTGACACGGCCAGAGTACCAACAGGAAAATACTGCCATAACTATGATGCTGAAATTGAGGCAATCGAGATAGCAACAGAGAAATTACTAAATACCAGCCATGGTACACAACCTGTGGTGCTATTGACAGATGCAAAATCAGTACTCGAGGCGCTCCTGTCTGGGAAATTGCCAGTACTAAGGACACTACTTTCTGAACTTAGCAGTCAGCATAAGGTCACCATACAGTGAATACCATCCCACTGTGGAATACCTGGAAACGACATAGCTGATCGATTGGCTAAGGAAGGAGCAAAAGAAGAACAGCCTGATGTGCCCGTTACATACCACCAAAAGAAATGAATGATCAAATCAGTCAGAAAGCCACCAAAACCTGCTCAAGATGACTACCACATTATGGACAGACCAGAACAAGTCATTATTCTGCGCCTCAGAACAGGGCATTTGAACTGAATCTCCTACCAGTGATTAGGGCATTGAGCTGGATCTCCTACCAATGTTTAGGGTATTTGAACTGGGTCTCCTACCAATGTTTAGGGCATTTGAATTTAATCAATCTCCTACCATTGTTTAGGGACAGTGAAGGCAGTTTCACTGCCCGGCATTCTGGGTTCGAAATCAGCAGCAGGCGATGTAGACGTGCGTGTGGGTGTGGACCGGTCTCCCTGGCCGTGGAGTTAACGACTTTCACCGTAATCCCGTATATTCACGTGGGTAACGCAGCTGCGCGATATTCGGAAGCGGATCGCGTCGCGTTGGTTACTTACGGGGTATGTGAGCCGGTCGCTCAGAAAGCAATGGCAAACTACTGAGCGTAATCTTGCCAAGACATCAACAGAAGCATGAAAAATGCGGGTGTTGACAGCAATGTCCTGTAAAGAATATGCGAAAAAATAAATGTGTTGTAGGATGCGTCTATATACTTATATCATTATCATGTGCCTTGCCGAAAGACGTCGGCGCAATTGTCTCACAGATCTTGGTCCTTGGTGTTCTGAATCAATTGTGGCATTTTCCCCCAAGCCTTCCCCCAAGCATTTCATTTCATAGTAATAAAACACGTTTATGATCGACTTTAACACAGACCTATTCCCAATGTGTTTGACCCCATTTTTGCGCACGTTGGTTGCTTATCTGTAACAGAGTGCAACATGCAGACGTGCAGTGTTTATCTGTGTCTCTGTGAAGTGTTATCCGTGAACACTTCAAGAACATCTTGTCAGCAGTTTGCAGTTATATATTATATTGGAAACTACATAACCTGGTAAAAGGACTAAATGGTATGGTTGTTATTGTTACATTCACATAGGGGGGGGGGGGGGGGGGGGGGGACATTGTCAAATGAATGTTGTGAACAAAAAACAACAAACGCATATTACCATGTTATGAGACAGGCAGGCATACACACACACATGCATAAACACATACCTGCATACATCATTTACACAAACTCTCACAGTTATGCACCCACTCAATAACACACAAATACACACCCCCTCGCATATACATGTGCTCTACACACCCCCTCGCATATATATGATCTTTGCACATCCCCTCGCATATACATGTGCTCACACACAATCACGAACTCATTAACAAACATTTACTAATTCATGTATACACTCTCTCTCTCTCACGCTCTCTCTCACTCTCTCTCACGCTCTCTCTCACTCTCTCTCTTCATTGCTCTCTTCTCTCTCACTCTCTAGCTACAGCATCTTCTCTCACGCTCTACCACTCATCTCTCTCTGCGCTCACTCTCTCTCAATTGCTACTATATCGAACGTCTCTCTCTCATTTGACTCTCTCTCTCACTCTCTCTCACTCTCTCTCTCTCATGCTCTCTCTCATGCGCTCTCCTCACTCCTCTCTCCTCATGCTCTCTATCTCACTCTCTCGCTCCACCTCTCTCATCTCTCTCCTGCTCTCTCTCACGCTCTCTTCGCATGCTATCTTCATCGCTCGCTCTCTCAGCTCTCTCCTCGTCATGCCTCTCTCTCTCTGCTCTCTCCAGAGCTTCTCTCTCATGGTTCTCTCTCTCCAGCTCTCCGTCTCTCATGCTCTCTTCTCTCACGTGCCGCTCTCCTTTCTCTCTCACACTCGTCAGCTCGCTGTCAGCTCTCCTCTCTTCTCTCTCTCACACTCTCTCTCTCATGCTCTCTCTCACGCTTCTCTCAGCCTCTCTCTCTGCTCTCATTCTCTCTCCGCTCGCTCTCGCTCTCACTCTCTCTCTCTTCTCATGCTCTCTCTCACTCTCTTCTCTCTCCCTCTCTTATCTCTCCACGCTCTTCTCCTCACGCTCTCTCTCACGCCTCTCTCTCTCTCATCTCTCTCTCTCACGCTCCTCTCTCCTCTTCATGCTCTCTCTCTCTCTCTCTCTCTCTCTCTCTCTCTCTCTCACTCACACACACAGAGAGACTAGATGATTACCAGTGAATCAAAAGGTGAAGGAAAGACGTTGGATTTGGTTATGATACACTGAGAAACCTGAGAATGGTATAACTTGAAAGGCCTGTGTCTGGAGTCCACAAGGCAAAAGACACAGATGAAAATCCCAAAACACTCAGGGAAGAGAAGTTGAGACATACATGAATAATATGGAGAGGATTAGGCGGAGAACGAACGATTTGTCTATAAAAATAGGGTTAGCGCCATATACCCTGTGACCCAGGACAAGATGGATGGACAGAGATAGATGTGACCCAGGACAAGATGGATGGAAAGAGATAGACGTGACCCATGACAAGATGGATGGACAAAGATAGACATGACCCAGGACAAGATGGATGGAAAGAGATAGACGTGACCCATGACAAGATGGATGGACAAAGATAGACATGACCCAGGACAAGATGGATGGACAGAGATAGATGTGACCCAGGACAAGATGGATGGACAAAGATAGATGTGATCCAGGACAAGATGGATGGAAAGAGATAGACGTAACCATGACAAGATGGATGGACAAAGATAGACGTAACACAGAACAAGATGGATGGACAGAGGTAGATGTGACCGAGGACAAGATGGATGGACAGAGACAGATGTGACCCAGAACAAGATGGATGGACAGAGACAGACGTGACCCAGGACAAGATGGACGGACAGAAATAGACATGACCCAGGACAAGATGGATGGACAGAGATAGACATGACCCAGGACAAGATGGATGGAGAAATATAGACGTGACACAGGACAAGATGGATGGAGAAAGATAGAATGACCTAGGACAAGCTGGATAGACAGAGAGAGACGTGGCCCAGGACAAGATGGAATAAGATAGAATGGCCCAGGACAAGATGGGTGTACCAAGATAGACTGACCCAAGATAAGATGGGTGTACCAAGATAGACTGACCCAAGATAAGATGGGTGTACCAAGATAGACTGACCCAAGATAAGATGGGTGTATCAAGATAGAATGACCCAAGATAAGACGGGTGTACCAAGATTTACTTAGATAAATGTGACGCAATTCCCTCGGGAAAGGAACAAAGAAAAAGAAGAATTTAGGATTCAAATTTCTTCTCGCCTATTTCGTAATGTTAATTAAGCCTGCGGTGATACATCTCTCTCTCTCTCTCTCTCTCTCTCTATATATATATATATATATATATATATATATCCATCAAAATTTGCTGTCAATACAGTTTGATTAAAAGGTTGCTTAATAGGCTGAGAAAAACCACATTGTCAATACACGGCTTTTAAGTTGTGTGTATTTTTTTAAATTGTTGGCCCCGCGTGATGGCTTACAGATCACCTTACAGTCATCGCTTATCACCGTGACCTGTGCAAATTACAGCCCGGTGAATTGCAGTACGCTTCCGGTACGCTAATGACTAGATAGCTGGATCGTTTCCTTTCACGCGTCAGTTCGTACTTCAACGTTGAATTCTCAATCTTCTTCTTGGTCCGTCCTTAATGTTTGTTTTGGACGTAATTGCGTTGTTCCTATTTACAACGGAGCGGCAACATGTGCGCCTTTTGGCCGACACATGCGTCTTCTTCAGGCACATATTGACCGGGTTAACCTTCCCGGGGCTTCTCGTTCAGGAAGCAATGGCAAACTACTGACCCTACGATTGCCTAGAAAATCAACCTTCGATGTGGGGTTGGTCCACACACAGGACATGCCATATTTTTTAAATTGTCAGTGCATGCCTTTTTCAAGAATGTCGGTATCGCAAGCATACTTGTCTACCAGCCCGGCTGTCATGTGTGCAACCCACTCCCCCCTTTCAATGTGGGATTTGTTGTTGTTGTTGTTGATAAATTGACCCGCGCTGCCAGATGTAACCAGCCTAAAATGGGTAACAGGAAATGTTCTGGTAAGTCAAGGCGGGTGGCCTTAGATTGATCACACACATCACCCATTAGAGTACCAATTGGGATATACAAATACGGGTTAGCACCATAAAAACAACATAATTAAATGCGAGGAAGCGTCCTTTTCTTAATTGTTTAACTAATAAATCCTTTACCCTCGTTTCTGTCCCAAACACACGCACACCTACCTCCATCCCTCCCGCCCTCCCTTCCTCCCTCCATCCATCCATCCATCCACCCATCCAGACAGGCAGGCAATAATAATAAGAGAGAGATGGGAGAGAGAGAGAGAGGTGGAAGAGAGAGAAACATCTAATGGCAGTGTAGATGTTGTTTCTTATGAGAATACAGTGAATACCATGGACAGACCAAGGACGTAAAAGAAGTACACGAAAAGCCTAAATTTATTAGAGAAATTATACGTAGACAGTTTATATTTATTTTGGGTACGTTATGAGAAGAAAAAAACCGGAGAACTTAGTGGCAACAAGCAAGATTGGGGAGGAGAGGACAAAAGGAAGACAGATTGATAAATACATGTGTGGGTTGACTACATGTCATAATCGAGACAAGAACACAGAGCTGATCCACGACTTTGGTGATCGTGTGAGATGGCGCTTAATGACATGGCACATGCTGATTGGGTACGGGGGGAGGGGGCGTTATAGTAAAGACGAGGGAAATATACTACTCGGATGTGTGGAATGAGAAAGAAACGTCAGATCTGATGTACGAAGTGAGAGCGGTTTTAATCGGGCAGTAGAAGGGAGAAGGAGAAAGACGTTGGATGCACATATGTAAAGAGAGAATGTACATAGGTAGAGAGAAAGAACGCGCACATGTAGAGAGAAAGACGTTGGATGCACATGGGAAGAGAGACAGACGTTGGATACACATAGGAAGAGAGACAGACGTTGGATACACATGGGAAGAGAGACATACGTTGGATACACATAGGAAGAGAGACAGACGTTGGATGCACATGGGAAGAGAGACATACGTTGGATACACATAGGAAGAGAGAAAGACGTTGGATGCATATAGGAAGAGAGACAGACGTTGGATGCACATGGGAAGAGAGACATTCGTTGGATGCACATGGGAAGAGAGACAGACGTTGGATGCACATGGGAAGAGAGACATACGTTGGATGCACATGGGAAGAGAGACAGACGTTGGATGCACATAGGAAGAGAGACAGACGTTGGATGCACATGGGAAGAGAGACAGACGTTGGATGCACATGGGAAGAGAGACATACGTTGGATGCACATAGGAAGAGAGACATACGTTGGATGCATATAGGAAGAGAGAAAGACGTTGGATGCATATAGGAAGAGAGACAGACGTCGGATGCATATAGGAAGAGAGACAGACGTTGGATGCACATGGGAAGAGAGACAAACGTTGGATGCACATGGGAAGAGAGACAGACGTTGGATGCACATGGGAAGAGAGACAGACGTTGGATGCACATGGGAAGAGAGACAGACGTTGGATGCACATAGGAAGAGAGACATACGTTGGATGCACATGGGAAGAGAGACATACGTTGGATACACATAGGAAGAGAGACATACGTTGGATACACATAGGAAGAGAGACATACGTTGGATACACATAGGAAGAGAGACATACGTTGGATACACATAAGAAGAGAGACATACGTTGGATACACATAGGAAGAGAGACAGACGTTGGATACACATAGGAAGAGAGAAAGACATTGGATACACATAGGAAGAGAGACATACGTTGGATACACATAGGAAGAGAGACATACGTTGGATACACATAGGAAGAGAGACAGACGTTGGATGCACATGGGAAGAGAGACATACGTTGGATACACATAGGAAGAGAGACATACGTTGGATACACATAGGAAGAGAGACATACGTTGGATGCACATAGGAAGAGAGACAGACGTTGGATACACATGGGAAGAGAGACAGACGTTGGATACACATAGGAAGAGAGACAGACGTTGAATACACATAGGAAGAGAGACAGACGTTGGATGCACATGGGAAGAGAGACATACGTTGGATACACATGGGAAGAGAGACAGACGTTGGATACACATGGGAAGAGAGACAGACGTTGGATACACATAGGAAGAGAGACAGACGTTGGATGCATATAGGAAGAGAGACAGACGTTGGATGCACATGGGAAGAGAGACAGACATTGGATGCACATGGGAAGAGAGACAGACGTTGGATACACATAGGAAGAGAGACAGACGTTGGATACACATGGGAAGAGAGACAGACGTTGGATACACATAGGAAGAGAGACAGACGTTGGATGCACATGGGAAGAGAGACATACGTTGGATACACATAGGAAGAGAGAAAGACGTTGGATGCATATAGGAAGAGAGACAGACATTGGATGCACATGGGAAGAGAGACATACGTTGGATGCACATGGGAAGAGAGACATACGTTGGATACACATAGGAAGAGAGAAAGACGTTGGATGCATATAGGAAGAGAGACAGACGTTGGATACACATAGGAAGAGAGAAAGACATTGGATACACATAGGAAGAGAGACATACGTTGGATACACATAGGAAGAGAGACATACGTTGGATACACATAGGAAGAGAGACATACGTTGGATACACATGGGAATAGAGACAGACGTTGGATACACATAGGAAGAAAGACATACGTTGGATACACATAGGAAGAGAGACATTACGTTGGATGCACATAGGAAGAGAGACAGACGTTGGATACACATAGGGAAGAGAGACAGACCGTTGGATACACATAGAAGAGAGACAGACGTTGGATACACATAGGAAGAGAGACAGACGTTGGATGCACATAGGAAGAGAGACATACGTTGGATGCACATGGGAAGAGAGACAGACGTTGGATACACATAGGAAGAGAGACATACGTTGGATACACATGGAAGAGAGACATACGTTGGATACACATAGGAAGAGAGACAGACGTTGGATACACATAGGAAGAGAGACAACGTTTGGATACACATAGGAAGAGAGACAGACGTTGGATACACATAGAAGAGAGACCTACGTTGGATGCACATGGGAAGAGAGACAGACGTTGGATGCACATGGGAAGAGAGACAGACGTTGGATACACATAGGAAGAGAGACAGACGTTGGATACACATGGGAAGAGAGACATACGTTGGATACACATAGGAAGAGAGACAGACGTTGGATGCACATGGGAAGAGAGACATACGTTGGATACACATAGGAAGAGAGAAAGACCTTGGATGCATATAGGAAGAGAGACAGACGTTGGATACACATAGGAAGAGAGACATACGTTAGATGCACATGGGAAGAGAGACAGACGTTGGATGCACATGGGAAGAGAGACATACGTTGGATACACATAGGAAGAGAGAAAAACGTTGGATGCATATAGGAAGAGAGACAGACGTGGATGCATATACGAAGAGAGACAGACGTTGGATGCATATAGGAAGAGAGACAGACGTTGGATGCACATGGGAAGAGAGACAGACGTTGGATGCACATAGGAAGAGAGACAGACAGTGGATGCATATAGGAAGAGAGACAGACGTTGGATGCATATAGGAAGAGAGACAGACGTTGGATGCATATAGGAAGAGAGACAGACATTGGATGCATATAGGAAGAGAGAAAGACGTGGATGCACATGGGAAGAGAGACAGACGTTGGATGCCACATGGGAAGAGAGACAGACATTGGATGCACATAGGAAGAGAGACATACGTTGGATGCACATGGGAAGAGAGACAGACGTTGGATGCACATGGGAAGAGAGACAGACGTTGGATGCACATAGGAAGAGAGACAGACGTTGGATGCACATGGGAAGAGAGACAGACGTTGGATGCATATAGGAAGAGAGGACAGACGTTGGATGCATATAGGAAGAGAGACAGACATTGGATGCACATGGGAAGAGAGGACAGACGTTGATGCATATAGGAAGAGAGACCAGACATTGGATGCATATAGGAAGAGAGACAGACGTTGGATGCACATGGGAAGAGAGACAGACGTTGGATGCACATAAGAAGAGAGACAGATGTTGGATGCATATAGGAAGAGAGACAGACGTTGGATGCATATAGGAAGAGAGACAGACGTTGGATGCATATAGGAAGAGAGACAGACGTTGGATGCATATAGGAAGAGAGAAAGACATTGGATGCACATGGGAAGAGAGACAGATGTTGGATGCACATGGGAAGAGAGACAAATGTTGGATGCACATAGGAAGAGAGACAGATGTTGGATGCACATAGGAAGAGAGACAGACGTTGAATGCACATGGGAAGAGAGACAGACGTTGGATGCACATAGGAAGAGAGAAAGACGTTGGATGCATATAGGAAGAGAGACAGACATTGGATGCACATGGGAAGAAAGACATACGTTGGATGCACATGGGAAGAGAGACAGACGTTGGATGCACATGGGAAGAGAGACAGACGTTGGATACACATAGGAAGAGAGACAGACGTTGAATACACATAGGAAGAGAGACAGACGTTGGATGCACATGGGAAGAGAGACATACGTTGGATACACATGGGAAGAGAGACATACGTTGGATACACATGGGAAGAGAGACATACGTTGGATACACATGGGAAGAGAGACAGACGTTGGATACACATAGGAATAGAGACAGACGTTGGATACACATAGGAAGAGAGACATACGTTGGATGCACATGGGAAGAGAGACAGACGTTGGATGCACATGGGAAGAGAGACACGTTGGATGCACATAGGAAGAGAGACAGACGTTGGATACACATGGGAAGAGAGACATACGTTGGATACACATAGGAAGAGAGACAGACGTTGGATGCACATGGGAAGAGAGACATACGTTGGATACACATAGGAAGAGAGAAAGACGTTGGATGCATATAGGAAGAGAGACAGACGTTGGATGCACATCGAGAGACAGACGTTGGATGCACATGGGAAGAGAGACATACGTTGGATGCACATGGGAAGAGAGACAGACGTTGGATGCACATAGGAAGAGAGACAGACGTTAGATGCACATGGGAAGAGAGACAGACGTTGGATGCACATGGGAAGAGAGACATACGTTGGATGCACACAGGAAGAGAGACATACGTTGGATGCATATAGGAAGAGAGAAAGACGTTGGATGCATATAGGAAGAGAGACAGACGTCGGATGCATATAGGAAGAGAGACAGACGTTGGATGCACATGGGAAGAGAGACAAACGTTGGATGCACATGGGAAGAGAGACAGACGTGGATGCACATGGAGAGATACATACTTTGGATACACATAGAAGAGAGACAGACCTTGGTAACCATAGTAGATAGACATACATTGAATACACATAGGAATAGAGACTACGTTGGATACACAAGGAAGATAGACCTACGTTGGATACCTATAGGAAGAGAGACATACGTTGGATACACATGGGAAGAGAGACAGACGTTGGAATAAACCCATAGGAAAGAAAGACATACGTGGATACACATAGGAAGAGAGACATACGTTGGATGCACATAGGAAGAGAGACAGACGTTGGATACACATGGGAAGAGAGACAGACGTTGGATACACATAGGAAGAGAGACAGACGTTGAATACACAAAGGAAGAGAGACAGACGTTGGGTGCACATGGGAAGAGAGACATACGTTGGATGCACATGGGAAGAGAGACATACGTTGGATACACATGGGAAGAGAGACATACGTTGGATACACATGGGAAGAGAGACATACGTTGGATACACATGGGAAGAGAGACAGACGTTGGATACACATAGGAAGAGAGACAGACGTTGGATACACATGGGAAGAGAGACATACGTTGGATGCACATGGGAAGAGAGACAGACGTTGGATGCACATGGGAAGAGAGACAGACGTTGGATACACATGGGAAGAGAGACAGACGTTGGATACACATGGGAAGAGAGACATACGTTGGATACACATAGGAAGAGAGACAGACGTTGGATGCACATGGGAAGAGAGACATACGTTGGATACACATAGGAAGAGAGAAAGACCTTGGATGCATATAGGAAGAGAGACAGACATTGGATGCACATGGGAAGAGAGACATACGTTGGATGCACATGGGAAGAGAGACAGACGTTGGATGCACATGGGAAGAGAGACATATGTTGGATACACATAGAAGAGAGAAAGACGTTGGATGCATATAGGAAGAGAGACAGACGTTGGATACACATAGGAAGAGAGACATACGTTAGATGCACATGGGAAGAGAGACAGACGTTGGATGCACATGGGAAGAGAGACATACGTTGGATACACATAGGAAGAGAGAAAAACGTTGGATGCATATAGGAAGAGAGACAGACGTTGGATGCATATAAGAAGAGAGACAGACGTTGGATGCATATAGGAAGAGAGACAGACGTTGGATGCACATGGGAAGAGAGACAGACGTTGGATGCACATAGGAAGAGAGACAGACAGTGGATGCATATAGGAAGAGAGACAGACGTTGGATGCATATAGGAAGAGAGACAGACGTTGGATGCATATAGGAAGAGAGACAGACATTGGATGCATATAGGAAGAGAGAAAGACGTTGGATGCACATGGGAAGAGAGACAGACGTTGGATGCACATGGGAAGAGAGACAGACATTGGATGCACATAGGAAGAGAGACAGACGTTGGATGCACATGGGAAGAGAGACAGACGTTGGATGCACATGGGAAGAGAGACAGACGTTGGATGCACATAGGAAGAGAGACAGACGTTGGATGCACATGGGAAGAGAGACAGACGTTGGATGCATATAGGAAGAGAGACAGACGTTGGATGCATATAGGAAGAGAGACAGACATTGGATGCACATGGGAAGAGAGACAGACGTTGGATGCATATAGGAAGAGAGACAGACATTGGATGCATATAGGAAGAGAGACAGACGTTGGATGCACATGGGAAGAGAGACAGACGTTGGATGCACATGGGAAGAGAGACAGATGTTGGATGCATATAGGAAGAGAGACAGACGTTGGATGCATATAGGAAGAGAGACAGACGTTGGATGCATATAGGAAGAGAGACAGACGTTGGATGCATATAGGAAGAGAGAAAGACGTTGGATGCACATGGGAAGAGAGACAGATGTTGGATGCACATGGGAAGAGAGACAAATGTTGGATGCACATAGGAAGAGAGACAGATGTTGGATGCACATAGGAAGAGAGACAGACGTTGAATGCACATGGGAAGAGAGACAGACGTTGGATGCACATAGGAAGAGAGAAAGACGTTGGATGCATATAGGAAGAGAGACAGACATTGGATGCACATGGGAAGAGAGACATACGTTGGATGCACATGGGAAGAGAGACAGACGTTGGATGCACATGGGAAGAGAGACATACGTTGGATACACATAGGAAGAGAGAAAGACGTTGGATGCATATAGGAAGAGAGACAGACGTTGGATACACATAGGAAGAGAGACATACGTTAGATGCACATGGGAAGAGAGACAGACGTTGGATGCACATGGGAAGAGAGACATACGTTGGATACACATAGGAAGAGAGAAAAACGTTGGATGCATATAGGAAGAGAGACAGACGTTGGATGCATATAAGAAGAGAGACAGACGTTGGATGCATATAGGAAGAAAGACAGACGTTGGATGCACATGGGAAGAGAGACAGACGTTGGATGCACATAGGAAGAGAGACAGACAGTGGATGCATATAGGAAGAGAGGCAGACGTTGGATGCATATAGGAAGAGAGACAGACGTTGGATGCATATAGGAAGAGAGACAGACATTGGATGCATATAGGAAGAGAGAAAGACGTTGGATGCACATGGGAAGAGAGACAGACGTTGGATGCACATGGGAAGAGAGACAGACATTGGATGCACATAGGAAGAGAGACAGACGTTGGATGCACATGGGAAGAGAGACAGACGTTGGATGCACATGGGAAGAGAGACATACGTTGGATACACATAGGAAGAGAGACAGACGTTGGATGCACATGGGAAGAGAGACATACGTTGGATACACATAGGAAGAGAGAAAGACGTTGGATGCATATAGGAAGAGAGACAGACATTGGATGCACATGGGAAGAGAGACATACGTTGGATGCACATGGGAAGAGAGACAGACGTTGGATGCACATGGGAAGAGAGACAGACGTTGGATACACATAGGAAGAGAGACATACGTTGGATGCATATAGGAAGAGAGACAGACGTTGGATGCACATGGGAAGAGAGACAGACGTTGGATGCACATAGGAAGAGAGACAGACAGTGGATGCATATAGGAAGAGAGACAGATGTTGGATGCATATAGGAAGAGAGACAGACGTTGGATGCATATAGGAAGAGAGACAGACATTGGATGCATATAGGAAGAGAGAAAGACGTTGGATGCACATGGGAAGAGAGACAGACGTTGGATGCACATGGGAAGAGAGACAGACGTTGGATGCACATAGGAAGAGAGACAGACGTTGGATGCACATGGGAAGAGAGACAGACGTTGGATGCACATGGGAAGAGAGACAGACGTTGGATGCACATAGGAAGAGAGACAGACGTTGGATGCACATGGGAAGAGAGACAGACGTTGGATGCATATAGGAAGAGAGACAGATGTTGGATGCATATAGGAAGAGAGACAGACATTGGATGCACATGGGAAGAGAGACAGACGTTGGATGCATATAGGAAGAGAGACAGACATTGGATGCATATAGGAAGAGAGACAGACGTTGGATGCATATGGGAAGAGAGACAGACGTTGGATGCACATGGGAAGAGAGACAGACGTTGGATGCATATAGGAAGAGAGACAGACGTTGGATGCATATAGGAAGAGAGACAGACGTTGGATGCACATGGGAAGAGAGACAGATGTTGGATGCACATGGGAAGAGAGACAAATGTTGGATGCACATAGGAAGAGAGACAGATGTTGGATGCACATAGGAAGAGAGACAGACGTTGAATGCACATGGGAAGAGAGACAGACGTTGGATGCACATAGGAAGAGAGACAGACGTTGGATGCATATAGGAAGAGAGACAGACGTTGGATGCACATGGGAAGAGAGAAGGACGTTGGTTTTACATAGGAAAAGAGACAGACGTTGGATGCACATATGAAGACCCATGGACCACTTTAGCAACCTGAAGATCTATCTGCTTCAACCACCCACCTATGAAGCTGAAGTCACCCATCTACCTTTGTGTCTGCATACCCAAACCCACTAACCAACCACCCGATCCAACATCATCAGTACATCTTCTGTCCAGCTCATCTAACCAAAATCAGCTGACCTTAGCAGTCAACAGAACCTACAGATCACTTCCCATATCGTGAATATAGTGTCACTTAAAGTCTGGCTTGAATATACATAGCTAGAGAGAAAGAACTTTGGCTATAATATACGGTTTATTTCTTGTACATTTGTAGAGGATGGACACAAACGTGGCAGCAAGATGGGTGTCCAAGAGATCCCTTGCCGTGTTTGCTCAGCTCCTTCTTCAGGATTTCATTTTGGTGCTCTGACCTGTGAGGGATGTAAGGTCAGTGTTGTCTTTTATAAGTTTTATCTTAATATCTTATTAACTGACCATAGATATGTTACAAAATTCATAAAGATGCAGTCATAAATTTTGGCCACATTATGAGAAGACAAAAACTGGAACGTGGTGACAACCAGAAAGATTTGTGAAAAAAAGAATTAGAGGAAGACAGCGAGGGAAAATTCCTAAGTCTTGCATCATGACACAGGAAGGGAGTCAACACCTGATCTGATCCATGCCATCAGAGATCGCAAGATATGTGGAAAACAAGATTGCCCACGCCAGCCGGCAATGCACTTGATAATGATGATGAGATATGTTATTGTTGCAGTGCTTAATGGTATCACATCTTATTCCCATCATCATGTTGTGCCATCATAAGGAAGGTGTCAAAGTTGTCTAATCATGTAACACCACTTAAGATTGGCAAATCAGCCATGTGCACTTGTTGACTGGTGCCGCAGACAGTAGATCACATATTTCAAGACTGCACCAAGTACAACACATTTATGCAAATCTTCTAGCCTAAAGAAACATTTTTTTTTGGCATATACTATTACAGGACATCGCTGTCAACACCATCATTTTACCGCTGTTGTTGATTTCTTGGCAAGATTACGCTCAGTAGTTTGCCATTGCTTTCTGACTGGCCGGCTCACCTATCCCGTAAGTAACGGGCGTGGCGAGAACAGCTACCGATTCTCGCGCAGCTGCATTTGCTCACATGGATAAACGGGATTACGGAGAAAGTCGCTAACTCCTAGGCCAGAGAGACCAGCAGAGAAACAATAGTGGAACATAAACTTTATGAACCACTATGTACTAAATTTGAAGTTTAAAATGAAGTTTATACAAGAAATAACACTGCAGATATAGGCAATCAATTTCAAGCAGACAAAAGAAGAAATGTCACTCCACTGCCTCTTGTTCTCAGCATCGTCTTCAATTCAGCGTAAGTCTGAACCCCAAAGTTCTTGCAAACTTGCATTATCATTCTCATTATATTCTTTTTCTTCTTCTTCCTCTTCTTCTGCTTCTTGCTCACTCACCTTCAGACATCAAGCTGAATATATTTAAAGGAAGAAGCAGCCAACTTAAAATTGTTGACACCTCTATAGAGTTTGTCCTCAAATGAAGTATGTGTAAACCCAAATTGTCTGTTCTGTGTCAGTTGGATGCTTGCAGCAAATGTTTAACCATCAGTTTACTAATTGCACAGTTGCATTCCTCAGCCTGCGATCTTTAGTTTACTCTACTAGTGGTACTTTAGCCTATTATGTTCTGTGCAGAGTCCGAAGACTGGTACTTATTCACTTTGAATAACGATGACACAAACAATAGATTGATTTATTTATTGCCTGGCATATTTTGCTGCATCTCGTCAGGTAAATACTGCAGAAATCACACAGCATAAACTTAAGCAATAAAATAAATTCTTCGGGACGCAGAGGTGTTTCCAAGGCATCAGGGCTGGGTTCTATACTGGCCAAGACCTATTGTCGTGTCCTCGCCGAGCGTCCTGGGCAACAGGTCCCTTCGGGGTCCTGGCTGAAGTCAGTAGGATCGTTGATTCCTCTGAAGTCGGAGAGTGTCTGCCTGCACGGCGAGGAACCACCAGTCTGCAACCAATAAGTCAGACATGGGACAATGGATACTCACGCAAACCTCAGGTCCTGTATGACATCACACTGATGTTGGACAACAGGATGTCTTCATCTGACATACAGGACTTTACGCTGGAGATACAACACACATATTCACACAGTAATTTTAAATTTCTACCACTGTAATTTTAGACTGACTATCATGTCTTTTTGTTTGCACAAAGATGGTTTCTGTAAATGAATGGCAGTTGCCTCTACTAGTTTTAACATGCAACCATTTTGTGTGTTAAACAACACATGAAACACATTGTCTCTATGTGTTATTTCTGCAGTATGCCCCTTCGAGATGCAGCAAAATATGCCAGGCAATAAGTCATGCAATCTATTGTTTGTGTCTTTGTTATTCAAATTTACTATGGGAAAACATTGTTTTGAACTTACTCACTTTGTTCAAACCAGTAGTGTACATCAATTTTCTGGTGGCCTGGATGTTCTTATTCTCATATGGTTCTTAAAGTGCTCCATTCTATTCAACAATAGGCCTCCATATCTCATTTTATGACCTAGCCACAACAATCTTTGTTTTATGTTTGTATAGATTTTCATGGTGGTATATTTTCCCCTGTCTTTAAAGCTTGTCTCTTTCATTTGTTTTCACACCTTGTGCTGTAGAACCAGTAATTACTTGACAGATAATGCTGTGTGGGTGTGAAGTGTAATATCTTGACATATACTATATCACAGTAAGTGAATATATATATATATACTACATCACAGGGAGTCTCTGTCGTGAAGTTGTCAAGCCACTTGCCTCGCGCTCCGAAGGTTGTGGGTTTGATTCTGGGCTATGTCTATCGGTTCACAAGTGCATTTTTCTCTGATACTTTTGGGGGTCGTCGCTGGAGCTACAGAGTTTGTGCTTTGTGCGACGCTTTCGGCAGGCCACCCTGTGGAAAGAGACTGAGCCATATGGGATAAAACCTGGTGCAGTGAAGTTGATCGTCTCAACTTTTAAGACTTTTAAGACTTTAAATTCTACATCACAACAGAAATGACAAAAAAAAAGCTGTCAATGGCAAGGAGATGAAAATAATGATAATAACAATATTCACTAATGTAAACATAAATAGCTAACAGGGCTATTGTGAAAGATGTTTACAAGTTTATTTATCTAGGTTGTGAAGAGTCCATTGTTAGTAATAATATCACACATCTTTCTGATTTCTTGGGTAATGAGATCTGATGTCTGGTCTTCTTACATGAGGCCAAGAAACAATAAATCCTTTTTCCATGTTATCCACTTTAAAAATCCTACATCGTTTAGACATCACAATGTTAACAAAATAAACACATTCTGACCTAGGATAAATAGAACCCTAACCTCTTGTGTGGTCTTTTTGTTACATTAGTGCACATTGAACACAAATATTGAACTCTCATAAGACTGCTCTCAGCACACTTCCTTATCGCTTACACTAATTTGCCTACCCAGACATTTATTACTTTGAAGATAAAAGTAATCTGAAGCACAAAGATTAAAGAAAATGTAATGGAAAAGCAGCTGTATGGTTTTGAAGATAAAAGTAATCTGAAGCACAAAGATTAGAGAAAATATGTAATGAAATAACAGCTGTGTGGTTTTGAGATGTTGAAATGTTAAATTGCATAATTTACCTCTTTTACCACACAGCCGACCACATATTCACTGGTTATTCCATCGCATATTTTCTCTACTCTTTGTGCCTCAGATCATTTTTATCTTCAAAGTAATAAATGTCTGGGCAGGCACATTAGTGTAAGCGATAAGGAAGTGCACTGAGAGCAGTCTTATGAGGGTTTGATGTTTATGTTCAATGTGCACTAATGTAACGAAAAGATTGTCCACCTATTCCTCTGTGCATTCGGGCATACAAAATATGGTGACCCTATCATAAACTCATAGCTGATTCCTGCTTCTGGATCCCCAAAAAGTCTGAGCTAGAAGGAGTAAAATAACAGCTGCATTAAACAGAAGAGGGGTTAAATTAAACATGTCTGGGGCAGAAGTTAAATCAGTAGCTGGGATAAAGGGGTTAATTAACGGTTGTCTGGAAAAAGAGTTTACCAATTTTCAGGGATTTTCAGAAGAATGAATTTATTCATCATTTTTTTTTTATTGTTGGGAAAGGAAGAGAGATTGAGAGAGGGGGTTTCCTCCTCACCCCCCCCCCCCCCCACACACACACACACAGAGGAATGAGGGAGTAAGACAGAGAGAGATTAAGACAGGGAGACAATGAGACATAGAGAATGACTGAGACAGAATAATTGAGTCAGAGATTGAGACAGAAAGGTACAGAGATGGATTGAGAAAGAGAGACTGAGACAGAGAGATTGAGACAAAGAGAGATTGAGACTGAGATTGATTCAGAGAGAGAGGGAGAGAAGTTCTAAACATTTCCTTTAAACTGAACAACCCATGCACTTACAGGGCTTTTTTAGAAGAATGGTCAAGGAAAGAGACTCATACTCCTACAAATGTAGCAGGCATGGAGACTGCGAGATTAATGCGCTGACACGCAACATGTGCAAGGCATGCCGCTTTAATAAGTGCCTGCAGATCGGCATGTCTGTTGAAGGTATTTAAACATTTTGTTTCATAATCTTTCATCCCATACTCTGAAATTTACAGGTTTCCTGCTTTATTGTGTACTTTCTTGATTTTACAGGAGTTTTAAAAAAAAACAGTTAGTTGCATATCCTTTACAGAATGTTGCAATCAATACCGTCATCTTTGGCTGTTTGTTATTATAGTTCAGTAAATTGCCATTGCTTTCTGTACAGAAAATATATACATGAATTTGAAGTGAAAGAGGTAAAGGTAGTCCCACCGCAGATACTGCCATTGGGGTGTCAAGTGTTAGACCCTCACATATTCTAGGCTATAAAATATATGAAGTGAGTGGCCACTTTCCTTCCTTGTAATCTTTCCTTACAAAACAATGCATAGGGTATACTGACAATTTCCTGGTATGAATCTTTATGAGGTGGCGTCGACCCCAGAGTCATATTGGTGGGACAAAATAATCCTGCCTCTGCTGGGGATTAAAGGACGACTGCCTCAGCCCGGTATAGGTCTAAACTATGATAAGGCTCTTCTACTAGACACTGGTGATGGTGTTAACTACCATAGTGATAGTCATGATATACCTCATTATGCAAGGGTTTAGTCACTTGAAACAGGACTGTAATAGCTGTGGAAAAAAAAAAGTTGGACAAAAAGACCACTGCAGGAGATCCTCCTCCTGGAACGTCAAGCATTCTTTGCCCACATTGTCAAAGAACATTTTGAGCCAAAATACCCTTTACCAGCCATCTTAGAACTCACAACTCCAAACTTTCAACCCCACTGGATGAAATGAATGGTCATCATCATTCTTGATGGACAAACACCAGTCCTGATAGTGCTTGTTAAATCATGTTTAAGTCAATATAAATGCCACACTGGTCAGAATGCAGGTCATAGACTGGTGATGTTGTCATGAACTACAGAAATGGTTGCTGTAGACTTCCTGGAGACCTGGGAAGGTTAACCCAGTCAACAAACATTAGCAGAAGTCGTATGTGACGGCCTAATGACGCAAGAACGCAGCTCTGCTGTAAACAGGCAAACCGCAATCATGTCCAAAAAAACTCTCCGGATGAATGTCGAAGAAGAAAAAGACTCCCTGGAAGGGAGCTAACTACAATGATAGTCTCCATGCTCATGAAGGGATGAAAATGGTGATGATATTGCAGTTTCTACAGCAGTTATCAGTTTGTTTCATTGAAAGTAATCATGTTTACAAATAGGGATATGGAAAAATAAGTTACAAATGCTCATAGCTTGTCTATTCACTGTCAGACTGAAGGCAACTTTCTTTGTTATGTTCTGGTCTTTTGCTGTTAAGCCATGTGGGATTATTGCATTTTCTCTCTTGTTGCTCTCATCATCAAGAACTCTTGTTGTGGTAAAATATCTATGATCTTTCCAATCCATCACCAATTCATGTGCTCTAACGCCAGATATTTTACAGAATTACTGGACTGAATAATTTGCTGGATCCCAGGCATGTAACTGGCAAAGACAATGCATTCCTTATGCTGCACTACACACAAAACAGACACATGTTGAAATTTGCAGTGGCTGCTACAATACACTTGTGACCCCAACTATATAAACAAATAAGTTTAAAATGATCATGTTAGCACTTACATTGAAATTTAGGACTATGTATTTACAGTTAAGCTAAAAGAATTTGTTGTGTTACTTTATCCTATGTTGGTTTATTTCTGTATTATGCAACTAACAAAATATGGTAAAATGTACAAAGCAATAAATCATGTATTCTATAATTTGTGTTTTCATTATTCAAAGATATTTTAATGTTCTAGGTAAAGCCAACCTCTTCAAACACCAGCAGTGGTATAATTTCTTGTAATAATAGGATTTAAAAAATATATAATTGTCAAAATTGTAATATACTGCAGTTAATAAGTATACTTGTCATCAACAGGAAGCCGAATTGGTCGCCAGCCAAATGCTGTGAAGCATGCAATATCCTTAGAAGCCAGGAAGCAAACCGCACTCAAGATTGAACCAGGGACATATACAAGGCGTGCAGATTCAAGTTCACCTCATCTGAATGTTGATTCAGTCACCCTTGACCCTTGCCTATCTGTGCAACAGGATGATGGTCTGCAGTCAGTCTCAGTGACACAGATTTCAACTTCTGTTGGTGCTCATCAGACTGTGTTTAGGGAGGTGGATATAGTGAAACCAGAACCAACTTCATCTCCTCAAGAAAATCCTATGCTGACCAGAGCAGAGCATCAGGATTTAGAAGTTTCCATGACTCATTCTGACATTATTAGACAAAATATGCCATCACCTAAGTATGATAAATATACACACAATGTCTTCTCTTCAAGCTGTAGCTTATCTCCCTTGTCAATAAATATACCATCTGATATAAAACCAAAAATGTTTGAAAGACCACAAAATGAGACATTTGACTTATTATCTGTTGATCAGGCTGAAGACTTGAGTATGGATCTGTCAAGTATACGGACATCAAACACTAGTACTGAGCATGTATATCCTCATAGTACTATGTCCACCTCTGACACTGTCCATCTGCCTTCATCATCAGTATGTCCTCCTTCCACATCACCACCTTGTTCCATTAGTCTGCCTTCTCCTTCACCACACCAGCCTGTCTCTCCCCACTACTATCCAATAGACTACACTAGTCAGAGCCAGCAAAATTCCACCTGTGCCTCTTTCATTAATAGTTTTCTAGATAGAAACCAAAATTGTAAGTTAGGTTATCAACACTCAGAACACTATGAAAATAACACCTTCGGTGTACCATGTTGATTCACATAACAATTATCACACTGATACTCAGTCAGAGGGGCGTATGTCCCAACAAGAGACATTTATCAATAAGCTGTGTACTCAGAATGCTAATTCTCAAAAATTACGAAGCAGTTTCTCTTTACAATTTCATGATGGTAACAGATCACCAAATGTTCTTTCAAAAGAGCATCACATGCCACAGTTGCATCTGCTGAGATCACAGCCACCGCACCAACCACAGATGTTACTCTCGAGACCCAACACAAGGGATATCCACACAGCGAAATATCAAACGTATGCTTCACACATTGGAAAATATGATACAAACAGGGATCATGAAAATGTCAATTCATTCTCTGACAGACTTTGTTCATCACTTCCGCCATATCATCTTAATTTGTCACAGCAAATGCCGACCTGCCAGCCTAAGGAGTTGTCACCACTGTATGCTCCACTTCATTACCTACCACACTATCCAGAACTTCCAGTAGCTCCATACAATTATGATGAACCAAGACCTGTGCCGACATCACCTCTGAACACTAACATTCCAGAGCCCTTTAACACTACCACTGATGCAGTCACAACAAGCAGAAACCTACAGGACATGCCTGTGCCCACTGACGAGTTACATGCTATACTGCTAAATGCAGCTAGGAACTTGGCTCACTTTTGTGCTGTAGTAAGTATGGTCTAACAGTTCTGTTGTTATTCATTAGTAACAGCACTTACACATTTTCTAACTCTTTGTCGAAATTACATAGTTTTTCAAGTCATGTGGACACTAATTAGTGCACTGTCCTGAACTAAAAATGAGTGCCTGGGAAAGACTAATGCAGGTAGAAAATTATATACAAATATAAGAAGGTGACAAACAAAATTTTTTAATCACGTAGTGTGAAGAGGGCCGGTCTCTCTGGCCGAGGGGTTACAACACTTTCTCCGTAGTCCCGTTTATCACGCAGAGTCTCGTAGCGGGGCGAGAGCTGGGAGCGGTTCGATCCCCGCTGGTGACTTGCGGGATAACTGAGCCGGCCGCTCAGAAAGCAATGGCAAACTACTGAGCGTAATCTTGCCAAGAAATCAACATACAGCTGAAAGATGCTGATGTTGACAGCGATGTCCTGTAAAGGATATGCACACACACAAAAAGTGTGAAGAGTGTCATACCGCAAGCTGACAAAGGAAAGATCAGTGGTAGAAGAAGCAGGAGAAGAACAAGAGAAATGGTTACCTAGAAATATATCATCAAAGAATTGATGCAGAACACCAAGGACCAAGATCCGTGGAGATGTATGAATGTCTATTCCAGCTGGCAGGACACATGCTTTGATGACGTGTGGAAATTAGTGAATAGAGAGTTGGCGCTAAAATCACCTCCACTGGGGACATTAAACAAGGGTACAGTGAAATACTATCTATACTGGACTCATTCTTAACATTCTTAACTGCTGACACGATATTTGGTATAACCAAATAAAAAGATATCAATTGAAATAAGAAAAAGAGTGTTGAGGTGCTACATAGAACCATACTTCTATATGGATGTGAAGCGTGAACAATGAGCAGTCAAGCTGAAAACCATCCGATGGCTGTGGAAATGTAGTTTCTGGGGAAAATGCAAAGAATACCATGGACAGACAGAAAAACTAATGAACAAGTCCTTCAAGAATCAAATGAAGATCGTAAACTGATTAGAGTCATTAGACGTAGACAGTCAAATTATTTGTGCATGTTATGAGAAGAAATGACTTGGAGAACTTGGTGACAACTGGCAAGATCGAAGGGAGGAGACCAAGGGGAAGACCGAGAAGTAAATACCTGGATGGCTTGGCCACGTGGTATGGTCGAGACAGAAACAGGGAGCTGATGTACAACTCTGGTGATCGAGTGAGATGGTAAAACATGACCGCCCACGCTTATTGGCATGGCACATGATGGATGTTAGTCAAAGACTCCTTGAATCCTGTATTGCATGTGGTGATGGCTGGAATTAATGTTAGAGAGTTTGGCATTGATTTGACTTCAATCAGTGAGAAATTATTTAGTAGCTACTGAAGGTTATGGAGCACATGTTGGTTTACTGAAGTATCTTCCACATAGAATCATCATGCTTTTATTTATATAAATCATTGTTTTGTGCTGTCAGTTATACATGATTAAGTGCATTAAAGATTCCATGTTTTTGCCAGCTGCATGAGTATATATAATAATAAAAATTATCTCAAATGACAACTAATGTAATAAGCATTCCCATATATGTATGGTACTTTACACACACCTTATGTGTTTATAATGGCCATGTTAAAAATAGCTTTTGTGGGTCATGTATTATTGATTATTTTCCATACATTTTAATGCATGTTGTTCTGTTGTTGAATAAGATTAATTTAATAAGTGATGTATGTATGAAATAACGTATGACAGGACAGATATAAGAAAAGCAGAATTTCAGATGGGCATGCATGCCCAATTCTTAACCCTTTAAAAATAAAATTTGTTTGTTTATTTGTTCGTTCATCATCGTCATCATCAGCGTCATCATGTAGCAGGTCATATGCAGAATGTCACTCTCATCATGGCCCCCCAAAAAGATTCTTAGTCCTTTCCCAGCTCTCTTTGTTATACATTTATTTCAGAAGGGTGATTAAGAAGAGTGGTGTTGGTCACTTAAACTTATGGAACCATTATCCAGTATATTTGAAGTCCAGTCATTTCACATCCCTGCAGTTGTATCTGCCATTGAAATAAAAGTTAGGTGCATGTCATTTACAGGATGTCACAATCAACCCCAGCATTTTTGGTGGTTTGTGATTTATTTGGTAGTTATGTTCAGTCGTTTGCCATTGCTTTCTGAATGACCGATGCACATACCATCGAAATCAATGCAAAGTAGTCTGCTTCCAATTCGCTTGTGGCTGATTTTGAACCCTTGATTCAAACGTCCTAAGAAACCACCGGGAAGGTTAACCCGGTCAACAAATGCCCGCAGAAGTCAGATGTGTCGGCCTAACGGCGCAAGAACGCAGCTCTTCTGTAAATAGGCACAACGCAGTCACGTCCGAAAAAAGAAACTCCGGATGAATGCAGAAGAAGAAGAAGAAGAAGAACCCTTGATTCAGTATGCCAGGCAATTGGGCAACTGAGTTCACTAACCTTAAGCCACAGTACCAGCGCCATTACAATACCTGACATTTGTTTGCTGTATTCTGTGAAGATTTCAACACTGAAATAATACTTACTGTTTTTAATGCTTGATTTGCCTTCTCTTTCCTCAAGAACCGTGCAAAATCTGACGTGTATGATCCGGACAGATTTAAAGATGTGGACTCAACCTGGGAAAAGATGATGGAGCACTTTAACTTTCATGCCAAGTGTATTGTACGCTTTGCAAAGAGGGTGCCGGGTAATTTGTTTAGGTTATTCTGATAGTTAAACTTTAAAAAAAAAATATTTTCAAAATATTTGAAAACATGCCATATTTCAGTCGGATAAGTGTGATTTGTGATGTTTTTGCTTTGTGCTGTCAGCCTTATATTTTTTTTTCTGTTTGCTTGCTGTTGTTCTAGTAATGTCTGAACAGGAAGTCCAGTTGTTTGGATCTATATTTCTGTAATAAGTAAGACTGATGAGACTCTTAAATAGCTCTTTGTGGATGCTTGTCTCTGTGGGCCAATGTTCGCTGCACAATTGACAAAGCATATGGCTGTCTTCAAAGATATGTTCTGTTCCACATGTGTGCAAGGCTGGTGGAACAGTCTTCAATCTGTGAGTGACTGTTCAATCTGTTGTGTCCTATTCTATTCTCCATGTGTGCAAGACTGATGAGATCAACTTCAGTCTGTGTGACTGTTCAATCTGTTGTGTCCTATTCTATTCTCTATGTGTGCAAGACTGATGAGATCAATTTCATTCTGTGTGACTGTTCAATGTGTTGTGTCCTATTCTATTCTCCATATGTGCAAGACTGATAAGACCATCTTCAATTGATTATAAGTGACTTCAGTCTGTTGTGTCCTGTTCTTTTCCATATGTCTGATTGGATCAGCTTCAGTCTGTGTGATTGCTCAGTCTATTCTATCTTGTTCTTATACACAACAGTGTTATCTATTTTGCTTGATCGAGATAGTAATAGTTCACTTGTTGACTGAATTTTCTAGTTGACCAGAACCTTATACAATAGAAATGAATTTATTAAAAATGCACCTAAAATATAGTTTATTCAGTGTGACAATATACCAGAATGTTTCCTATACATATGTAACATGGCAGTAATGATAGTGCAGTACCTGGTACGCCTGCCAGCCGGCCCAGAGGTCTTATGTTTGAATCCCCATCTAGGCAGATGTTTTTTAACTCAACCTAAAATTGACGCCGGGAATTGAAGGGAGCTGACATGATATTGACTACTTCACTTGTTCGGTGCCAGTTGACCTATACAAGTATGGGATGCACCATTTAACCAATTCATTAAGGTGTGTAAAACTTTCAAAACTGTAATTTACTGCTAATATAGTATCTTGCGGTGTGTTTGTGGGGGGGGGGGGTGTCTTTGAGCCTGAGGAATTAAGGCTGCCTAGCTAGTGCAGTCGCCGTGAACTGTGCAGGTTAGGATTTTCTTTTTGCCCCCAACAGAAGAAAATCCCACACTTTATCGAGGATTCGAACCCGTGTCTCCCGAAGGAGAATCCAGCATTCTAGCCACTCAGCTAGGGGCCCTTAATTTACTTAAATATAATGGAACAGTCACAGAACTTTCAAAATCAAAAATACATATTTCTTGAACCAGTTTACAGCACCACCTTATTTTACCATTTGGACTAGAAGAAGCTAAACCTGTGTTGTTACTTGCAGGCTTCCGAAGTCTCAAGATTGATGACCAGGTTTTGCTGCTGCGCATGGCCACATACAGCCTCGTCATCTTGAACCACAGTCGAGCTTATGAACCAGAGACTGGATTTTACAACTACTTTAACTTCACTGAGAGAGAGATTCATATGATACGAGTAAGAAACTTGCATTCATGTATGTGTGCCTGTTTTATTGCAAATTAAGTATAACAGTTTTAATGTAAATTAAGTATATTCTCAATACACTTTATTTACAAGTCATGGTCGGATAGTGGCTAGGTCACTTGCCTGCCATAATGGTGGTCCAGGTCAAGAAGAAGAGAATTACAGACACATATGGGTAATATGGGAAAGACATGGGAGAAGTTGCAAAAGATAGCTACAGATTGGTGTGCTTGGTATCATATGGTTGAGGTCCTATTGTCAATTGGAGGAAGAAGAAGATAAAGACGCGGCAGCAGAAAAAAAAAAGAGGAGGCAGCACGAGCTGCAGGTTGAGACATTACTTTTGCATGGATTGTTTAAAGTAGAAGAAAAGAGGAAAAAATGAAGAGGAATGGGTGATGGCAACAGCAATAACATTACTTATTTAAGGTTTATTTGAAAAAGAAGAAGATTGATTGATTGATTTAGGAACCGACATCGCAGCATATGGGGCATTCCCATAAGCGCTCCGTCCCCATCCTCAGCAGCCAGCGAAGAGTTCCAACACCAGTAGTACCAGTAGCAATCTGATTATAGTACCAGTAGCAATCTGATTATATGTCCATCTCTCCTTTTCTCTGAGCATCGAGCGTCAGCCAGATCCCCTTGTCACTCCTCGCTGTCTCATTCTTGCCAGACCATGATGAAGAAGAAGGAGGATGGAGAAGAAATAGAGAAATAAGCAGCAGTTGTATGATACGATGTTATTTCAGCAAGACTTGTTTGAACTGAAATTGTGAAAGTTTGTGATCTTCTTTGCAATATTTAGATCCTCTTGTTTGTTTAATGTTCTTTAGGACTTATTCCCTGAATTTGATATCCTACACACTCACTACAAGCACATTGGAAACATGGCTCAGAGACAAAGGTTGACCGAGGTGGAATATGCATACATGTCCTGCATGCTACTTCTTAATAATGGTATGTTATTTGTGCTCTTTTTTTTAGCCCGAATCACCTTTTCATTATTTTTGTTTGTGTGTTAGTTAGCTTGTGGATATGTGTGGCAAAGGGATTCAGACAGTGGTCTGTAAAATCAATATGAAGAGCTCTAATTTCTTGTAAGGTAGACAATTTTTATATTAGTGGTGTAATAAAAGCCTGGCCTGTACAGTAAGTGATGGCTGTCATGGTGAGTGGTCTTTCATTCTGAACCCTCAACAATGTCCTCCTGGTAGATACCATCAGTGGTACAAAAATACAGTTTTTTTTCTTATTTCGTTTGCTGGTAGAAAGTAATCTTATGATGATAGTTTTATTTTCTTGTTTTGTTTAGTTAACTGGTAGAAGTATCATCTTGTAATGATAGTTATTTAAACAAATTGTTTGTTTAGTTAACTAGTAGAAAAGTCCTCTGTATTCTGAACAAAAGTAAATGAGAGGTGTTGAGAAGTTTCAGTGTCAGCTCTATGGCTAAGAAATTATTTGATTCAATTCTAACATAGTGCTGGACATTTTATTCTCTTTCTCCTTGTTCATCATTTACTTCTTCCTTCCTTCACTTGTTCCTTCATGTTTATGTCTGCAATGTTGCCTCATTTGCAAACTTCACTGTCCTTTTTAGTTCACTGAGTGGTCCATCACAGGGCATCTGTAAAGGGCCTCCAGTTACTGTGGTTGGGCCTTTTTGACGCACATGGCCCGGTGCTGCACCTGCCTACGGGTACATAGCAAGGCGAGCACCACAGTGTTATGCAGTCGTAGGCATATTTCCATCACATGTGTGCATTGCATCCTGATTGCTGTGATGCACTTCCTGACTAGTTGCCTCAATCTTCAGCACCTTTTTGCTGAGATAGACTGTGGTGTTATTTAAGTTTAGATATGTTTGCATGTATACATATCTAGAGCAGACTGATTTTACAGCACCAGAGACTCACCATCACCCCTTCTCCAGTTAGTTAAAACAGTTCTGCAATGTGAAGACCAGGAGTTAAATTTTTACTGCCAGAAGCATTTTGCAAAGTTGAGTACTCATCCTCAACTCTGAGGCCGCCATCTTTCTTAATGCAGTTAACTCATACATTCTGTTGTGGATTGTTTTGCCACTGTAACATAATTGCTTGTGCACTCATGTTTCAACTCCAGTGGCTCTAGGTTTAAATCCCACAAAGCCTGATTTTATCTGTATGGGATTGATCCAGCGTCATAAAATTAGTGAGGGAGGTAAATAAGCAAGAATTATATGATTCACATCAGCCATCAAATTCTGATTGGTCAATATAGCAGAGCATTAGATAGTGCACTCATCTAGGGTATTGATGTCTAGAGTTTGTACCATGCTCAAGATATGCAGCAATGATCTATAGCATAAACAATCCTCATGTGTGTACTCATGCCATATATACAAACCACATAGCCCTCGTTGTTCTCTGTACCTAATGGTTGTGATGTAGTTTGGGGTATTGGCTAAGGATCTCTGTTATTGCATATGGATATCTCAATGTGTGAGAATTCATATGTGTGTTTACCAGTATCACGCATGCCATGAATGTTCTTTGTGTTAGTAGGTTTTCTCATTTTTGAAATTTAATCTCGTCATTGTTCTATTCAGCCTGCTGTATTCTATTTCAGCTTGTGCAATGGGCATGTGGGTCCTACGGGTCTTTCACCCTTTCCCCAGAAGTCAGGATATCCGATCCATTACCCCTGGATCAGGGAGGGTTAAACCATCCTTTTCATGTTTTATATAACATCCATAACCATGAAACGAAGCAGGTCTGCACAAACTAGAGGTGAATGTAATAAAAAATATTAGTTGTTTTGGAGCTACAAAACAAAATACTTTGCATCACGTCGTAGCTCTTCTAGAAGACCTTCCTCTACACTTGGTTGGCCGAGTTATTCTTTTTCTTTATGTGACTTGTTCATGGTTGGTTGGATTTTGTGGCTGAATTTTTCTACATGATGGAGTTACCTGCCCTAAGCACAACCCTTCTTAGTTGCCTCCCATGACTTGGATGATAGATTATGGACCCTGGTCGCACATCAGACTTAAAATATGTAGCTCCAGGGTTAAATCAGTACTACTGTACGCATCAGAAATATGAAGAATGATTAGAAGAATTACTAATAAACTATAAACATTCAATAACTGGTGCATGTCCAAAATAGTGGGACTAAAATGGTATGACAGAGTCATCAGTGCAGAGCTCATGGACAGAACTAAACAAATTTAATTGAATCAAGAGGTAAGGAAAAGGTGCTGGTGCTGGATATGACACACACTGATGAAAAGTGAGGTTAGTATAACTAGACACTTCCTTGTCTCGAACTCACAAGGAAAATGAAGTAGTGGGATACCTAAACACACATGGGGAGTAGAATTAAAGGCAGACATGAATAATATGTGGAGGACATTGAGGGAGCTACAGGAGATGGTAAAAGATAGGACAACTTGGTGTGAATTAGTTGAGGGCCTATTCCCAAATGGGGGTAGGTTAGTTAGTCAGTCAGTCATGGTTCCAACTTCACGGCAAAGAGTCGCCCCCATTATGCTCAGTTCCTGTGCCAGTGAACATCACACAAAACGCTCCTCACTGCCCCATGTGAAAAGTGGAACAGACATGAGTCTTGACAAACTAACAGCCCGCACAGGTATACTATGCATAATGCCGCTGCCAGAATGCCAATACAAAAATCTGCCATGAAAAATATAGTTCATCGTCGATGGAAGCGGCAGTCAATAGAAAACCAGCAGCCATACAATACTGCATAAGGCAGCCCAGTTAGTTCAGCGACGGACCAACCGTAATTTTTTCTGAACATGCAGTTCACGCTACAAGCAACTGCGGACAGATGTAAAAACACTCACACGAAATTCACAACTCACAGTATCACTCCACGCACTCGACTCAGTAGCAGGGAGACGAAACCATGTATGAGCAAATCGTAGCCACAAGCATAAACACTCCAGAGGCCTTAACAAATGACTATTACAAAACATGTCTCGTACTTTGACCAGAAATGTGTACTTTGACCAGAAATGTGTGGTCTTTTTACATACAATGTTGTGGAGAAAAGTAAAAGAGATGAATTTTATGATTAAGTAGATTTCAAAGCAATGATGGTTGATGTTTGCAAACTCATTCAGCCTAGCTCCTGCTAACTTCATTATAATATTTCTTCAAGAATACCCAGGACTAGAGAACACAGAGATGACAAAAGAACTGAAAGAGAGATACATGAATGCATTTCTACACTATGAAATTGGTATGTGTTTTTCTCTTCTGAATCTTTTCAAAATCTTTTCTACAGATTACTGTTCATTTCCTTGCAACTCACCAGTGCCTAATCTACATATATTTCTTTATACTCTTTCTCTTTTGTTAGGATCATGCCATTCCCTAGTTGTCTATCCTTTTCTGCTCTTGTTAATTCCATGTATGTCTGCATTGATAGATACTTGCATGTCTGTTTTATAAATGTAGTTCTTGATCTACCCATTCCTATTTTCCCGCGTATTGTGTCCTCCAGTACACCCTTTGGTGTTTATTTGTGACTTAGAGTGTGAAGAAGCCTTGGGAGTCTTCACATTTTAATTACTGTAAGAAGTCTTCTGGAAGTTAGCATATCCGAATGGATAAGAGCTATTGTTCGTAAACATTCGGTGTGCTAGTGCCGGGGTAGCAGGTTCAACCCCTACACCGTTCAGGTGTACTAAAATGTTGACTTTTAGTCCTTGACTAAAATTACATAAATTACAAGTACCTCAGAAGTCAGAGTGAGTTCGCCTGATGGCATGGGAAACTGATAATAGGGAAAGGTAATCCACATGCAAAAATCATCCATTGCACTAGAAGTTGTAGCACATGTATGGATTACGCTCAAGTTCACAGTGAACGAGCGAAAATTAAAAACAAAATTCTTTACATATAGATTATTTGGTTGTTTCGGGATTTGAAATTTAAATATTGAGCACAACCCACTACTGGCAACGCTGATCTTTACATATAGTTAATTACTTTAATTGTTGTCTAAGGTAAATTTCTTGAGAAAACTGTTGCATGCAAGATAGTGTCCTACTTAGAGAATTAACTTGGTTTCCGGTAATCTTGGGCCCTACAGACTTAGGAGAATGCTATGAGGACATGCTGCCACTGTTACATGCAATGTATATGAGAATTTTCATATAAAACATGAAACAATTGCTTTGTGATTGACCTCAAAGATGTATAAAATCATGTGGATTGTTTGATCTTAAATGTATGGTCTGCAAGGCTATAGAGTGAAACTATGGATTGTGAACTCATCAGTAGTAGCCTTAACGGAGACCACCTTGTGTTGGTTCACATACAAAGGCATACGTGCTGGTTGTTCAGAAAGCAATGACAAACTACTGAACTTAAATTTGCCAAAAAAATCACAAAGATTAAAAAACACTGGGGTTGACTACCATGTCCTGTAAAGGATATGCAACTAACTTAATGGAGTTATCAGTGGCATTTCAGTTGGACACATGGACATCAGATACTATGTAGCATATGTCCGGGGTTGCCCCCAGAATCCCTGCTTTCTCAAATGCCGTTCTTTTTTCTCATTCCTTTTTCGAGAGGATTGCATCATACATAGTTATGCACCTCAAGAGGTCAGTGGGTCTGACTTTAGCATGCACTTATGCTAGGTTTACTTCCTGCAGACAGATTCCATCCAAGGTAAGGGCTTTATCTACTTGTGGCTAAATTTTCTTTTCCTTACAGCCTACTCTTTGCAATTTTCAGTTACCATAGGATGTTGAACATACACAGCTGGCATGCTGTTTTTTCACCCTTATCCTAGGATAAGGTATTCCAACTCACTAAGAGATCAGTAAGACATATTATCTCATTAGAAACCAATGGATTTTGTAAAAACTGTTGAGTCCTATATTGGGATTTGAATTTGGAACTTAAGTGTGTGGCAGACACCATAACCTCTCAGCCACATCTCCTTCCAGTGCTGTTCAATTTATACACAAAAGAGACCTTACGGTTGCATTTCAGTTTATGCAAAAAGAGACCTTACAGTGCTGTTCAGTTTATACAAACAAAGATACCTTACAGTGCTGTTAAATCTATATAAAAAGAGACCTTACAGTGCTGTTCAATTTATAAAAAAAAGAGACATTACAGTGGTGTTTAATTTATTTTTTAAAAAAAGAGAAGAATTTACAGTGCAAGAAACTTTAACACTATTTCCGGCTCTAAGATTAAGCCTACTAAGGTCTGAGTGATGTGATGTGAAATGTATATAATCATGATGCATCATTTGCTGTTTGTGAATTAAGATAAAGCTTCTTCAACTAAGTGTTCTTGTTTTTCATTGTTTGTTTGATGACAAAGACTAGGGCAAACAAATTCTATATGTTTATGCCTTTCATTTGTCAAACTGCCCAGTCATATTTTATGTTTATTTAATTTTGTCATTGATTTGATGGCAGTCAGCCCTCCTCTCATCACCCTTGGCAGGGAATGTGGAGCACAGGCTGTGAGAGAATAGGAGTGGAAATGAAACAGTTAATAGACAACAACTCTGGAGAGAGTGTTTCATTATATGCAACAATGGCACTGTCATTTATCTGTATGTTTGTCATCTTTGTTGTAACTTGTATCAACAGTAGCTGTCAATATGCAGGACAAACATCTTAAAGTTACTTGATGACGCCATTTGAAGCACTGTTCTTTTCCCATCTGCTCGCTTTGAACTCAAGCGAAGTCCATACACGTGCTTCTACTTTTAGTGCACGGGACTGTTTTTTGTGTGTGGATTAGCTTCCCCTATTACCAGTGTCCCTCACCCTCAGGTGAACCAACCACAACTTCAGGTATTTGTAATTTACATACCCAAGTCAAGGACAAGAAGTCATTATTTTAATCCAACTGATCGGTGTAGGGGTTGAACCTGCTACCTCAGCACCAACACATCGGATGTGTAAGAACGAGCGCTGTTTTCTATTCCATCATGCTGACCACCAGTACAGGAGTTAAATTTTAGCCATCCCTTAATAAGAATATGATGGGTGCTCTAATCAAGTTTTTCCAGCAAAAATGTGTTATGCCTTTTCAAGAATATTCAGAATTATATTAATTGTCACTGGTTTTCTGTCCTTTTCTTATTATTGCAGAACACTTCCCTAAAGGCAGGCTTCGTTTTGCAGAAATGCTGCTGCACTTATCAGAGTTCTCCCATCTGAACATGCAGCACAGCGTGGCAGTAGGACTTGTGATCACGAAGAACCCACAGCTTCATATACCTCAGCTGTATGCTGAAATGTACATTAACAATGGCTCATCTATGGACAGTAGTGACTCTACGACTGATGATGAAACACCAGATGTTTTTGAATTTCATGAACCACCAGTTGTGGGTATTGTTAAGTGAACACCCCATGACATTAAGTTCTACTTTCATCATGCTGTATGTTATTAATTTATGACCTAAATTTGTAACTTCCTTTGGGTTATTTTGTTTCTTTAAATGTATAATTTATTGTTGGCATATTTTTCTGTATCTTGTCGGGTGCATACTACAGAAATTAAAGCGATGTAATCAATCCTTTTTGCTGAAATACACATAACACACTGTCATATGTTTCACTGTCGCCATAAGGAAGCAAACAATGAAAAGTCTGGCAACCAACAAAATCTGTCGACTGAAAGAAATCTACATTTTCCAAAGCACACCACACCACTTATTAGAAAATGGGCATGTGGTAGACAAAGCGGCCTTTACTGTGGTTTTCACCACACATAATGAAACGTTGCTGAGATTTTCAGAGGAGTCTGCTATAAAAGGGATTAATCCACAATTCTGTAAACAAAATTTTTTTTAAAAACTAACATGACAAGTGTTAAACATATGACAGTGTGTTTTGTGTATTTCAGCTTAACAGATTCACGGAGTGGCTCTAATATGTTGAATTATTTCTGTGGTATGCATCTTATGTGATACAACAATACATGCTAGGCAATAAATTGTGCAGTATATCGTGTCTTCATTATTTAAATGTCTTTAAATGCCTTCTCAGAGGTTGTTGTCATATCTTGTGATAAAAGTCGTAGGGGTTAACGTCTTTCTCCGTAATCCCGTATATTCTCGTGAGTAACATAACCTGCGCGAGAATTGGTAGCGGTCCTCGCCGCATTGGTAACTTACAGGGTATGTGAGCCGGTCACTCAGAAAGCAATGGCAAACTACTGAGCGTAATCTTGCCTAGTACATCAACAACAGCTGAAAAATGCTGATATTGATTGCAACGTTCTGTAAGGGGTGTGCAAAAAAAAAAAGACTGGAGCAATTATAGCATAGTGGCGAGCGTTCTTTGCTTGCTTACTCAATGCCCAGTGTTTAAAACCCCTGTAAGTAGTATGTTATTGTGACCCCCATGGCTCTGGCATTAACCCAGCCTCATAAAATTGGTACCAGAAAATGTTGTGGTAGATACGGTGACTGGCATGATACTAATCACATCTCCTTTGAGTGCTGTTTGGTCAAGAATATGCAGGCCTAACACAACCTTCTTAATATGCCCTAAGAACATGTAAACTTTCATATGTGTGTATTTGTGTGTGCAAGCATGCCTGAGAACACTTGTGTGATAGTTGTCTGTCCTATAAAGAACATTGCAATCCAAACCAGCATTTATTGGCTGTTTGTCCTTGACTAGGTATGTTAATTGATTATTTGCCATTGCTTTCTGAACGCTTAATAACATTGAAATCAACACAAAGCGGTCTGCTTTCAAATCCCCTGCCATTGATTTTCAACCATGGACTCGTTATGGCGGGGAATTGTAAACTTGTGCATCTCACTATCCCCTAAACCACAGCGCGCGCCGTTTATATATCTATATGATAGAGAGATAGAGAACGAGCATATTGGTTTAATATAGATTTATTGTATATTTTTGTTTGTGTCAAAAGTTTATGTGTGCCCATTTTTATGACTGTCATGATATAATCATTCATTATTTCAAAGTTTTATTACAGCAGTAAAAAGTAATGTACTGTGTCGTATTTGCATGAATGCTATTTATCACAATATTTACTGTGATATGTCAAGTCTTGTTCACTGAGAGAAAGTGCTGCCTTCTCTTTACAGAGCCTTACCAAATGGCATGAGTGATCATGCTACATGTCTCATTCGGGTGTATCATTTATCATTTCATGTGCTTTTCTTTTATCATTTCATGTGTTGTTATCTTTCCACTCAATGCTACAACACTGACTAAAATGTGTCCTCTCTGCTCCTTCTGTTTCTGTTCTCCTTTAAACTTTCCAGGTTTTACAGTATGTTATCATTCTTTTTTCCTTCCCACAATATAGAAAAGTACATTTATATAGGAGAATTATGTTTTGATTAGTCACAGAGAATAAACTTATTTTTTAGAATAAACATATTTCTTAGAAAATACTAATTTGTTGTAATTAACTAATTTTGTTACAATAAACTAATTTGTTAGAATTTCTTTGCTAGATTTATCTAATTCACTGTGATTGAATAGGCAACTTCTTCTTCTTCAGCATTCCGAGCCATTGAGGTTCTTTGCTGCAAATACAATCTGTCTCCATTCGTCTCTCTGGTGGACCTTCTCTTGCCAGTCGTTGATTCCAAGTGCTTGTAGGTCTGTATGTATATTATCTCTCCACCGCCTTCTTGGTCTACCTCGGGGTCTACGGTCATTTATTTCCTGAGTGTAAGCGAGTTTTGTTTCCCTATTATCTTCCATTCTTTCTATATGCCCCAGCCATTGTAGTCTATTAGCCTTCATGATACCAGTGATTAGCGGGGACTTAAACAAATCATAAATGTCTTTGTTACTTCTTCTTTTCCACTCTCCACTTTGTGTATCCCTAATGGGTCCAAAGATGCGTCTTAAAATTTTGTTCTCAAAGGTTTGTAACAAGGCTTCGTCTCCTTTCGTTGTACTCCAGGTTTCAGAGCCATACAGCACAACTGGTCTGATCAGTGTTTTGTATATTGTGATTTTGGTGTTACGAGATAGCGCCTTTGATTTTAGTAGATGTTGTAGTGCATAGTATATCTTATTTCCAGAGTTGATTCTAGTTTGTATTTCTTCCCTTATGATGTTGGAGCAGTTGAAGATTGTACCCAGGTATTTGTATGTTTCCGTTCTTTTAATGGTCATATTATCTATTTGTATGTGGCCAGAGTTTTTAGCCATTCCGTCTCTTGAAATTACCATATATTCTGTCTTATCTTGGTTGATAACCAGCCCCATCTGTTGGGCTTTTTCCTTTAAGTGAGTCAATATTTCTAATGTCTTTTGTTCACTTTGCCCTATAATATCTATATCATCTGCATAACCAAGCAGCCTGGATGTTCCTCCAATATCACATTCCTCCTTTACCTTCCTTACAACTTTCTCTAGAGCCAGATTGAAGAGTAGCGGCGATAGTGCATCACCCTGTTTCAAGCCAGATGTTATTTGGAAGGGGTAATAGGCAACAATTCCTCCAAATTATATTGAATCATTTTATTTGTTTTGTTTATATCTACTAACTCTAAGATGTGTGCCAGTTTGGTTCAGGACCATAATGGCTATATATCCAATGATTTATGGTAACATCAGACAGAAGTCTTGCGTAAAACCAGCAGAGCTAGCTGGTGCATGCAGCAAGATACAGTATATCCACTTATATTCTATACAGTGGCCTTAACTTTCCTTCCCCCATGCCTGTTATAGAAATCACCACACCTCAGACTGCCAAATTCAGACTCATCAGTTTGGGGGAATCTGCTGAAGTCATTTAAAATTAGTTTGAAATGTTAAAAACTCATGATTGTTTGCACTAGCCTGACTTCAGTAATTCATTAATATTTATTTACTCTCTGGCCTTTCAGTATCACCATAGCTCTCCAAATAAGATATCAGCACAGAATTCTATTTGAGAATGCAGTGGACCATTATCTACAGAAGACAAAATTGCAAAGTTCTTATAAGGACTTGACTGACCGACTGGTACCTGGTCGTCTTGATAGATGATAGTTTGTAAAATGGTGTTATACCGCTCCATAGCACAAAGCATGGGCTGAATTTAGAGATCATGTGTTGCCCATGCAGCATGACCCCTCTCTCGGCCTGTCTAGTTTACACCAGAGGAAAGGTAACACCAATATGTCTGGAACAAGGCCAGCTGCATATATTGCTGGATCAGCAAAGCTATAAATACTCTTAACTGTCCATCTGTTGGAGCTTCCATCCTAGACCAGTTGCTGATGTAAGGACTTGCAATGGAAATAATTGCCTGTAACCTTACAAAGTAAAGATTACATCTTGACATGTACGATAATGAAATAGTCACACAGCTTTTGCTTTCTAATGTAAGGACTTGCAATGGAAATAATTGCCTGTAACTTTACAAAGTAAAGATTACATCTTGACATGTACGATAATGAAATAGTCACGCAGCTTTTGCTTTCTAATGTTAGTAATGAATTTCATTTTTAAAATAACTTCATTACATAGTTTGGTTATTTGTGGTATTAGTAAAACCTTTCTGTGTAGCTACATTTCTGTAGATTCAAGGGATTTCCTTGCATGCTAACTAATTACCCTGGATTCACAATCATAAAAGGAAAAGTACAAAATTGCAGCTGAAGTAGAAGTAATGGCTATCAAGTTGATACTGAAGACAAATGAAGGTAAACTGTGATTAGGGAGTATGCAGGGGAAGGGTATGACAAAGTACATAATTTTTTTTTTTAAGTCGCTTAAAAGTCGACAGGGTCGACTTCAATGCACCAGGTTTTTTATCCCATATGGCTCTGTCTCTTTCCGCAGCATGGAAAGGGTTGCACAAAGCACAAACTCTCTAGCTCCAGTGATGACCCACAGAAGTCTCTGAAAAAATTCACTCGTGAACCGAAGGACGCGGCCCGGATTCAAACCCACAACATCGGAGCCCGAGTCAAATGGCTTAACCACTTCACCACGGAGACTCTAGAAAGAAAATAATTAGGGGGATAAGGGTGCATAAAACTTAAGCAAGTCGGCAGTGGATCTTCATACTGCTCGTAGAAAAACTAAAATGTATAAACGGACTGATCCAAAAGGATATAGACTGACCACATAAACGATGGACAGAGGGAATAGCAGAGTCCATGAGAATATTGATACATGAATCCCATAAGCGGGCACTGTCCTGCTGTTTATATTTCACCTCTACACCACAAGGTACAAGAGGAACATGATGAGATGAGATGAAAACTGAAGAGGAATAATTGGCATTACATCTAAAAGTGCCTTAATGCATAATTGGAATTATTTGTTAACTGGAACTACTTGTTACTTGTGATCATTTTCTAGTAAAGCTTACCATCTACTTCTTGTTTTTTGGTGGTTAATTCTTATTGCATAATCTACAGTTAAAGATTATGTTTGTTTATTGCCTTCATACAAATCCCTGGCGTATGGGACAAGCAATGTAAAAGTAAGATTCCAGTTCATCGATGTCAGAATAATCACTATTTCTGTAAGAATAATCACTATTTCTGGTTCATTTTGTTGCTAGCTGATATATTTTGTTTGTTTATTTTGGATCCTTGCTAATACTAGAGTTCATGCACAGTGTTAACTTTCTCCTGTTGTGATCTGTGGGAGAAGATTACAGCACTTGTGGAGTTATCCAAGTGTCCAATGAAGGCGATTCTTTAAAAATCAACCAAGTATTGTTTATGATGTGATCCTCATCATCAAGTGCCTTGTCGACTGGCATGGGTGATCACACCTCTTCGTCTTGCTCCAAATAACAGCACGTATCAATTTGTGTGCTGACACCCTTCCATAAAGGATTTTGTTAAGTGACCTGGGCTCCCAGGTCAACTTAGCCTAAAATATGTACCAGGAAATATCTTGGGAAATAAGGGTGGCTGATGTGACACTGACCACATGACCAGCTGCGCCATATTGGTCCACAATGGGTCTAGCACCGTATGCTCAATGTGAATAAGGCATGTAAAATGCTCCTTTACCATTGTTTCGTTTACATTTTTCGGTTTTTCTTTTCTCATAATGTTGCCAAAAATGTTGACTGCCTCTTTCTGAGATTTGTGATAAGTTGTCTTTCTGTCCTTTCCTCTTTCAGAACATTTAGATTGCTCATTTTGACTGTCCATGGAATTTTCTAAATTTTTCTGTAGAACTACATGTGATATAGATTACTTTAAATATGCTTTCAGATGAAACCACAGTGTCATTTATTTGTCTGCAATAAATTCAAAATTTAAGACTCATCTATATAATTTAAATGGTTATGTGAAGAACTACGTTGAAGCAATGCCATGTTTGTTTTTATTATGATCCACAAAATACTATGCCTTTGAAAGTTATGGATATGTGGCTGATATAATGACTTATCTGTTGAAGATGTTACTTTCAGGTGATCTCAGTGAAAACATGAAAGTGTACACTTACAGTGTTTCACATGTTCATTTATTATGATTTGTTACATATATTTATTTGGTGCCATAATGACTATCATCAATCTTGCACAGCATACATAATTCAATCTACCATTCTCTCACAAGGTTATCTTACAGTAAATATGAATAATGCATAAATTACATATATTTTTCTAAACCTCAAAATGGTAACATTAGTTCACAAAATATTTTAAATATACAAGCAAAATACATTACTTTAGTATATTTTGCTAGGCACTTTTTAGAAGAAAAAAATATGTCAGATAATGAGGTGCTCTCTTGTGCAGGTTGTTCAGTCAAATATACCCTGTCTTTGTAGTCATAGTCACTAACAACGGTACCATTGTGTTCCAGAAAGAGTTTTATTCACCAAGCAAGACAAGGGTCTTCTCAGCACATGGTATAATAGTTCAGGAAGCCAGTGGTGTATTTTCTATGACTTCATTCATCATGTCAGTGAAGGTGTCTGCAGTTAAGTGGTACAACTTCAGTTTCAGTTGCAAAAATGCAACAGTGCTTGCATACTAAGTGATTCATTAGGCATGATTCAATAATTTTGGTATATTTCACATACAAACATTGAATTCAATCCCTGCAGAGGTCCACATTTCATAGACTTATGTTTATCTTCATAACAGCATATGAGGGCATTGTGGGCAGTGACAAAGCAGAAAGGCTTGCTGGTACTGCCACCATATCATTAGGTTAACCAATGGATCAGTCTGACTGTATGAACATCATTAGATAATTATATCTAAATGATGATTTTCAACTGAATGAATCAACATCAACAGACAGAATGTAAACACTGAAATTGAAAATTGGGGTAGCCAAAAAAGAGCACCACACCAAATGTGTGAGGAGGGTTATCAATCAACATCAAACTTATAAAATTAGCCATTGAACAAGAATTGATCTATTATGAAGGTGGTCATGACATCTATGTACATGCCTGGAGTGCAATGATTATAATCTAAACTTAACTGAATTTTAAAAATAAAATCATTTATTACTGAGTGGCATGGTGAAGAAACTGGAGACAGTGGAGATTTGGGTTTTGAGAAGAATGTAGAAAGACAATGAAAGAAACGTGCAAGAGACATAAGAATGACAAGTTTTGACATGGGATTAGGATAGCTCCACAAACACCCAACCATCCTGAAAGTCCATGTGATTTACCAACAACCTGGTGTCTTTTACTTGTTAATGTAAAGATAATTGTGATATGAACACTTTATATAAAAAATTATGTTGCTGTTACTTTGATATATATTTTATTTGTTCTGCTTCACCATTATTGTTGTATCTTCATTTTCTGTGCACTTACAATTTCCTTGTCATACACAATAAAATATGAAAAGGATGCTTTTGTTTAACTTGGACATTCGTTACTGGGATTAACATGTCTAATATTTGTGTGTGACATGTTTCACAGCTGTGTGGCTGAATTCTACTTATTCTTTGTTCCTCTTTTGAGGGGAATGCATCATACCTAGTTATGTACCTCAGAAGTTAGTTTGTCCACGTGAGCAGGCATTTGTGAAAGTATTACTTCATTTAGATGTGTTGGTGTAAGATGTGCTGACAGTGGCATGAGAACGGTTGGATAAGTGTTGGATGCCAGATCTCATTGTTAATTACAGGAGGAAAAGGACCACCTTTTATTATGTGCACTCAGACTACAAACGTGTGATGGTTCTATTACTTCACATACTCACAGAAAGTCTTAAACGTGTGGAGGATCGACTTCATTGCACCGGGTTTAATCCCATATGACTCAGTCTCTTTCTGCAGGGCGGTCTGGCGAAAGCATCACAAAAATCATGAACTCTGTAACTCCAGCGACAACTACCAGGAGTCTCCAAGAAAAATGCATTTGTGAACCAAAAAGAACCAGCCAGAACCAAACCCACAACCTTCAGAGCGCGAGGCAGATGGCTTGACCACTTCACCAAGGAGACTTCCTCACTCAAACCCACTCCGACTTCGGGGGTACTTTTAATAGCTTAGTTTAGTCGATGGATCAACATCACGGCACACGGGTGTAACCCATAAGTGCTCCGTTCTCCTCCTAACTCAAACTTGAGTCTGGAGAAACTCAGCTCAGTGCATAAACTCCGTAGCACCAGTTCTTCTTCTTTCGTTCGCTTGAAATATGTCTATATCTGCAATGTCGTCTCTTGCATGAATTGAACTGTTTTTTCAGTTCACACAGTGGTCCATAGAGTTTATCTTCCACTGTCGTCTCTCTAGGCCAGAAGGTTTGCCTAGATATGTTATATTTTGGGCAGTCTTGGAGTATGTGCTCTGCTGTCTGCGACGCCAATCCACATGTGCACATGGCTGTTTCACCAATCTTGAATTTTGTATACATGTGGTTGCGTAATCTATTGTGTCCTGTTCTGAGGCGCAGAATAATGACTTGTTCTGGTCTGTCCATAACGTGGTAGTCATCTTGAGCAGGTTTTAGGTGGCTTTCTGACTGATTTGATCATTCTTTTCTTTTGGTGGTATGTAACGGGCACATCAGGCTGTTCTTCTTTGGCTCCTTCCTTAGCCAATTGATCAGCTCTGTCGTTTCCGGGTACTCCACAGTGGGATGGTATCCACTGTATGGTGACTTTATGCTGACTGCTAAGTTCAGAAAGTAGTGTCCTTAGTACTGGCAATTTCCCAGAGAGGAGCGCCTCGAGTACTGATTTTGCATCTGTTAGTAGCACCACAGGTTGTGTACCATTGCTGTTATTTAGTAATTTCTCTGTTGCTATCTTGATTGCCTCAATTTCGGCATCATAGTTATGGCAGTACTTTCCTGTCGGTACTCTGGCTGTGTCCCTAGTATTATTTGGGTATTCTATGTACACTCCCGCTCCTCCATTTCGAACAGCATTTTGTGCTGACCCATCTGTGTAGACTCGGATCCAGAGATCCTGTGGGTATTCTTCATCAAGGAAGCTGAGAGTGGCTGTTCTGCGCTGCACACTGTTCTGTTCTTCCTTGTCAAATATTCCTCTCACTTTTGTCTGGATTTGTAACAATAGTCTATGCTCATCTTTCCATGGAGTTCGCTCTGGAATAGTTGTTAGGGGGATACCAACTGTGGGCAGATCAGTGGTTTCTCTGCAGAGTCGTTTGGCCTGGTGGATAAAACTACTTCTTTTCAACCGCCCCATAGCTAGGTTTTCAAATCTGTTCTTCATAGGGTGGCCTGGCAAGCTGAGGAACTTTTCTGCTTGTATTAGCGTTTTCGTATCTCTGCGCTCACTCAGTGCCTGTGTCCTCCCCATCTTCTCCATTTCCACTATAGGGGTTGATCTCATCCCTCCTGTGGTGACTCTAAGTGCTTGATTTTGCACCTTGTCCAGCTCTTGTAGTGTGGTATTTGATGCTGAACACCACGCAGTTGACCCATATTCCAGGTGTGGTCGTATGCTCTGTTGGTAAACTTTGCTAAGTATTTTCGTACTGGCTCCCCATGTGGTTCCACTTAGCTTTCTCAGGATGGCTATTTTCCTTCTGGCTTTTGCTACTGCTTTGTTGATGTGCTTTCTCCATGTCAGCTTGCCATCAAATGTTACTCCAAGGTATGTTGGTTCTTTATCTTCTCTTAGGGGAGTTCCATTTATCTGGATGATCCCTGCCTTTTGTTTTGGAGAGAGGGTAAATAGGGTGGTGCTGCACTTGTCAGTGTTTATGCTGACACACCATCTATTTGCCCATGCAGCAAATGTATCTACAGCTCTTTGTAGCAATCTGGTGGCCACTGATGCATATTCATTTGTGCTCCATAGAACCAGGTCATCGGCGTACATTGCCGCTTTAATTCCATGCGGTAGGTGAGCAACAAGATCATTGATGAAGATTAGAAAAAGTGTGGGGGACAAGACTCCGCCCTGGGGGACACCGTGACGCAGTAGTACTTTCTTGCTCTTGAGTCCGTCTATCTGTACTCGGGCTCTTCTGTTGTGCAAGTATGCTTTCACCCATTTGTACATTCTTCCATTGACTTTGCAGTTTCTCAGTTTCTTCATCAGACCTTCTTTCCAGACTTTGTCAAAGGCTTTCTTCAGATCTATCCATGCCGCAAGCACCAGCTTCTTCTCTTGGAATGCATCCTCAATTTCTTGAGAGAGGTAGGTTGTCTGATCTTCCGTAGAGTAGCACTGCCTAAAGCCAGCCTGCTGTGGCACAAGGATGTTTTTACTTTCAATGTACCACTGCAGTCTGTGATTGATGATGCGCTCCAGTGTTTTGCAGAGACAGCTGGTGAGGCTAATTGGTCTGTAGCTAGAGGCAATGGAACCATCTTTCCCTGATTTTAGGAGGGGTATCATGATTGCTTCTCTCCAGGCTTGTGGAACACTGCCTAAGGTCCAGCTGTTATTGAAGATCTGCAACAGCTTTGTTTTGGCCTCTGTTCCTAGGTTCCTGATCATTTCATTGGAGATACCATCAGCTCCTGGTGACTTTCTCATTTTCAGTTTTGATATGGCTAGCTCCAGTTCGCTGATTGTGATGGGTGCCTCCAGAACCTCATGTACTATTTCCTTCTGTCCTGTATGTTGTCGTTTCTCTCGAATCTCTTGTTGTTTCTCTGGACTAATTTTGATATTGCTATCTTGTGCGAATGAGTCCGCAAAATGGTCAGCTGCTTGCTTTCTTGTTAAGATTTTTCCATCTTTATGTAGCGCAATTTTTGAGTTTCTCCCTGTGCCCTCGTCATTAAGCTGTTTTATTAGCTTCCACAATTTCCTTGTGTCTCTTTCAAAGTTCAGAGACTCCGTTTTCTCCTGCCAGCTTTTCCGTCTAGCCTGCAGCTTGGCCCTTTGAAATTTGGCTTTTGCATGCTGGAATTTATTGTGGTGCTCTTGGCTGGGTGTGGCCTCTGCTTGCTTTCTACACACTTCAACATCATTATGCAACTGTTCCAGTTCACTACTCCAGTAGGGTTTATATTGTTTACGGGCTCCTCTTGGTACTGTTTCTCGCGCTGCCTGTAGTATGCATTTCCCAAACTCTTCAACTACTTTATTTATGTCTTTCTCAGTGTTCAGGTTTCTAACCAATATGCTGGTGCGATGCTTGTAGATTGCCCAGTCTGCTTTCTTGTAGTTCCACCTCGAGAGGGTGCTGCTTTCACTTACAAGCTCATTTTCTACGGTTAGAAAGACTGGCCGATGGTCACTGCCACCAAGTTGTTTCCCAACAATTCGTGTAATGTTCCACTCCAGGTCTGGTGAATGAAAAGCCAGGTCAGGTGTAGTTGTAGAGTGCCATGATCTCGAGTAGAAAGTATGTGGGTCGGACGGCTTGTTAATCAACATGAATCTATTCTCATCCTGCCAGTCTTCCAGTCTCTCTCCTCTCTGGTCCATGTGATCATAGCCCCAGCTCTGCGAGTGGCTGTTGAAAGTCGCCACACACAATCATTTTTTCTTTTAGTGGTAGTGTGTCCAGTGCCTGTGGGCGGTCACTTGGACAGTAGTAATTGATCAGATGTAGATCTGTATTACCTGTCTTAAGTTTAAGTGTCTGATACTCAGCCCCTTCCATGTAGACTTTGATTTGGGAAGCCATGATGTTATTTCTTACAAGGGTCAGTATCCCACCTTTTCGCCTGTCCTTTCGGTCAGATCGGTAACACTGGTAGCCTCTGATTTTGAAGGCTATATTTTCATTGAGGTGAGTTTCTTGCAAGCAACATATGCTTACTTTTTCTTGGTCCAAGATTTTTTCTAATTCTATTTTTTTGTTGCTGACTCCCTCCGCATTCCAGTGCATTATTTTAAGTCTTCGTTTGGTAAGGCCAGTCATCCTATTCTCATGTCCCCTGGCTCCACAGGACATCTGAGAAGGACCTCCAGTAGTTGGGGTTGGACCCATTCGAGACATAGGGCCCGGCACTGCACCTGCCTGGGGGTCCAAAGCAGGACGAGCACCATAACGATTAGCAGTAGTCGACATATTTCATTTTGCGTGATTGCGTGGCATCCTGATTTCTGTGGTGCGCCTCTTGGCTGGTTGCCTCCGACTTCAGCACCTTTCTTTGCTAGAGCAGACTGTGGTCTCACTCGAGTGTAGATGTGTACACGCGCACACACCTGTCTGCGCATGCATGTACGTGCATACACATCTAGAGCATACTGGTTATTTTCCGGCGCCAGAGATTCGCCGTCGCCCCTTCTCCTGTTAGTTTAAACAGGTCCGCCGCGTGAAGGCCAGGAGTTGGACTTTTGCTGCATAGGTTATGTATTCACGAGCCATTGAGGTATTTAAGCAATGTTGGGCGCTCACCCCAACACCGCGCCTCGGCTACATACAGCAACATTTGGAACCCCGTAGCACCAGTGAGGATCCTGAAATACTTTGGGTAGATTTTTAACTCAAAATTTTGCCTGGCAGCGCCGTTAGGCTACTCTTTTTCGATTTCCAGCTGCCAAGGGATTTTTTACGTGCGGACAATACACACGGGCTCCGATCTCTCTACCCAGAGACCAGAGGAAATTTTATTACTAGAAGTCCATGTGAAATAAATCCCGGTTCTCACCGGGGCTTGAACCCGGGACCTCCAGCACTCGAGGCGGACACCATACATCGAGACCATGCAGCCCCCTTACTACTTGTAATTTATGTCCCATAGCCGAGGGTGAGAAAACATTTTACTACTACTACTACTACTACTACTACTACTACTACTACTACTACTACTACTACTACTACTACTACTACTACTACTACTGCAACTACTATTACTACTACTACTACTACTTTTTTAAGACGACATACTCATAGCAAGTTACTGCTATGTGACTTTGTTTTGGTTTCACTTCCTCTGCACAGATTTGATCCAAGAAAATGGGATCTATCTACCTGTGGATAGACCTCCTTTCCAACAATTTTGCAACCTACTATTTGCAATTTCCAATTGTTATCGGGTTTTGTTTACATTCGCACCTTTCACACTGGGCACTGGTTTTTCACCCTCATTTCGGAAGGCTATGTATTCCGTTAAATGAAAAATGATGATGATGATGAATACCCTTTTTTCATAACAGAGATCACAGATGACTGGAGTGGTGAAAAGTTGTCGATGATGTGAAATATGTGCTTTTAACAATGGCAGCTGCAGTAGAGCAGTATTATAAAATCCAGGGAATCAGTTCATGGGGTTACATGGGATGTCACGGGCGAGGGGATCAGTTCAGTATTACAGGGGGTGTCATGGGGAGGAGATAAGTTCATAGGGTTACATGGGGTATGGGTGAGGAGATTGACTTCATTGTACTGGCTTGTATCTGACGTGGCTCAGTCTCTTTCTGCAGGGAGGCATGTTATACAAAGCAAGAGCTCCAGCGATGACCCTCAGGAGTCACTGAAATAACTGATCTCATGAACCGAATGACGGAGTTCGGTATCGAACCCACAACCTTTGGAGCATGAGGCAGTTACTATTTATTGTTTGTTCTTTGTGTTCTTGGAAGTATTTGACCCAAGTTACTACTTATTGTTTGTTCTTTGTGTTCTCGGAGGTGTTTGGCCCAAGTTACTACTTATTGTTTGTTCTTTGTGTTCTTGGAAGTATTTGACCCAAGTTACTACTTATTGTTTGTTCTTTGTGTTCTTGGAAGTATTTGACCCAAGTTACTACTTATTGTTTGTTCTTTGTGTTCTTGGAAGTATTTGACCCAAGTTACTACTTATTGTTTGTTCTTTGTGTTCTTGGAGGTGTTTGGCCCAAATTACTACTTATTGTTTGTTCTTTGTGTTCTTGGAAGTATTTGGCCCAAGTTACTACTTATTGTTTGTTCTTGGAAGTATTTGATCCAAGTTACTACTTATTGTTTATTCTTTGTGTTCTTGGAAGTATTTGACCCAGGTTACTACTTGTTTGTTCTTTGTGTTCTTGGAAGTATTTGACCCAAGTTACTACTTATTATTTGTTCTTTGTGTTCTTGGAAGTATTTCACCCAAGTTACTACTTATTGTTTGTTCTTTGTGTTCTTGGAAGTATTTGGCCCAAGTTACTACTTATTGTTTATTCTTGGAAGTATTTGACCCAAGTTACTACTTATTGTTCTTTGTGTTCTTGGAAGTATTTGGGCCCAAGTTACTACTTATTATTTGTTCTTTGTGTTCTTGGAAGTATTTGTCCCAAGTTACTACTTATTATTTGTTCTTTGTGTTCTTGGAAGTATTTGTACCAAGTTACTACTTATTGTTTGTTCATTGTGTTGCTTGTGGGTGAAGTGTGATACTGTCGGTGAGTTATGGTAGTCACAATTCATTACTGAGCAGCTCACACAATGTAACCAGAGGTGGACAAGGTTAAATATGCTGTTGTACATGGTGACAAAAAAAAAAACAGCTGTCATACAGAATTATGCACCTTTTTCAACAGCAGAGGAAGGCGAAAATGAAGATATTTACAGCACACTCATTACATAAGATTGGTCATAATGACATAACAATAATAATGGGGGAGGTTAATGCAAAAGATATTACAAGAATAGCTGAACATGAGAGACACCTTTTAGGAAAGTTTGGATTTGGAAATAGAAATGATGTAGGTGACAAATTAATTGAATTTGGCACATAAAATGAGTTAAGGACAGCCAACATTAAACATTACTAAGACTCTTCACATGGAAGTCCCGGAATATAGTACTACCAAAACCAGATAGATTATAAATACAGTGAAACCTCGCTTAACGAGCACCTCTCATAACGAGTAATTCGTATAATGAGCAAAATAAATTGTAAAAAAAAAATTATTCGCTGAACGATTGAAGTTTCGCAAAACGAGTGACGAGGGGAGGGGATGTCCCGGATTGTGCGCCTGCAACAGCGAGCAAGATGACCTTCTTGGAGAATTTAAATTCATCAAGATCCAGTTTCTGCCTCCCAACACTACTCCGTTACTCCAGCCTATGGACCAGCAGGTTATTTCTAACTTTAAGAAGCTCTACACTAAAGCGCTCTTCGAGCGTTGTTTTGAGGTGACTGAAGGGACTAATTTCACTCTCAGAGAGTTTTGGAAATATCACTTCCACATCGTTGCCTGCGTCAAGATGATCGAAAAGGTGTGGGAAGGGGTTACCAAGAGAACCCTCACTTCTACTTGGAAGAAGCTTTGGCCGGAGAGCGTTGTCGAATGTGACTTTGAGGGTTTGAGACAGTACCTGTGGAGCCTGTAGTCAACGAGATTGTGTCTTTGGCCATGATCATGGGACTGGAGGTGGATAACAAAGATATCGATGAGCTTGTGGAAGAGCATAGCAGAGAGCTGACCACTGAAGAGCTTATGGAATTACATTGTGTTTCACAGCAAGAAGTTTTGGAGGAGAGTTTGTCCGAGGAGGAGGAGAAGGTAACAGCAAACCAACAATCTTCTGGCGCAATAAGAGAAATGCTGAAAGCATGGGAAACTGTTGCATCGTACATTGAGAACCATCACACTAATAAGGCAGTGGCTATGAGAGCTACTAATTTATTTAATGATAATGCTGTGTCGCATTTCCACCAAATTCTGAAGCGTTGGCAAAAACAAATTTCTCTAGACAGCTTTATAGTAAAAAAGAATTAGGTATGTATTATAAAATGTAAGTTAATTATTTAAATTTTTTTTTCTACAAATCGAATTCTCATTCCAGGTTCGTTCATTCCGCGATAGAAGAGGAAGATGAGTCTCGCTCCTTAACAATGTATATATAATTTTCTTTGAATAAACGTTATACAAAATATTTTGAGTATATTTTCAGCATGGAACGCATTATCATATTTTACATTAATTTGGATGGGAAAAACTGTTTCGCTTAACGATTGTTTCGCATTACGAGTAAGATTCTGGAACGAATTATGCTCGTTAAGCGAGGTTCCACTGTATTAATGTAATGTATAATTATAATTGTTTAATACAAAGAAGATGGAGATCAAGCATAACATCAGCAAAAACCTTACGAAGTGCAGACTGTGATACAGATCATCAGTTATTAGAAGCAGATGTGAAAGTAAAACTTAAAAAGCTTACCTGAGGACCAAGGCAACTTTGTTTTGATCTCACACAAATACCAGATGCATACAAAGTATAAGTAGAAGTGAGGAATCGTTTTGGGGTCTTGATGTCTGTACAGGGGGAAATGACACCTGATGATCCGGCAGTGCAAGCTAGAGACTAGAGATATCTTGACAACTGCGGCCAAAGATTTAATTCCGACCAAGAAAAACAGACCAGAGGGAAGCAGGGAAAGAGGCCGACCACGTAAACGATGGACGCCGGGAATAACAGAGTCCATGGGAATATCGATACATGAAGCGCATAAGCGGGCACTCTCCTGCTGTTTATACTTCACCTCGACACCGCAAGGTACAAGAGGAACATGATGATATGAGATGAGATCCTTTACAGGATATCGTTGTCAACATCAGCATCTTTCAGATTCTCATCTCATCTCATGTCATCATGTTCCTCTTCTACCTTGCGGTGTCGAGGTGAAGTATAAACATCGTGAGAGTGTCCGATTATGGGCTTCATGTATCGATATTCCCATGGACTCTGCTATTCCCTCCGTCCAACATTTAGGGGAGACTGGGGAGAAATGGACATAGGGGAGAAATGGACCACCCCCTCTCTGGCCCCTGGCTGTGATGCAATGAAAGTGAAACCATAATAAGTTTGTTTTCCACATCAAACATAGTCCGAATATTTCATTTGCCATCGACTTCCCGCACAGGTCGTTCCCACGCAAAGTTTGAAAAATTTTCTGCACTAAAGTTTCTTTTTCCAGTTCCAGACACCATCGTAAAGCAGACGCATAGTCAGGAATCAGGACAAGGTAATTACGTTAATATCTTTATTTACTTGTTATTTAAGAGTTCATATAAAAAATATAGCATATAATATTAGATTTAAGAGACTTTATGGCTGAATAGTTTAATACATTGATGGGGGAGAAATGGACCGGTTCATTTCTCCCCATGGTTCATTTCTCCCCATAGAAGAAATTGACAAGACAGTCTGTTGTTATTAAAAGTGTTGAATATTGCATTCGAATATCAGCATTATTGATTCTTTTTAATACTGGGGTCTAAATCTAGACCAATAAAACTGTTAACAAATTTGATTTCAGTGATTTATTAAAGATGCACGCCATTCGTGCTATGATCAGTATTTCTTTGCAAATGATAGGCCTACCATTCTAAATGTTATATAATTCTGTCACTCGTTTGTTTCAGATGCCAAGAATGTACATCAGAAACACCAACAAGGGTCTCGTTACGGAGGAACGTATGAGAGAAGCTGTTAATGCTGTGAAAAATGGAATGAAAGTGAGGAAAGCTGCAAGGGAGTACGGCATTGCTCGCTCTACCCTCAATAACAATCTTACAAAAGACAGAGAAGGAAATGGTCTGCCTACTAGACTCGTACCAAATTATAGGCATAGCCTTGTTTTCACAGCTAAGCAAGAAGCTGATTTTGCTAGTTACTTGAAAGATTGTGCAAGAATGTTCCATGGACTCACAACTAAAAACGTTCGTATTTTGGCGTACGAGATGGCGAAAGTCAATAACATTGCACATCCTTTAACCTGGGATGAGCAAATGATGGCAGGGAATGACTGGCTTTGTGGATTTTTGCGACGGAATCCCGAGCTGACCATAAGGCAACCTGAGGCAACATCTCTGGCTAGAGCTACAGCTTTCAACAAACATAATATTTGCACCTTCTTCAACATTGTGAAGGAAACCATTACAAAACTAAATGTGAGTGGAGCTCAAATCTACAATTTGGATGAGTCAGGTCTGACCACTGTACAGAAAGTGCCAAAAGTAATTGCCCCACGAGGAGTGAAGCAAATAGGCCAGGTGACATCCAGAGAAAGAGGAGAACTGGTCACAATCTGTTGCATTGTGTCAGCTGCGGGTCACATTATCCCTCCAGTTTTTGTGTTTCCCAGAAAAAATTTTAAGAATTTTATGCTTGCTGGAGCACCTGAAGGTTCCCTTGGCCTTGTGAATGAATCAGGTTGGATGACCCGTGATAATTTCGTCAAAGTTATAAATCACTTCATTAAGCATTCAAGACCTTCCAAAGACTTCCCTTTGATTTTGATCTTGGACAATCACGATTCCCACATTTCATTTGAATCACTTGAACTGTGCAAGAAAAACAACATTCATGTGATCACGTTGCCACCACACACCTCATCTAAAACTCAGCCCTTGGACCGTTCAGTTTTTGGACCCATGAAGTCGGTCTACAACAATGCGTGTGATTCATGGATGATGAAAAATGTTGGGACACCACTGACAATCTATCAAGTTGCAAATCTAGGAGGCCACGCTTTTCTTAAAGCGGCAACTCCCATTAACATTCAATCAGGCTTTGCAGTGTCAGGTATTTGGCCCTTTAACGAAGATGTTTTTACAGAAGATGATTTTATGCCTTCAGAAATAACGAACAGGCCCATCAGCAAGGACAGTGAAAATGCCACTTTAGAAAGCAATGAACAGACAGGATCAGCATCTCCACATTGTGGTACCAGCACAGATCAAACTGCACAAGAATTTCATGAAAATCAGAAAGAGTGTAATGTTGAGAACCTTGTAGATGACTTGCAGGAAATATCAGGGAGTCTTCAACATAAAGCTACTTCTTCCTTTACTTCGCCTCATGTTTTCAGAGGACTACCAAAAGCTGGTCCGCGAAAAGATTCAAATAATATGAGGAAAAGAGGAAAACTATGCTGGCTACTTCTACGCCAGAAATGGATCGAATTAGGGAAAGAGCGGTGATGAAAGAAAAGGCAGCAAAAGTTCCACCCAAAAAGGCAAAGAGACAGCTGCTGAAAGAACTTGATGTTGATTCAGATCCAGAAACTGACATTTCGTTTTGTGATGACACAGATTCTGATGTTTCATTTGGTGAAAATGAGGAGTGTACGGTTAGCTTGACTGGTGTGCGTGAGGTTTTTGAAGGCCAGTGTGTGCTATGTGAATATGGAACAAAGAAGACTTGTGTTTACTATGTAGGAATTGTAAGGGGAGACATTGATGATGATGGTGATGTTGAGGTAGAGTTCTTGCGCAAGAGTGAGAAGGTTGCTGGTAAATTTGTTAAGCCTAAGGTAGAAGATGTCGCCAGTGTCTCAATTACATGTATTAAAGCACAGCTTACTAGATCTACAATCACTGGAACCACTTCTAGGACCAAAGATGGCTATGTCTTCAAAGAAAGTCTTGCAGGCATAAATGTTCGATAAAACTTTATATTAGATTAATATATCATATTAAACTTTTTTTTACTGTCGCTTAAAATAATAAAAAAAACTGCAAATATCCTTTTAATGATTATTTATTTCTTATAGCAATATGGATGAGTTGTTGCTGCTTCTTTTTAAAAAAGGTCCATTTCTCCCCACTATGGTCCATTGCTCCCCACGTGCTGGTCCATTTCACCCCAATGGTGGTCAATTTCTCCCCATGTTCATATACATTTTTGAAATGCATTTTGTAAAGAAACATATAGATTGCTAAATGTTTTCCCCTTTTAAAATAAATGAATGTACAACATTTTAGTCATGGTTTTGTTATGTTTCGATAAAATCTGTTCCGGTGATGAGCAAAAATTGAAAACTACAAAATTGCTGGTCCATTTCTCCCCAGTCTCCCCTACGTGGTCGGCCTCTTCCTCTGTTTCCATTTGGTCTGTACATCATTGCTTGTTGTGGTATGCTATTGACTGGTAACCTACTTGCATGGCCAAACCATTTGACTTTCAGATTGCTGTACCAAAATAGAGCAATATCATAAGACTGGAAGAGATTACGAAATGTTCACAGAAATGAAGTTATTGACAAGAAATGTTCAACCTCAATTGAATATTATATGTGACAAGTTGGGAAATATCTTAACAGAATCTAGACAAATTCTAGAAAGACGGCAGGAGTACTGTAGTGGAATGTATGAAATGAATGACAGTGAGGATGTGACTGAGATACATGAACCAATGACAGCAGAGACGGAACCTGAACTCTCATTAGATGAAATTGCATGGGCAATATAGAAACTGAAGAAATGTAAATCACCTGAATGTGACGAGATACCAGCTGAACTAATTAAAGCGGTGGGAGAAGAACGCATACAAATCTATCACGCATTATGTAAAAAGATATGGTATATGGCCAAAAGATTGGAAGAGAACTATCTTCAATCCAATACCAAAAAGGGAAACCTGAAATTATGCACCAACTATAGAACTGTTGCCCTGATCAGTCATGCAAGTAAAATTCTACTAAAAATCAAAATGGAAGAAGAAATTAACGTGGTTCAAGCTGGATTTAGACAAGGAAGAGGACCAAGAGATCACATTCTCAACATGCATTTAATAACAGAGAAGTGTATAGACTTTAATGTAAACCTATTCTCGTGTTTTGTGGATTATTCAAAGGCATTTGGCTGTGTACAACATCAGAAACTTTGGGAAATCATAAGGAATATGGGCTTTCTGTCACATGTAATGCAACTCATAAAAGTGCTCTATTTAGATCAACAAGCAACTGTTAGAATAGATGTCGACATCAAGCAAGGAGTCCGTCAGGGATGTCTGCTGTTCCCCCCTATTTGTTTAACCTGTACGCCGAAAATATAATGAGAAATGTCAGAGATGATATAAAAAGGGAGCTATATGATGCCCTAAATATCGGTGGCGATGCTGATGACACACATGATGACAGATATGCTGATGATACAGTATTGCTATCCACATCACAGAATGGTATAGAAAAACCTAATAACCTTAACCCAACTGAATAGGGAAAATCACGATTTATATCTTAACATAGCAAAAACAAAGATAATGCATACAGATAAAACTACTATGGAGAAAGAAATATATGTTAATGAGGACAAATTGTAGGTGGTGGACAATTTCGAATATCTTGGGTCATTGATCCTTGCCGATGAGCGTGGGCCGGTCATGTTAAGATTATTCGAATCTTGCAAAAATGTTTGTGAGAGAGAAGGAGGGAGAGAGAGGGATGAGGGAGGGAGGGAGAGGCAGAGAGAGAACGAAGGAACGAACGGAGGGTCACAAATTTAGCACGCAGGCCCGTCTTATATTCGGCCTTTCCAATGACTCATCTTTCGTACATCAATTATAATCTACGTTGCATGTTACATTCACATAAGGAAAAAGAAACATTGTTACATTAATGTTGACAACATAAACAATTAATATGCTATGAGACAGGCAGGCAGGCACGCACGCACGCACACGCGCGCGCGCACACACATACACACACATGCATAAATACATACATAAATACCTGCATATTAACCTGCCAGGCCTTAGTCATATATGACTGAGCTACCGTATGACAGCAGACGGTACAACCTGCTTTCTGTTAGCGCCGAATGTTGGGCGGCGCTTACCAAACCCAACACCCCACATCGTGCCAACGGCTTCAGGCGGAGGAGCGCAAGTTTGAGGGAACAAGTCTTATCCTGGTGCAAGGAAATGCAACATAAAGACAAAATGTCATGGCAGGGCAGACCAGGCCCTAAGCCTTGGTAGGCTGCTGGTCTAGGATCGAAGCTCCGAAGGTCCACCATTGCTATGATATTCTCATTGCCACAAATGCAAGAAAAATGCTGTGAACAGAATTAACTACTGTTTATTGCCTTCATCGACCTCACAAAGGCATTTGATTTGGTCAGTCGTGAGGGTTTGTTCAAGGCACTTAAGAAGACTGACTACCCACTAACTCTTCTATCCATAGTGGAATTAATTGTCTTAAATTTACAAGTTAATAGTTAACACTCGCCACGTGTGAACTTCAATTTTCTTGGCAGTCGGTACGGGCTCTAGTGACAAACTATCCTATACTATTTCCAATCTGGAATATTGTTTAGTTAATGCTCTTTACTACAATCATTCCATGTTCTTGATTGTTTCTATTCACTGCTACGCAGTTTAATTATTCAATTTCTTGATTACTTTAATTTACTGCCATGCACTATAACCCTTGTGTGATTTCTTGAGTAACTCTGAAGGAGCATGGGTTCTGTCTGATGGGATTGTAATTCAGTTCTTTTTCTATGACAAATATAACCAGCAAGGATAGCCTTTAGGGACTTGTTCTCACAAAACTAGATGCCCAGAAAATATGAAGAAAAATCATAGCTCACTAGTTGTTGTTTTGTTTGAATTATATTTGCAGAAGTGTGGCATCATCATCAACCAAATCTACATCATGATCAACATAATTACCAGCATTGTAATCACGATCAACGTGTTCATCATAAATGTAATCAACACCACAACTAATATCTTATGAAACAACAACAGCTGCAATCCGCAGCCAACATATACACTTTATATTGGTAGCGCAGTTTCAGTAGTACTTAAACTTAAACATTGAAGGAACAGTTATGCGAATAAGGCGATACAGAATCATACTACACTTATCAAAGCTACATCATCTGTGCATCGCACAGCAGCGTGTGTGACTTTACGTCGCTACCGTTCTGCCATGTCGTCTTCACCTGTGTATACACCTATACAGTGTTTTGCTATAGGTCGTTTCACGTATAAGTCGCATTTTCCAAGAACGTACCACCAATCAGATTTGTCCTCCCATAGGCAGATTGCCATCCCGGCTTGTGGGCTCTGCCTGCCCAAACATTCTTCTAATGCTTGGTTGCCCTAGCCTTTTTTTTCTTACGAGAACTTCCACAAAGCAGTGGTGATTTGGCATTCGACGTGTCCTTCGTGTGGCTGTATTTCCTTTCAAGGTTTATGATATGAGCTCCACTAGCTCATTTCGTTTGCTCCTTTATTTTATCATATCAAGCATAATCTTTTGTCACGAAGTGTGTGCATTGTGGACGTTCCCCCCCCCTCCCCCCACCCTCCCCCCCCCTTTCCGCCCATGAGATTAACTGCACTCGGAGCACACATTTACATTCCAGCGTGAGCAATACTGCCTCAATAAAGGAATTACGCTTGTATTCCACCACATAATGTTGAACAAAAGTAATATATCACGTTGCTACTAGGCTGGCTGATTTTTCTCACAATGTGTGTGTTGTTATTCACAGCATTCGTCATTGCTGAGGTATTACTTATGGAAAATGCTGTAGATGAGAGGTATTGCTTGACCACTGAATTGATCGTAACATTAAGGCACCCTCGCCGCTTTTAAAATGCACACTTCATCCCTGAAATGTTAACTTACACGTAGTTATGTGAATGTAGAATCACCTTTGACTATGCTTCGCATTGAATTATGAATGTAATGTCTCTTTCGAATTGTAATTCCCATGATCGTAACCTTATTTTCACAAATGTATTCAAGAACTACTTCTACTTCTTATTATGCGATCAATGTTGGCCTAAGTGACACGGGACTAAAAAGCACAGCAATATTATGTAACACTCTGTCAGTTAACCATGCAATAAGCGCATAATAAAAGTTGATCGCAGTAGAAAAACCAGTTCTGTGTTCATTGACTATTCATCTCAGCCCCCCTCCCCCACATTGCGCGCTTGTCTAGCTTCACCCGAGTTGATTTAGTGTTCTTTCAATCTAGTCAAAATTTTAATCACACCCCTTGAGTTTTTCACTCTTTCTGCCTCCTTGGGGATGGGTGGATGGAAGTGGGGGTGTTCAGGATGTCAGCTTTAATGTGGTCACTGTCAATCTCTGTTGTTTATATGCTGTTATTGTTTGCTGATGAATGTTTGCCGATGCAACGTCCTTTTTCCCCCAGTAATTGTAGTAAGTAAAACCGCTCTACACTTCGTGTGAATAAATATGTTTTACCCTAAACCATTGTATTCTCCAGGAACCCGGTTGTTTAAAAAAAAAAGAGATATAATTTTGTTTATACAGAAAAAAAAAAGGAGGCAAAAGATCAAATAAAAAGTCCTTATAAGGACTGCAGCCAGTGAAGCCAGACGAGCCAGGAGCCTTCACTAACAAAAGAAACCACTAGAGGAGACCGGAGACGGGCACAAATATAGCCGCCGACCAACACAACCACCCCCCCCCCCCCCCCCACCAACTGATGTCACAGACACAAACGCACAAGACAAAAACAGGGTTAAGAACCCACAAAAACCACGGATCTCAACAATAACCGAAGCTGAGGAAGTAGGCTGAATGAGGCCGAATTTGGAAGGTTTGGTTTTAAAAATTGGAATTGGAATATTGTTTCGTTTCCACTAGATTTATGTATTCAAGTTTTAAATTTATAATATTTTGATGGCTTAAAAATAAAACCGGAACGAAATTCAGAAATCCACAGTCTGAGTTTGGAAAAGCCAGCATGGGACACAACAAACGTAGAGGGGGACCTATGAATAGAAGAACCCATAAACGGAAAAAGCTGAATCTGCTGACAATACGGCAGAAAAGTGATTTAAGACAATTAGGAGAGCCCCATCCCATCGAAGACAGGTAAGAATGCATATCCCGTGACTTTAGTTGTGATGATAGACAAACGTGAAATTAGGGAAATTAAAATTAAATATTAATAATAAATAATAATTAATATAATAAATTTATTATATTTACCAAAATAACGTTGTATTGTTAATGTTATTATTATTATGTTGATTTATTATTATTAGCATTTATTAAAAGTAGTTATCAGTGGTAGGTATTTTCGTACTTTATTTTAATACAGATAAACTTTCAAGAACTACTTATTATAACCCCATACATCATAATAAATCATAGAAAACACTCTAACTTTTGTGCCTAACTAAATAAAAGTCTGTGGACAAGAAGAACCAAACTTCATCCCTGCAGAAGTCAAATCAGTTATACAGAAAAGTCCTAAAAACAAAGCACTGGGTCAGGATGGAATAAGCAACAAAGCTATTCAGGCCTGTGGGAAAACAAGAGTTAAATGGTTGACACAACTTTTTAACTGGTTCTCTGGCATAACAAGGATTCTCAAAGCACCAGAAATGCAGAAGGCAAAACGGGGTGGGAAAAACTATATCAAGTAGTCAGTGTCTGTTTTAACTCAATGTTGAAATAATCGGAGAATTTAACATCATCATCATGAGTATTCTAAACCTCATTAAATCTGTCATTTACTGCCAATATAGTACCTTGCGGTGTATGGCAGAGGGGTCTTTGAGCCTGAGGAATAAAGGCCGCCTGGCTAGTGCAGTCGCCGCGAACTGTGCAGGTTAGGATTTTCTTTTTGCTCCCGACAGAAAAAAATCCCGCACCTTACCGGAGATCGAACCCGTGTCTCCCGAATGAGAGTCTGGCATTCTATCCACTCGGCCAGCCGCTCCTCATTAAATCAGAGACACAAAAACAAGAAAACAAAAGTTGCCGCAAAAAAATCTCTGTTAAAGTTGGGCAACCGAAAACGTAGTGCCTAGTTTAAACATTACCATTATAACTTGTCACCTGTCTTATCATTATCTGCAGCTGTCAAAAATTTAAAATAAAAAAGCAGAGGTCATTGCAGCAACATGCCCTCATCTCCAGACAATAAAACAAGAAAGAAATGACATGTAATTGTGATTGACTACATTATTGATTAAGGCATAATTGTGGAATAAAGTAACAAAGTGTCTATTCGTAGAGCCCTACGAATAGACACTTTGTCTATTCGTAGGGCCCTACGAATAAACAAAAGCGTCCTAATTCGTAGGGCACGGCTGGTCACGTGCTTTAACGTAAGTTTTTGCGGCTATATTATGAAAGTTTGTTTATTTTCGTTGATTAGAAAACGTGTCGTCAGTGCATAGTGTGATAGTGCCCCTCCTATGGGCGGGAGCTCGAGGTTCGTTTCCTTTCCGGACCTTTTTTTTTGTTTTTTATAATGGTTTTCAGCATTATTGATGAAAGTCAAATGTCAATCTTCGCTTTCTTGCCCGACAAATGTTTTTTTAAATTTTTCAGCAATTTCGTTTTATATTTTAGAATTGTGTTGTTAAAGTGAGTGTAATTTAGTTAGTACGTTTCCTCCAGTATTGGTCCCCCGTTGCTTTGCACTAACAACGGCATTCCAATACCCAGACCCACAACATTTGAGTCCCTCTTCTTCCTTTTCTTCCGCCCCTCTCCCCTACTCTTCTCCTCCGCTTAATTCTCTCCCGCTGCTGTTGTCAAATTATCGAGCACAAGCACGACTCCTTTGATTCGGCGATATTCTTTGTATATTCATAAGTTTTCATATTCATAACACGAAGTGGTTGAAAAAAAAAAAAAAAAAATAAAGAAAAGTAGCAGGTAAGAGGTGGGTAGGTGACAAGGTAGGTAGTTAAGTAAGCAGGTATGTGGGTAGCTAGGCCAGGTAGGTGATAGTAGGTAGCAGGTAGATGGGGTGCTAAGATCCAACCAGACACTCGCATCGTCGATCATCCTGTTGGTTCCACCATGCATTCATACAATCTCTTTCAACCTCTCCCTGCAATAACTCTGAACAGGCAGGTTGACCGGCCGAAGAGAGAGAGAGAGAGATAGGGGGGGGGGCAGTACAGAGATACAGACAAATAAACAACTGATTCTTATAAACTGGCAGACAGATAGAGTGTCAGACCACGCATACATACACAAGCAGAGAGTCACCAGAACATTACTATCTATGGAAAGACAGACCACAGTTTGTTAGATCGAGATTTAGATAGACCTATATACAAATTGACAGATACAAGTAGGGCTGATAGAAGAACAAGAATCACGCAGGAGGGGCGGCTGTCATACAACGGAACGGACAGACAGACAGAGACAGAGAGACCTATCCAGACATCCGGGGACGACCCGACAATGTAGAGAGACATCCAGCAGTGGACAAATATAGAGGCAATACAGACATCTCTCTCCTCTCCTTTCTTCTCTTAAATCTCTTCTCTTCAGTCCCTCCTCCTCTCTCCCCCTCTCTTTCTTGTTCTTTTATCACTTTTTTATGTCTTTTCACACTCGTCTCAATCTCCACATATCTGTCTCGCACACTATCTTCATTAATCTATAGAATCTCTCCTCTTCTCTCCTTCTTTTTCAACCCGCTTTCCATATCCAGGTTTTCCCTGCACTTTAATATAATGCGTAGCATTTCCTTGTTTTTGTTAATTCATTAGGGCAAAAATCAGTCGAAAGCCTGGTGTTTGTATTTTTTTGGCCTAACGACCCTAATCATGTCTCTCATCTGAGTGGCGCATAATTACCCTGTCAGCTTGGAACCAGGAATATATCAGGAATAAATGTAGTGGTCAGTAACGTAAAACAAAGATGGTGCCTGTAACAGTAGTGTACAGAAACGCAAGTTAACAATTCTTAAACTCGCCTTAGATTGTAACAGCCATATACTTCAACTAAGTATAAAGTATCGATTCATCTAGGCCCTGTTGTAGATTTAAACAAAGTGTCTATTCGTAGGGCCCTGCGAATAAACCGCTTTGTTTATTTCTAGGGCTCTACGAATAAACGCTTTGTTTATTCGTAGAGCTCTAACGAATAAACTCTCCCATAAAGTACTTAGGTTGCATAATGCTTTACCACACCCAGATTACATCACAGTCAACCCCAGCAAAGTTTTTTTTTTTTGCTTTTGTTATTTCTTGCAGTTTAAATACATTCAATTTAGTTTTGCCATTGCTTTTTCTGAATAAAAAATAATCCACCGATGAAATAAATATGTGGTAAGACGAAAATTCCCCCCCCCCCCCCCCCCCCCCCACCCCCCGCCCCCCCCATTATAAACCAGAAAAAGAAGTTGGGTTACATAGCAGACAGTTCATTGGATGTGGCAGTCATGTGGCCCATGGTCATGTGGTTGTGAGAATGGTCCAGTGAACATTGGCGGAAATTGCTG